>JASANB010001378.1:0-324876 GCA_030248155.1 Sabatieria punctata
GTTGTTCCAATTCTTCCTTGATTTTGAGATAATTTTTCAAGGCTGCTCGAAATGTGTTCACAGTCCACCTTTCGTGTGCTGGCTTGAAACGTGAGAGTTCTGATAAGGTCTCAGTGTTGAATTTGTCCAGTAGCACAGGAACCAGTAGAGCTTGATTGTTGTTTTCTCCCAGTGACTCTAACTGTCGAAGGGTTTGTTCAATTGCGTCAAATGTACTGCGCAAGTCTGTGAGTTTTGCGCTGCTTACTCTGAGGTTTTGCAGTTTCGTGTACAACTGTGCGGTTATAACATCAACATCACCGAAACGGTCAAACAGCAAGTTAATGGCATGTTGGTAATTTTCTGCTGTCACTGCCATACCGCCGATGGCTCGAGCAGCATCGCCTTTCAACACACCTTTTAAAAACACAAACTTTTGGATGTTGGCTATAGGCTGCATATGCACAGAAACGTCAAACATTTGCCACCAAGAGCGAAAGCGCAATGGGTTACCATCAAATTCCGGTAGCGGTGTTTTTGGCAGCTTGATGGTAGGGGATTGAATGTGGGTAGTTGTGGTTGTGGTAATTGACCCGTGTTAGTAGGTTGTTGTACAACAGTCGGTTGTTGTTGTCTCGTTTCAACGATTTGTTCGGATGTGAATGATTCACCTGTGGTCCTTCGTTGTGGAACCTGTCCTGCAGAAACAGGATCCGTTGTTGTCATCGTTGGTTGCGGCATAGAACGGGCTGTTGGCGGAAAGTTTTGTTGAGGATATTCCTGAGTAGATATCTGGCTTTTGGTTTGGCTGATGGATTTCGTAGCTGTTATGTCATACATGCGATCGATATTTTCTATTATGGATTGAAGTAGAGTCTCTGTGTCATGAGCTCGAAACATCAGTGAGATTAGTCCATTGTCGCCTTCATGAAAGAATTGTTCAAATAGTTCTTCTTCTGTTGTTTTCTGTTCCGCGTCTGTAGTCATATTGATTATGGAGGTCCATTTTTCTGATTGGTCGTCTATGAGGGTTAGAGTTCTTCCAATGCGTTTTATGGTGAGGAAGGCGTCTTGTCTGGTTGTTGATAACTGATGTTCGGCTTCTTCTCTTGTTAGGTGTCTGGTTTGTGGTGTAGTTGTAGGGGCATTGTCGAGAAGCTGGGCCAACCGGGCCCTGGCGGGCCCAAGAATTCGACGAATGTGCCCTGAGGCCGTGGAGGTTCGAGTGGACACTGTCGCCATAGTTTGTAGTGGTGGGGTAGAGTTTCGTATATAAATAAGCCCTTTACTATAACAGCAAACCAACAACGGGTGTTGTGCACAAGTAGAAGTAGAAGTAGAAGAATGACTACACAAATCACACAAGCAGTTATATAGGGCATTCATCTATTGTATCTATTGTATCTATTATTACATTTCAATACATGTCTGTCTGGGATATGAATATATGTATTGTTAGCGTATTTACAATGGATGCATCACTATTAGACAGTTACTAAGCACCCTACGCCAAGACAGGTACCATTTATGGTGACGGTGCCATATGGTACTGGTACCTTATATGGTGACGGTACCATTATGGTACCACTACCTTAGGTACCGGTACCAACCATATACAGTGTATGGTGTCGGTACCATAAACGGCGTTAAGTGCCTGACTGTTAAAGTGGTTTTTCAGGTTTTGTCGTGCCAGAAATAAATCTAGGAAAATTGGCCCAGAAACTACGTATCTGAAAGATCTGTTAGTGTACAGTACTGTACGTAGGATTAGAGTGTAGGACAGAAGAAGCGTTGTAGAAACTGGTTCAAAAGGCCAACTCACCTTCATAGCGTCTTCTTCGCACAGGAACTGGAGAACGGACGTGTGTCGACGTTGCTCCTTATCAGAGTAGCTGATTTGCAGCAGAGGTCTGCTGAATAACGTGGCGTTCCCACTGAGATTCACCGACAAGACATGCTGCAACAGTCAACTCTAATTCTCCTCTAGCTCAGCTCTTTCTAGTACAATTCTGTTAAAAAATAAGCGATCAGGTGGACTTTTGTCAACAACTTTTTAGGAGGCCCCCGAGCCAATTGGACCTCGCTTGGTACCAAAGCAGACATGGGCAAAGGTACGTTAGGCCACCCGAGACGATTTCCCTGCTCACCTCTGATTTTTCAGGCAAGTAATTTTTTGAGCAAATTTTTGCGATTTGTTACAATTTCAGACACAAACATTTCCAAAGTCACACTTTGGCAAAACAGCACTTTTTTCGGCTGTATTTCAGCCGAAATTAGCGATTTTTAGCCAAAAAATTGCGATTTTTTCGATTTTTAAGCGTTTTTTTAGTGCCCAATGCCCCTCCCAAAATTTTTGGCTCACACCCCCCGGGCGCGCCAGACCCCCGCAACCCCCTCCCCCTTCGGCGGATGACCTGTTACATGTATTCCGGCACCTTATATGGTGTCGGTACCATAAACGGCGTTAAGTGCCTGACTGTAAAAGGCGTTTGCTAAACCGAATTTGGCTTGTTTTCTAAGACAAAGGTTTTTTGAAAATTTGGACCCCTCACCGGTAGAGTTGAGTCTGATAAAAGGCAAAGAGTATACCTGCTCCGACTGTACGTTAACTACTACGTCCCCGTCTGCGTTCCGCTTCGGGGAACCGACTAGACTCCCTCTGAAACAATGGTTTAGGTTTAGTTTAGTTTAGTTTGGCTCATAACCTTCTTATATTCTAATTATTCCAGCAGCATATAATTGGAGTCTATTGCCCTAATATGCAGAAACAAGTCCATTTAGGGATGTGCGCAATCAGTTGCGGTAGATACAGTAACCCAGCACTTTTGCTTTTTACATCTCAGCTTTCTGATCTAAGCGGTTAAAACCAGAAATTTGGTAAACAAAAAAGCTGGAATGGCAAAGAAGCAGTGCTTACCGTTCGGCCATTGCCAGGACGAGAGAAGAGAATAACTGCGTCAGACACTCGCTGACGTTACAAAAGAACAGAAAAAAAGATTCGACAACCACCCCTCTGACTTGGCGAGGAGTGGATAAGTAGTAGGTTGTGAGGGAATAGAGAAAAAGACAGACTTAAGCAACCAGAGCAACTAGAGATCCAAAAGTATCAGCAAAGCAATCAATCGACAGGTCAGGACTTTCTCCTTCAACCGAATGACCAGCGTGCGAGTGTAGGTTTTCTCGGCCAGCTAACAGTCGCCCTTAAGACAAGGTGTTCAGTACCAAACTTGACCAAACTATGGTTGGCCTTGGCCCTATTCCATTAGACTCAATTGGTGGTATTGAATTGAAAGAACCTACGTATCTGCGTATTTCTATGCAAACATTTGGTATGTACCAGGGGTTTGGCGGAGTTAATCCCTAGCTTGAAACGCGAGCCCCGAAAAAAGCGCCCTCTCAACAGCATAAGATACATTGTACAGAACTGGTAAAGGCTCCGGTACCATAGAGAGGCTCAGAAATCACTACCGGAGTTTTCCACGTCCACGTTTTTTATACCAACCCCCACCCCCATGCGACGTTTTCCGACGTTCAACCAACCACCCCCACGCCCCCTCTCTGAACGTCGAAGTTTAGGGACGGCCCCTTATAAGACTGGTCTTATTACTGGAAAATGTATTTTCACTGCAAAAACGGATTTTTGGCCAAAAAGTGAATCGTTGCTCACGTGGATGGTTGGTCCAGGGGTGGACGACCATTTTGCACCTGACCTGTAAAGCTTTCTGTGAAATTTTCAAAGAAATGTAGTGTTAAAGCAATAGCAGAACAGATACTGTATTTTGTTGAAAGCAAAGATCCGAGTATCATGTTTTACACTCGAATGTACTTCTGCCCTTGTTTTCTAACCATAGACAGCTTTTGTTCACTTTAAAAACATTTACTTGTTTGTTGAAATTGGCTAATTTAACTAAGACCAGGGTCTTTTCTTTCTTTTAACTGCAAAATGGCTGTCAATTAACAAAAGTTTTCTGACAACCCATTAGAAGACCATGGTCTTCTAACTAGAAACAAAAACCTTTTTTAAAACCGTGGTCTTCTAACTATGGTGGTCTTATAAGCGGTAATCTCATGTAATTGTTAGCATTAACAGCCAAAAACGGTAGAAGCTCTGTGATGCGTTTTAGCTGCTGGTATTTGAGAGAAATCGATGTTTTGAAGTCATTTCCCTAATATTTTGCTTGTTTTTGGCTCTAGCTTAGACCAGTCTGTTTGTCTATTTTGTGCTCAGAATGCCTTTTAAATGCTTTCTTGAAGGCTAAATTTTAAAAATTTTCTCGCCCTGGTCGGGCAGAAGCCCAAGCAGGCCACTTTAAACCACTAAAACTTGTAATTTCTGTTAATTTGAAGCTCGGAATGTGTTTTAAACGCGGTTTTGCAGGCAAATTTTGCTAAACTTTCTTACCCTGGTTGGGCAGCGGCCCAACCAACCAGTCACTTTCAAACTTTTACACCCTCCCTTTCCGAAATCCTTGATACGCCACTGGCTTAGACTAGCTATTTTTAGTCCAATTACTGCATAGAACGTGCTAAAAACGCATTTCTAGGAGTTTTTGGAGCTAATTTAAATTTTCGACCCCCTCCTTCCTTACGCAAGCCCGTACCCTTCTCAGGCCGGTCCGGGCCTGTTACATGTATAGTACATAGAGTGACAGAAAAAGACCTGACTTGCCCAATCTGTCCTTGCTAAAAGCTTGGTGAAAATCATGTTTCACTGAAACAGTATCAGTATTAGAAATGACAAAACTGACACTTTTTATGTTTAGATAGAAAAAAGAAGGTGCTTTCTAAAGCTGATCTCAAGCCACCTTGTACCACATGGACCGTCTGTCTGCCGTACCTTTTCATACTGTTGCCGTATTCGATTGACTGCTCAACGTGCCAAGCAAGCAATCGGAGCTCTCATTAAGCCTAGATTACGCTGTAGGAAGTCGGTACGGAACCAAGAAATCGGGTCTACAATGTATGTACGTAGGTAGGTTCAGAAATTGGTCTTCATACGTGTATATATTACGCAGGAAGCAAGAGTGTACTCGACAAATAATAATACAATGGCAATAATAATGCGAATGCTCAGTATAAATCTTTTAGTATCTATTGTATGGCCGAAAGTTAAATGTTGAATGCTCTGTGTCCTTTGTCTTGCGATTTCAGTTTATCTACATACTGTAGTTTTATGATAACTTTTGTTTTTAAGCTTATATTGGCTATATTTAGACATATTGATCAATTTCCAACTACTTGCCTATTTTGTCAAAAATAACGGATAAAGATAAAAGAGTAATTCTGACTAAGCGAAGAGTGTGAAAGAGTCCAAAAATATGCGAAAATTGCGTTGTTTGAATGCAGCCGATTTTTTTACCAAAACAACAAAAAGCGAGCCGCAAAATTTGGAAAACGGCCCGGTCTGAGTGGCGAAGTTCCACTCAAGCGCATAGGTAGTTTTATGACTGTATGGTATAACGGATTGTACAGGGTGTCTCAAAAAATGATCACATTTCTTTTTGCTGCCATTTCCGCAAATTTTGACCAAATAGGCTGAAATTTGGAACATAGGTGCCAAAATTCGGGGAATTTTATGTGTTAAAGTTTGGTGCACTAAGCTTGACGGGGAATTTTATGTGTTAAAGTTTGGTGCACTAGGCTTGACTCATTCCCGAGAAATTTCAAAAAAAGTGAAATTTGGTAATTTCAATAGTGAAAGCCGGTCACGAAAAATGTAAACATTTCCTTTTCCTGTATCTTTTCTAATTTTTGTCGGAATTGGATGAAATTTGGAGTGTAAATGCAGAAGTTCAGGGTAATTCGTGTGTAAAAAGTTGACGCATGAACTCCAACGCTATCGTTAGAGTTTAGGCGATAATGTAATGTAACGTTTTTTCGGTGACCGGCTTTCGCTCTTGAAATTACCAAATTTCACTTTTTTTGAAATTTCTCGAGAATTAGTCAAGCCTACTGCACCAAACTTCAACACATAAAATTCCCCGAATTTTGGCACCTATAATCCAAATTTCAGCCTATTTGGTCAAAATTTACGGAAATGGCAGTGAAAAGAAATGTGATCATTTTTTCGGTGACCGGCTTTCACTATTGATTTAATAAATTTCACTTTTTTTGAAATTTCTGGGGAATGAGTCAAGCCTAGTGCACCAAACTTTAACATATAAAATTCCCCGAATTTTGGCACCTATAGTCCAAATTTCAGCCTATTTGGTCAACATTTGCGGAAATGGCAGTAAAAAGAAATGTGATCATTTTTTTGAAACACCCTGTAGCTACTGTACTACTGAGTAATCGGTGTGTCCAATGAACAATGGACTTTTTAGGTCACAAGTACTCGGTTCTTTGGCGCAAAAACACTAAACAACCTAATAAAATAAAGTACGCAATACACCCCTTATGAATCGGTACTGAGAATTTTGAATATACTGATCGGAATTCAGAATTTCTTGCATGTAAATGTAACTCAAGTTGTCCGCTGAAGGGGAAGGGAAAACGCTAACAGGACTGCTGTATTTTGTGCGTTTTCTGCTAAATAATGCTGAATATTTATCGGGAGATAGAGAATTCTCCTGTGCCAGTTGGTCACAGTTGAGGCTGTAGTAACAGGTGGATATATACATTTGCATATACGGGTGTCTGTACGTTGAAAGAAGCAAGCGTTTGATTTTCAGGTAAAATAATCTGTCATACTGCCGGTATGATTGACGAGCCGTCTTTCTTCGCACCGCTCACTTCACGTATTTTTGGAGTGCCGGAAAAAGAGCAAAACGCGTTGGAATTAAAATTTTTTGCTTATAAAAGCCATTTTACATAAGAGTGGTATGGTTTTCTTCAGGAGGGCGCTACACGGCCAAATTTGATCCCAATTTTTTATTGGCTGATTTGAAAGTGCTATACAAGGAATGTTTAAAACCAAAGTATTTCCGGGATTCACCAACTACTGGGCTAGAAAAGTGGCAAAGCGCCAGGAGCCCGATTTTCGGACATTTACGGAAATCCTCATTTCTCTGGAATCGTTAGACCTAGGGGCCCAAATTTGAAACATGTATAAAGGAAGTGTTGCGCTACCAAAACAGCTCTTTCTAGCAACTTACTTTTATGCAGAACCTAGAATCGACGCTCCAAAATGGAGGTACTAAATACAGTTTTATGGTTACTGTCGCTACCAGACACGATTTTTTTAAATAAATGATACATGAAATGATTTTTTTCGCAAAAATACCAGTATTTTTATGTTTTTTGGCAAAATCTAATTGTCCTAGACTATTCCTGGGTGCAAAAATTGATTCTGCATGCCCAAATTAGGTCTAGACAATGTTATGCTTGTAATGAGGCCCTCGCATGACAGGACCGAATGTTATGAGTTTTCGTGCTGGGACCCTAACCGGGAAGACTTGTTATCGGTAAGAAGTGCGCCAAATTCAAATCACTCAAGTACTGGCACCTTCTACTGAACCTAAATCGTCTTCAGCCTCCAGGCCACCTCTGCCATTTGCTCCCTTCCAGATCGTACCAGAACCACTTCGATCATCCAGCCCGCCACTCACGATTCGCATCTCATCCATCTTCGCTGAAGTACTATCCCGAGAATCGGCCGATTTGGAGTGGAAGAAGGTGAAGCTGCCGATTTTCCTTCATCTTACCATTGTTTTAAGTCTTATAGCTTCCATACTGCTTCGATATGCTCTCTCCTTCCAGACACACCACTTCCATCCACTTCAAATCGCCCCGCCGAAGTACTATCCCGAGAATCGGCCGATTCAGAGTGGAAGAAGGTGAAGCTGCCGATTTTCCTTCATCTTACCATTGTTTTAAGTCTTCTAGCTTCCATACTGCTTCGATATGCTCTCTCCTTCCAGACACACCACTTCCATCCACTTCAAATCGCCCCGCCGAAGTACTATCCCGAGAACCGGCCGATTCGGAGTGAAAGAAGGTGAAGCTGCCGATTTTCCTTCATCTTACCATTGTTTTAAGTCTTATAGCTTCCATACTGCTTCGATATGCTCTCTCCTTCCAGACACACCACTTCCACCCACTTCAAATCGCCCCGCCGAAGTACTATCCCGAGAATCGGCCGATTCAGAGTGGAAGAAGGTGAAGCTGCCGATTTTCCTTCATCTTACCATTGTTTTAAGTCTTCTAGCTTCCATACTGCTTCGATATGCTCTCTCCTTCCAGACACACCACTTCCATCCACTTCAAATCGCCCCGCCGAAGTACTATCCCGAGAATCGGCCGATTCGGAGTGGAAGAAGGTGAAGCTGCCGATTTTCCTTCATTGTGCCATTGTTTTAAGACTTGTAGCTTCTGTACTCTCATATCCAGACTTTTCTTTAAGATACTTTTAATTTAACTATAAAAACACCTATGTTAGGAAACCGTGTTACAAAGTTATAAAAATTTGCATCAGATATGCTTACTGCAGCATCCTATCCAATCGGTACCATCATATTCAGACTTAGCTAAACGAGAGCTTTTGATTGAGTACCTACATGCCTATGTTGCGACGCAGCGTTAAAAAGTTAGAAAATTTGCATAAAAAATTTGCATATTCAAAATGACAATATGCAAATTTTTGCATATTTTAACGCTGCTTCGCAACATAGGCATGTAGGTACTCAATCAAAAGCTCTCGTTTAGCTAAGTCTGAATATGATGGTCCCGATTGGATCGGATGCTGTATTAAGCATATTTGATGCAAACTTTCTAACTTTTTAACGCTGCCTCCTAACATTGGCGTTATTGTATTTAAACGAAAGCTCTCCTTTAGCCAACATTGAATATAATGGTCCCGATTGGATCGGATGCTGCAGTAAGCATATTTGATGCAAATTTTGTAACTTTTTAACGGTCCTTCCTAACATTGGCGTTATTGTACAATAACGCCAATGTTAGGAGGCAGCGTTAAAAAGTTAGAAGAGTTCCATAAAATTTGCATATTACAGCATCCGATCCAGTCAGGACCATCATAATCCGTCTTGGCTAAAGGGGAACTTTCGTTTATGTACAATGACGCCAATGTTAGGAGGCAGCGTTAAAAAGTTAGAAAATTTGCACAAAATTTGCATATTACAGCACTCGATCCAATCGGGACTATCATAATCAGTCTTGGCTAAAGGAGAGCTTTCGTTTACGTACAATAACACCAATGTTAGGAGGCAGCGTTAAAAAGTTATAAAATTTGCATCAAATATGCTTACTGCAGCATCCTATCCAATCGGGACCATCATATTCGGACTTAGCTAAACGAGAGCTTTTGATTGAGTACCTACATGCCTATGTTACGACGCAGCGTTAAAATATGCAAAAATTTGCATATTGTCATTTTGAATATGCAAATTTTTATGCAAATTTTCTAACTTTTTAACGCTGCGTCGTAACATAGGCATGTAGGTACTCAATCAAAAGCTCTTGTTTAGCTAAGTCCGAATATGATGGTCCCGATTGGATAGGATACTGCAGTAAGCATATTTGATGAAAATTTTATAACTTTGTAACACTGCTTCCTAACATAGGCGTTTTTATAGTTAAATTAAAGGTATCTTAAAAAAAAGTCCGGATATGAGAGTACAGAAGCTACAAGACTTAAAACAATGGTAAGATGAAGAAAAATCGGCAGTATCACTTTCTTCCACTCCGAATCGGCCGATTCTCGGGATAGTACTCCGGCGGGGGCGATTTAAAATGAATGGAAGTGGTGTGCCAGGAAGGAGAGAGCATATCGAAGCAGTATGGAAGCTAGAAGACTTAAAACAATGGTAAGATGAAGGAAAATCGGCAGCTTCACCTTCTTCCACTCTGAATCGGCCGATTCTCGGGATAGTACTTCGGCGGGGCGATTTGAAGTGGATGGAAGTGGTGTGCCTGGAAGGAGAGAGCATATCGAAGCAGTATGGAAGCTAGAAGACTTAAAACAATGGTAAGATGAAGGAAAATCGGCAGCTTCACCTTCTTCCACTCTGAATCGGCCGATTCCCGGGATAGTACTTCGGCGGGGCGATTTGAAGTGGATGGAAGTGGTGTGCCTGGAAGGAGAGAGCATATCGAAGCAGTATGGAAGCTAGAAGACTTAAAACAATGGTAAGATGAAGGAAAATCGGCAGCTTCACCTTCTTCCACTCTGAATCGGCCGATTCTCGGGATGGTACTTCGGCGGGGCGATTTGAAGTGGATGGAAGTGGTGTGTCTGGAAGGAGAGAGCATATCGAAGCAGTATGGAAGCTAGAAGACTTAAAACAATGGTAAGATGAAGGAAAATCGGCAGCTTCACCTTCTTCCACTCTGAATCGGCCTGTTCTCGGGATAGTACTTCGGCGGGGCGATTTGAAGTGGATGGAAGTGGTGTGTCTGGAAGGAGAGAGCATATCGAAGCAGTATGGAAGCTAGAAGACTTAAAACAATGGTAAGATGAAGGAAAATCGGCAGCTTCACCTTCTTCCACTCTGAATCGGCCGATTCCCGGGATAGTACTTCGGCGGGGCGATTTGAAGTGGATGGAAGTGGTGTGCCTGGAAGGAGAGAGCATATCGAAGCAGTATGGAAGCTAGAAGACTTAAAACAATGGTAAGATGAAGGAAAATCGGCAGCTTCACCTTCTTCCACTCTGAATCGGCCGATTCTCGGGATAGTACTTCGGCGGGGCGATTTGAAGTGGATGGAAGTGGTGTGCCTGGAAGGAGAGAGCATATCGAAGCAGTATGGAAGCTAGAAGACTTAAAACAATGGTAAGATGAAGGAAAATCGGCAGCTTCACCTTCTTCCACTCTGAATCGGCCGATTCCCGGGATAGTACTTCGGCGGGGCGATTTGAAGTGGATGGAAGTGGTGTGCCTGGAAGGAGAGAGCATATCGAAGCAGTATGGAAGCTAGAAGACTTAAAACAATGGTAAGATGAAGGAAAATCGGCAGCTTCACCTTCTTCCACTCTGAATCGGCCGATTCTCGGGATAGTACTTCGGCGGGGCGATTTGAAGTGGATGGAAGTGGTGTGTCTGGAAGGAGAGAGCATATCGAAGCAGTATGGAAGCTAGAAGACTTAAAACAATGGTAAGATGAAGGAAAATCGGCAGCTTCACCTTCTTCCACTCTGAATCGGCCTGTTCTCGGGATAGTACTTCGGCGGGGCGATTTGAAGTGGATGGAAGTGGTGTGTCTGGAATGAGAGAGCATATCGAAGCAGTATGGAAGCTAGAACACTTAAAACAATGGTAAGATGAAGGAAAATCGGCAGCTTCACCTTCTTCCACTCCAAATCGGCCGATTCTCGGGATAGTACTTCGGCGAAGATGGATGAGATGCGAATCGTGAGTGGCGGGCTGGATGATCGAAGTGGTTCTGGTACGATCTGGACGGCAGCAAATGGCAGAGGTGGCCTGGACGCTGAAGACGATTTAGGTTCAGTAGAAGGTGCCAGTACTTGAGTGATTTGAATTTGGCGCACTTCTTACCGATAACAAGTCTTCCCGGTTAGGGTCCCAGCACGAAAACTCACAACATTCGGTCCTGTCATGCGAGGGCCTCATTGGAGAAAATCACTGTTTTTGGTTTGTGATGTGGTACTATCGATTTTCTGCCTAATACAGTTGTTCTAGACTGTTTTTAGTGCAGAAATCGATTCTGCATGTCAAAATTATTTAGACCCTTTTTCCAATATCGATATCGCGATATTTCGCATCGATGTTTTTTATATTTTTTTGTGCAAGAAGTAGGGAAAAACAGACTGACACCAAGTTTATTTCTCTGAAACAGTAAAAAAACTGTTTTTACTGGATAACTCAAGAATCGATGGTATAGTCAAAACCTAACAGTGGCATGATAGCTCTCAGAAACATCAATTTCTTGGCATTCGTAGCTTTCAGACAGCAACGCTTAGGTTCTGAAATGTCTGCAGCAACACTGAAGAGCTGCTCACTCCGCACACTTGAAGCAGAAGCAGACGTACATTGTACATGTCATTGGGTTTTTCCGCGGGGGGGCCTTTTTAAATTCCCAAATAGGGTTTTGGGACCAAGTCCAAAGTGGGTTTTGCGACCTTTTTTGGGGATTCTGGGGCGAAAAATGGCTTTAAAACCCTATTTGGACCGAAAAAGCGTTAAAAACCCTGTTTTTGCATTAAAAATGCCTTAAAAACTCTGTTCCGGTTGAAGAAAATGCCTTTAAAACCCAACATTGGAGCAACGAATGCAATAAAAAGCTGTTTTGCGCTCAAACTACAGTACTGTACTTATTGAATATGAGTTTCGGCGATAAAATACAGATTGAAATCCGTTTTTTACTAAAAAAATAGTCCAGAGAACGCTAATTTCGATTCTAAAGCATGCGCAAAACCCTGTTTTAGTTATAAGATTACTAAAAAACGTTATTTAGCGATTTGAAGGCTGTTCGTAAACCCTGTTTAGAGTTTCTAATCAACCTAAAAACCCTCTCTACGCTTTATAACCAGTTCTAAACCCTGTTTATGATTTGAAAGTAACCTGAAAACCCTAATCAGAGTTTGAAAGTAACCTAAAAGCTCTATCAATGTACACATGCATGTAGTTGGGGGGGGGAATGGGGGGTATTTCCCCCCAGGCCCGATTTTCGGACAAAATTCCCCCCCCCCCCAGCGGAATCCGGGGGGGGGGGAATTTTTTGAAACCCTATTTTGGTTTCTAAACCTGCAAACCGGGTTCCAAAAGCACTGATTAGGGTTTCAGAGATCCTGAACAGGGTTTTGGAACCCCAATTAGGGTTTTAGAAGCCCTAAATAGGGTTCCCAAACCCTAATTTGGGTTACTGAAACCCTAATTTGGGTTTCTGAAGCCCTAAGTAGGGTTCCGGAACCCTAATTTGGGTTACTGAAACCCTAAATAGGGTTTCGGAACCCTATTTTGGGTTACAGTAACCCTAATTTGGGTCACTGAAACCCTAAATAGGGTTCCAGAACCCTAATTTGGGTTTCTGAAGCCCTAAATAGGGTTTCTGGAGGCCCAAAATACGGTTCCAGAACGCTATGTATGTTGAAAATTTCAGTGTGCGATAGAATTGCCCGTTTTCGGCCATTTCGTGATGAAGTAAGCTGAAATTTTAAACAGTAGTAAAATGTGAAGTATATCCACATATCATATCCAAAAATCAGCCGATTCGGTCCACAAGGAAAATTACTGAAATGGATTGAGGCTTACTTGTCTAATCGCTTACAGTATGTATCGGTAGATAACGCAGTACTGTTGCTAAGTAAATTTATTTTAAATATAATTAAATTATAATTTACTTACCACATGCCCGGAGAAATATAATTAAATTAAAATTTACTTACCGTATCTGAGAGAAATTTAATTTAATTATAATTTACTTACCACATTTAATTAAATTAAGTATACTAAGTATATTTAAAATAGGCCTGATTTTGGCGGCTGACACCTTCAGCTTTGCTTCCATCCAAGAAAGGGTGCTATAACAGTTCTAGAGTGAAAACTAAACGAGGGTGTTACAGGTTAAGTCGAAAAGAGACATGGACAAAGGGAGCTGAGTGAGGGTGAGGGGGTTTACCCACCTCGGTCTCTGACTTACCGTCCCTCAGGCTACCGCTACCTCCTTCAGGATTTTTGCATAGGTTAGGTGTGAATTAGCTCAGATTAGCTTATTTCAACCTACTTAGACAAAAAATAAGCCAAAAAACCTTAATTCTAGCGAAAAATCGGACTTTTTGGCTTACCATCTCTCAACCCCCATCACCCGCCGCTACACCCTCCTGCCAGCCCGTCAGAATTTGAAAATTTATCACCCCTCAGCCGAAATGATAGCCTATGTCTGTCAACAGTAATAATGACAGTTCGTCAGAATTAGAACCTCAATCTCAATAGGCTTTCCAGTCAGTTTCTGCTTACATCCACAACAAACAATGCCTGTGAAACTGAACATATGCTATCGCATAGCAAAACTAGCTGAAAAGTGGCTAATATCCACTCTTATGGCTTGGCGGATAAATTGGAGTAGTTTGTTTTGTGGGAGATTAAGAGAAACAAGCGCAAAGACGAAAGGCGGTGGATAGGCGGGCGCAAAATTGTACTGCAAGTATGGCTTGCCATTGAAAGGTACAGATTATAGATACTGAAAGCAGACACTCATGCAGCACTTGCATGCTGCCAAAAAAGTTCAGCAATAGCCAGGCGTGTGTGAGTAAATTAAGTATATTTTAAGTAAATTAAGTAAATTATTTTTGGTAAGTATAATTTACAAATTATAATTATAATTAACTTTCCCTATTGTCGTAGAAATTTAATTTAATTATAATTTACTTACCAAATAATTTACTTGTATTAGTAAATTTCTAAAAAATATAATTAAAATTAAAATTATAATTTACTTAGCAACAGTATAACGCAGTTTCTTCCTCAATTTCTGTAACCTCTGGTGTTCCTCAAGGTAGCAAATTAGGCCCCCTGTTGTTGCTTATTTACATAAATGACCTCAGTTCGGTGCTTACTGAGTCAAAATTTGCTCTTTACGCTGACGACACTAAACTCTACTTTGCCCTTCCTCGAAACGCAGTAAATGTTGTCTTACAGCGAGATCTTGAGAGGGTGCTGCATTGGGCAGAGAGAATGCAGCTATCTGTCGCAATACAAAAATGCGCTGTCCTGCATCTTGGTTACGGTGATGCTCATACAAATTTCATATGTCTTGGTCGTCAGCTTCAATCAGTTGATACAATAACTGATCTTGGTGTGCTAATCTCTAATGATCTTAAATTTTCGCGCCATTGTAATCAAATTGCAGCAAACGGGTTTAGGTTGGTTAAGGGAGCGTGCAAAAATTACGTAATGGTATTTTTGCCCATTTTCGGACCCCCCCTCCCCCCTGATAATCGCCCGTAATAATTTGGCTACCCCCCCCGAAATTTCAATTTTTTGAAGAGTTAGAGCCGAAAATTTTCCGTTCAATTCTATGTAAAATGACGTTCTTATTAACATAGCATCTGTATACAGTAACAATTGATAGTTATCTTAGTTTTCTTTAGTGATGAGCTACAACTACGTACATGTACGTATAGTCTTAGTTTTACATAGATAGAAGCCATCATTGGATGGGGTTTTGTTACTGACGGATTGTATTGGAAGTGTTTTATACTGGGTTTTAGGGCTGCTTCAATATTGCTTGACTGATAATCGATAGTCATAAACCAGAGTTCGTGCGGGACCCGAAAGGTCAGGGAATTTGGTGTCCAGTCAGAGAAAAAATTGATAGCAGTAGAATCCTCTCTCGCCCAAAGGGCCTTGTCAGAGCTTTACACAACACCCTTTTGAAAATGGGACTTCTGACTTTCCACAACTATGTACTACAACTTAACAGAATGCCGGTTAAATGCGTTTTTCAGAGCAAATTTTTAAAAATTCTGAGCCTTGTTAGAATGTTGTCACTCTGATTGGTCGGGGAAATTTGACTTTGTTCAGCGAATTTTGCTCGGAAAAAGCCGCACGAACCCTGTAAAAGATCGAGTCGATAAGTGTTATACCCTTATATACTCTTAATAAGATGTCAAAGGTCACTCTTGCCATTTAGCATTTGAAAAATTGGAAATCCCTGACGTAAACGGTAGCTACCTTCTCTAATCTAAACGTTCATCTAGGTGAAATCGAGAAAATTTAAGCCCAATGGCTTCAAATCGAGACTACAAGTACATGTACTACACATCAAAACAATCGAGGGTGCCGCGGCAGCGGCAACCGGTCGAGGTTGCCGCGCCAGCGGTCTCCCTATTATGCGCGTTTTCGGTTTTACTGTTGCATTTTTACGTCATATTGCGTAATCGTAATGGTTATACAAAGTACGGTATACGGTAATGGTATTGATTCAGGCAAGGCGGGAATTTGATTTGTTGTCATTTGGTTTAGTTGTCTGTGGGCGGTTTACACGAATATAGCAATGCTAGCCGGTATACTTTTTTACTAGAAATAATAAGAAACAATAATAATGATAATACTAATAATCGTTATATCATCACTGTCGTCTCTGTTAGTATAGTGTTGTTGGACCGGGAGTTTGTGTTGTATTGTGGTCGGACGGCTTTGGTTGTAGTGGTTTCTGTCGAAAATCGCTTGTAAATGGTGAGTCGGTATTCGGGTTGAGGAGACGGATAAGTATGATGGAGTCGGTTGCGCCTGTAAACGCAGTGTAGTGACTGATACAAGCATCAAGTTGAGATAATACGTAATAAGTTGACGAAATTAGTAAAACAAGGACATACAGTAGTGCACAAAAAAATGTCCTCTCAACTTTTTCGGGTTCACTAAAATCACTGTTTTTCACTCAATTCCCAACGAATTTGAACCAAATTTTCAGGGTAGGTGCCCAATTAGCCCGGCTACTTGTGTTACAGTTTCGGCGCGAAAATTCAAATTTTGGCGGGAAATTTAAAAGAAAATGCGAAAATCATATGGTCTCATAAAAACGGCTCTTACTCAAGAAATACAAAAGCTACGCCGGTGAAATCACGGCCGCTTATAGACCCAATATGGTGTAATTTTATTTAGAAGATTCAAAACCCTCGCTCAAAGTACGCGCGAGAATCCGATTTTCAAAGTTGGCCAAAAATCGGGATTTATCATCATTTCCAAAGCTAACATTTTGAGGTTCACTAAAATTGCCCGTTTTCAGTCAATTCTCTGCCCATTTGAACCAAATTTGCAGAGTACGTGCCCAATGGTTCTGGCTAACTCTGCTAGAATTTGAGCGCGAAAATTCAAATTTTGGCGGGAAATTTAAACGAATATGTGAATATCATAAAATGGTCTAATAAAAACGGCTCTTACTCAAGAAATACAAAAGCTGTTCTGGTGAAATCATGGCCGCTTGTAGACCCAATATAGTGCAATTTTATGCAGAAGTTTCAAAACCCTCGCTCAAAGTACGCGCCAGAATCCGATTTTCAAAAATGGCTGAAAATCGGAATTTATCCATTTTCAAAGCTAACATTTTGAGGTTCACTAAAATTGCCCGTTTTCAGTCAATTCTCTGCCAATCTGAACCAGATTTGCAGAATAGGTGCCCAATGGATCTGGCTAACTCTGCTAGAATTTCGGCGCGAGAATTCAGATGTTGGCGGGAAATTTAAACATTAGTAAGAACAATTTTTGCAGGATACTTTGTAGTTTAAATTTCCCGCCAACATTCGAATTTTCGCGCCGAAATTCTAGCGGAGTTAACCAGACCCATTGGGCACGTACTCTGCAAATCTGGTTCAGATTGGCAGAGAATTGACTGAAAACGGGCAATTTCAGTGAACCTCAAAATGTTAGCTTTGGAAAATGGATAAATTCCGATTTTTTGCCAAATTTGAAAATCGGATTCTCGCGCGTACTTTGAGCGAGGATTTTGAAACTTCCACAGAAAATTGCACTATATTGGGTCTATAAGAGGCCGTGATTTCGCGGGCGTAGCTTTTGTATTTCTTGGGTAAGAGCCGTTTTTATTAGACCATATGATTTTCGCATTTTCGTTTAAATTTCCCGCCAAAATTTGAATTTTAGCGCCGAAACTGTAACACAAGTAGCCGGACTAATTGGGCACCTACCCTTAAAATTTGGTTCAAATTCGTTGAGAATTGAGTGAAAAACAGTGATTTTAGTGAACCCGAAAAAGTGGAGAGGACATTTTTTTTGTGCACTACTGTATGTATAAAGCTACGTTAATATTACAATGATCGAGTAGTTTTTTATGCGAATGGCTAAATATGGTTCGCAATAGTTTGTAGGTAGAAGGGAGATATTACACCGATGGGATAGCGCAGACATGGCTCTTGATGTTTGGGCTTTGAATGCTTCAGTAGCAAAGGCAATCCGAGTATCCATAAGCGTTTCTTCTGAACAGTTAATGCTGAAAAAGGTAAAACAAGTACAGTTAGAGTCCTACAAGTGGCGACCAATCAATCGTGACCAATTGATAGGTAATCTTTGAGACAGATTTGTCTGACATTTTGTTTGAGTACGGCAGTTCTAGAGATGAGACAATTTGTTTTACGGATGATGATGAGACACCGGCAGTAGGAGATTGTGGCGTTGTGTGTTGTTTGGACGGCTTTGGCTGTAGAAGATTTGGCGGTGGAGACGTAGGAGGATCGGATTTGTGCGATTGGAGTCTGATATGGTGGCGTTGTATCTAAATGAAAGAAATGAAAATAAAATGAATGACATTTGAAAAATCAACAACTGTAGATTGTCATCAACCTTATCACTACACAACTGGTGCTAACAATAGTGGCGGCTAGGTAGGCAGGGGCCGCTGGATAGTGAGCGTCCAATCAATGGATAGGTAAACGACTTTGAGTAGGCAAGCCGCCGCGGCTCAATGTTTAGCAAACGAGTGCATCGAACTTTTGTTTAGGCAAACTCTAGCACTGACCGGCGGATGGTTTCTCTAATCAAAAGTTGGGTGCACTGGTCTTTTTCTGAGCACTGACGGGTGGCCGGGTTGCGTAATCAAAAGTTGTCTGACTGAACTGCTTTCTGCTAAAGACTGACGGGTGACCGCTTTGCCTAATCAAAAGTTGGATCCACTGCTTTCTTCTAAGCACTGAGCGGCGGCGGTTCGTCTAATCAAAGTGAGGGTGCTCTGTTTTCTTGTAAACACTGACCGGTGGGGCGGACCTTGCCGGGCGTTGGGGCAGTTTGGTTGGGCGGACCTTGCCTTTCGGTAACAGGCAGATTGAGTGAATGAGGTGATATCACGGCCATGGCCAAATTGGCAGGCGCCTGCCCAAAAGCGGTGACCTATAACAAGTTTACATTATCAGACACCGTCTAGTAACAAGTAACTGAGTTACAGCCATACATGGGCCGGAAAAATGGGTTGGGGGTAGTCAAAATCCGAAAATTTGGGGGTGGGCCTGCCGGTTTGGGGGTTCGCGGCGAGTTTGGTGGGTGGGGTCAGGAACAAAGTCGGCTTCAGGTGGGTGGGTGGGGTCGTTCGGGGGGGGGTTGAGCCCAAGTTTGGGGTCGGCAAATCTCCCGGACCCCCCCCCCTCCCCGCGGCCCATGTATGGTTACAGGTGGTAGCTTTTGAAAGTAGTCGTCGTATTGGCCGAACAGGTCGTCGTATTGGCGATATTTGAGATAAATGGCGTTGAATTTGCGGAAAATGGTTTCGGCTTGGTTGAACATGCCTTGCACAAATCTGTCAGCTTTCTTGTCTAAGCCAACAAACTTGAACGGTTCAACCTCCTCTTCTCTCTTTCCAGCTGGACGATCTTGGCCAAAAGCACCTGTCGGTCTGCTGCGTGTGAGGGCTGTGTGATTTGGTGAGTTGTGGCTTTGCAAGAAGGTCCTGCAAAACATAGTGCTTTACACAGAGACAGTCGGGCCGGCTAGGTAAACAGGGGCCGCTAGATAGTGAGCGTCCAACTGATGGATGGGCACCCAACTTTTGAGTATGCTACGCGGACGCCGCTCAATGTTTATAACAAACGAGTGCATCAAACTTTTCTTTAGGCCAACTGAAGCACTGACTGGCTGGCGGATGGTTTCTCTAATCAAAAGTTGAGTGCACTTCTTTTTTTCTAAGCACTGAGGGTGGCTTTGTCTAATGATGAAACATTGCCTGAACTGGTTTCTTGTAAAGACTGATGGGTAAAGACACAAAAGCGCCAGTGAATTCGATGATGGAGAAGACGGACGGCACGTCAAATTCCATACCATCTTACTAAAGGGCAGCGCACGCAGCAGCCAATACAAAAGTGTGAAAGCAGGGCGGCAGAGGCCTGCATTCATTGCAGGAAGCTTTGCCGCAATTGATTTACAACCGGTTTTGGTCAGCTGGCTCACCCTTGCCCTCCTAGGCTGCTCAAGCAGCGGGACAACGAGTCTAAACTTGTCGCCATTCAATTAAGAACGTGCAGCGCGCCCACAAAAACCGAGAACACGCAGAATTTCAGCGATACATAAGACAAAAAATGAATCGAGTAAAAGTCAGAAAAAAATTTAGTTAGTCTTTTGTTGCTCGTCGCTAGTATAGCGTTCGAAAGCATGCTGATTTTGTCTATAATGATCACTTGGAGTTGGGTGTATGAAGCTCTATAGCATTCCGGAGGTTCGGACACTGGTAACATTCACAATGAATGAATGATCTGCTATCCCGGCCATGCTCAAATTGCCAGCCGGCTGCCGGAAAGCGGCGAAGTGTAACAAGTTACATAATCGCACAACATCTAGTAACAAGTAACTGAGTGAGTTACAAGTGGCACCCCGATTCTACATCTTTAACAAAGATAATCGAATCTGTTATCAGACAACTGCTTTTGACTTCCGTATTATTGTTTTGCACATCAAAACACCAGCACATCCACAACTAATGACTGCATCCAACCTCAGATTACATGTTCTCCTCATATCCCTTATTTCATCGATTATCGGCAGATTTCCCCCGCAACCGCACCTAGAAAAGTTGCTGTAAAACTCATGCCCACAGACGCACATTACCGCGCGACTGGGAATATTTGTACAACTTCCCTAGCTACAGAATAACCACAGTTAAAAACATTGGGGTCCAAGCCCCAGTACTTTAACTCGCTTTAAACGACAATTTTCACTATGGCAAAAATAGGACAAAAACCAAGTTTTCTAGCTCATCTTAAAGATAGCTGCGAATTTTACTGTGCCAGTAGGTCTACCTTAGTCGAGCTCCCCTCACTAAACCAATCGCAGGATTCTAACCCGTGGACGCATCGCACATGCATGCGCAAGAACGAGTCGCTAGATATAATAACTAGCTATCCATTAAGCATAAATATAACAAACTTCGTCCAAAACCCAGCACTTTAGCCCGCCAAAACCAAAAATTAGCGAAGAAAGATCTACACTAAAAACACTAATCTGCGCATTTGGTAGTCATGCCAACTTTTGAAGCATTCGGATAATGGAAAATTCGAAAATATGTAAAATAAGTATATGCTCACTACGAACTTGGCAATTTGGAAAACATGCACAATAAGAAAAAACCAACCACCAACACCCTGCACCCTACTCACTACTTTATCTTTACACAACTTACACATTACGCACAAAATCATTTAACTTAACTATTTGTTTCCCAACTACAGCCGTTGAGTTGACGAATTCAAAGCTGTTCTATTGACATACGAAAACGACCCTGGGCCCATATAAAGGCAAGGAAATCATAAGAAAAGTAGCGGGTCATAGACCCGCATAAAAACGGTCGAGGTTGCTCACAATACAACACCCCACATACCTGTTATCGACCAATAAAGGCAAGGAAATCACCCCCCTCCCTCCCCTGAACAAATCCCTATTAAAGCAACCAATTTCCAAAAAAACAAAACACAAAATAACGAAAAAATCAATAACACCATCCACATATAAAATCGATTTCCAAAAACAACAAGAAATACAAAGATAACATCTGCAAAATAAAACATCGCAAAAAATGAAAACACGATGCTCATCAGGAAACCTCGACGGCCTTTATGCCGTTCCACCTCTAAATAAATACTACAAAAAAGGCCGTCGAGGTTTCCTGATGAGCATCGTGTTTTCATTTTTTGTGATGTTTTATTTTGCAGATGTTATCTTTGTATTTCTTGTTGTTTTTGGAAATCGATTTTATATGTGGATGGTGTTATTGATTTTTTCGTTATTTTGTGTTTTGTTTTTTTTGGAAATTGGTTGCTTTAATAGGGATTTGTTCAGGGGAGGGAGGGGGTGATTTCCTTGCCTTTATTGGTCGATAACAGGTATGTGGGGTGTTGTATTGTGAGCAACCTCGACCGTTTTTATGCGGGTCTATGACCCGCTACTTTTCTTATGATTAAAATTATGGCCACTTTAGTGATTTCTGCACTCTAAAAAATTACGTAATGAAGTCGCCAACCCCCCTCCCCCCACCGTAATGAATAGTAATCTTTTGGCGAACCCCCCCTCCCCCCTCATGCCATTACGTAATTTTTGCACGCCCCCTAACCTGATTTTTAAATGTTTTGAAACTAAGACCAAGGATTTCCTTATCAAACTGTACAAAACTTTTGTTCGTCCTAAGCTAGAATATGCCTCAGAGGTCTGGAATCCATATTTACTTAAGGACATTGATCTGATTGAAAGAGTACAGAGATTATTTACTCGCCGAATTTCAGGTCTTGTGAATTTTGAATATTCCGAAAGGCTAAGAAGATTGCTAAATTTGGAGTCTTTAGAAAAAAGAAGAATTGTTGCTGACCTTGTAATGGTATACAAATTAATTCACGGACAAATTGATCTCCCTGTTGATTTGTTTTTCAAATTTAATAATCTCAACACACGTGGCCACCAGTATAAATTGTGTTTACCGAAGTCCAGGCTTGATATAAGAAAATATTCCTTTGCCGTTCGAGTAATAAATATTTGGAACTCCTTACCAAATGAAACCGTTAATTTGCGCTCTGCACGCGCCTTCCGCAACGGTCTCTGTAATACCGATTTTAGTAGATTTTATCGGGGTAGGGTGTTAGTGGCCGTTTAGCGGCCCATCCCCATCCCTATCTGTTTGGTCTCAGTCTTGGGCATTTGTGTTCCGTTTATTTTGAATAAAATTACTTACTTAAAAAAAATTACTTACAAACAAAAATGTTCTGAGCTTCGAAACCCGGCGGGTTATGTGAATCACCCTGTATATTATGCAATGCAAACAAGGTATATGTACGTACAATGTATATGTACATATACAGACACCTCTACAACGCGGTAGAGAGAGTGGCAAGTGGAGTAGTAACTTTTTGCAGCCAAATTTAGTCCACCTACCTACCTACCTTCTCTATGTGACTAATGCACCAGCGTACTAGAGTTTTAAAAGCTGCTTTAAACACCCATCCATCACGCACTCCTAGACATGCCATGCTCGGCACTCTAACCGGTTATCTCCCTATCTGGCCGAGCCTACACCATCTGTCTACATTGGTTACTGCCGCTGCCTGTGCTTTAGAGGCTTTACACTGTGTATTGGGGTTTTACAGATCTTTGCTATTCTGGAATGGTACTTAGTCAAGGCGAAAAGACGGTCTTTGAGAGCAAAGAGAGTACAACTTTCTTCTGTTCGCAAACAGACAGTGACCGACTGTCTGTTGCTCTCTACCAGGCGAAAATATTGTCACAAGACGATTACCACACCATCAAAGCCATTGTAAGATATTTAATGGGGCCTTTCCACTGAAACTTATAATAACGAGCTTAGGTGGAGCCAAGTATGAAGGCAGTTCAGTTGCATGCTTTGCTGACGAAAAGACTGGACTCCTTGTCTGAATTAGTGGACGCCCTACAAAGACATGAATCCACAGCTCGATTGAGTGGCGACCTTGTGCAGTGCTTCAAGGAGCTGGGAGTCGATTTGTGTTTTGCCGAGTGCTCACAACCAAAGGCCATCGTTAACACTGGTACTTCTTCTCATTAGTTTAACCCATACATGTAGCTGGGTTTTCGAATAGAGTTTCTCAGGTCCCCTAATAGGCTTTCGTCAACGACGATCACTGCTGAGACTGATAGTTGCTCTGACATCACTGGCGTCACATGGACACAGTACAAGAAACACTTCAATGAGTCTACATTGAACCCTGCAGAAGGTGATATCACCAATTTCGATGGAAGCAAGATCAATGGAGTCAAAGGTACATTCCTAGCTATGCTCACATTCAAAGACAAAAGTGCACAGATCAAGATATTGGTCTTGCCTGTTGTTTTCGCGCAATGGTTGTCCATCGAGACTGGTTTCTGACAACGGAACGCAGTTCACCAGTTCATGGTTCAAGGCTTTTCTACAACAGTACGACATTAAGCATCAGCTCATACCTGTCTACACTCCTCAACAAAACGCCTTTGTGGAAACGTTCAACAGGTACCTGAAGCACGGTTTGCAAGCATACTCAAGCGGTACACAACCTTGGACAGAGAAACTCAATGAGCTCCTATCTCATTTTCGAGCTACATCTCCAGACCAGAGCGCGCCTAGGAGTCCAGCCGAATTATTTCTGGGACACCGAATCAGGTTGCCATATGAAGTGGTCAGGAATCGACTGAAAAGAGAGGAGAAGAGAGAGAATGGGAAAGCTGAAGTACAAGCCAGCAATGTTGAGCAAAAAGAGATCAGAAATCGAGGACCATACAGTGGGTCAGAAGGTTCGTGTCAAATGCCCACACACTCTGAAGGGCCAAAGCCCCTGGTTAAAACCGTTGACAGTGGTCGAAGTGAAAGGTAACTGGTCATATTGGTTGTCTGATGGCCAGACCTGGAATGCGCGACGCATGCGCCGATACAACGAAGATCAATCGAAGCTTCAGGAAGTCGAGTATCTGGTTAGCAGAGAACCGCATGTCAAGCAGCAGTGGACAAGATTGCAGGAGAAAGCCGAGCTGCGACGCTCCCCTCGGAAAAACAAAGGTCAACCGCCTCCAAGACTCTCATATTGAAGATGAACATGGTAGCTTCATTTTTAGGAAGGAGGGTGGTTGATGTGTCCACTACTGTAGTATGTGAATACATAATATGCATCCTGTTGTAATGATCTTCTTGTGTGGTGTTTATACATAGAGCTGTTGTGTTGTGTGTTAGTAGCCCCTTTGTCTATACGCATCTAACCCAACTAAAGTCTGATCTACTTGGAGTCTACGCAAGATAGATCAGTATACTTAGGAAACCGGTCACAATAAGAAATTACTGCATAAATTACAACTTTTAGTTGGTTGGCACAACAGCTAACAAAGCATAGAAGAAAATTTTTAACAAAGCCTAAAACTCCCGACATCAGTTAAGTTCGAGCTCGGACAATCACATCACAATAGAATACATATAGGAAAGATCGGAACTTATACACCAAAAATACATAAAACTGCTTTCAGCTGTACAACTTTCCCGCTAAGTAAGCGATCAAATCAAATCAAATCAGATCAGGTCAGATGAGAGCATTCATCAAGCGCTCTGTTTAAAGAGTTTCCCGGTGACCACATGGGGTGCTTTCCCGGGGGAACACCTGGTCACCGATACCGGCTGTTTCTTTCCCCCCTCCGTGATCATCTCCAAATACTGCAGTACATACATTTTGGCGTCCCACTCTAAGCCCAACCGAAAGGGTCCGTTTTCCACGGAAGGGTTTCCTTCCAAACACAGAAAGCCCCAATAAGTGCCGTTCTTCTTGTCTTTACTGATCACTATTCGTGTGGTGTGAATCAGCTCGGACGGCAGTGAGGATACTGTAGCTGGGTCCTGACACGAAGCGGCCGCCATGGCTACCGTAATCTCTTCAATCAGTTGCAGGCATTGGTCTGGCTGGTCGTTTGGGTAGCGCTCTTGGCGTTTCTGCTCGTGCAAGGCTAGCTTACGGCCTGCTGAAATGATAAGATTAAAGTTGGCTGTCGTACGGTGCCTAGATTCATACTCGCGTAGAAAAAATTGTCCAGCCACTTTTCTGTAGGGCAACACGTTTGTAATAGTTACCATGTGTAGTCATAAATTAAAGTTCTATTCACACTATACTCGTGTACAAAAAATCGCCTACCGACTGTTCAGTAGAGCGACACGTTTGTAATATACGCACCAACACGCCACGCCAGATCTTCAGGCTGTTACAATGTCTGGTAACAAGCTGGAAGATGTGGCGTGGCGTGTTGGTGCGTATATTACAAACGTGTCGCCCTACTGAAAAGTCAACAGGCGATTATTTTCTACACGAGCATAGTATGAATAGACCTTTAATTTATGATTACACATGGTAACTTGTAAGAGGTCATGCAAGTGAGGTTTATCCACAATCTAGAAAGGTCCTACCCCCAGGAGACAGTTCAGGGAGAACCAAATAAAAGCATAAGTGACTGCAGTGCCAAACAAACTGGCTCAGAAATCAGTAAGTTCTAGCGACACCTCCATAAGTGCAACGAAAATTTGGGATATAGCGTGTTGCACTTATGGAGTTCTGACTTTACCCAGTTCATCAGCAGTTTTAGCAGTAGAGACCATCGGTTTCCACTGTCCGCCGCCAGGGGCTGCTGCCGGTCTGCAAACTGGTGCCAGTTGTTTTAGTTGCTCCAGCAGCGAAGGTAGACTCTGTTGCCTGGGGGAGGCACTCAGAATTCGCGCGCTCAGGCACTGTCGGTTCCAAGCAGTCTGCGCATTGATGCGGCGACGCAGCACGCGACTTGGTGCCACTGAGCGGCTGAGTTTTCTGAAATGAAAGATCACTGTCAACAACACTGACTGACTGACTGTCTGACAGGACTGACTGACTGACTGACTGACTGACTGACTGACTGACTGACTGACTGACTGACTGACTGACTGACTGACTGACTGACTGACTGACTGACTGACTGACTGACAACTCTGTACTGTAAAAAAAGAACAGTCTAACCTGTAACAAGCGGAAGTAAGTAGTGTAGAAGAGATAGAAGGCTGGTCAGCACTGACCAAGAGCCAAAAGCGAGCTTCTAGATGCTTTTTTTGTTGGTCAGTCAGATTGGGATTAGAGTCTAGCAGATAGTTGAGGTCGGAAAGCAAAGAGATGGCACTGGGTCTCAGTACCACCAGCGAACAAGACTGCGCCAGCGTTGTGTTGGTGTCGCGGAAATCGCGGATTTCAACCGCTATACAACCCTGAAATTTACGGCGCTCAACCAGCTTACTACACACACTCCACACAACAGCTGTTAAAATTTTCTCTCAAGCGGAACAATTGCCTTTTTTAAGTTTTAAGCGTTTTGTCAGCGTCTGTGGCGCAGTGGTAGGCAATGCCATCAAATGTAGGGGATATCGCAACAGCTCCAAAGGAGAATCTGCTATTTATAGTAATCAAAAATAACGGAAATATACAGTTGTTTTTAATAATTCAGTCTTTGAAATTATTACACGGTAGTAGTACCTAGTAACCTGTGCCAACCCTCGTTTATTCATTCCCAATACAATAAAATAAATTGTAAAGACCTTATAAAACAAATTGGTAGGGGCCTGTTCGAGCAGGTCGGTGAGAAACCAGGGCAGATGTCTTCTCCGAATACAGTCTAGCAGGTGCATCTGGGTATAGGAGAAGTTGTCAGTGGTAGAGTCAGTACAGTTCTTGCCGGGCACAGTGAGGGAGTAGCCCTGGTTTAGGGGGTACAGATTGAGAATCAGTGCGCGCACCACACCAGCCTGTATCTGCTCTTCAAACTGTCGTTCAAAACTCATATCTCTTCCTAGACTCAAACTTATTAGACAGGATCCGTCAAAAAACAACCCCGCCAATTCATTACCGTAGCAACCGCAAATCTCAACCGATTTGAATGAATCCTTTTTCAAAATGAAAGATAAATAAATTCTTGAAAAATTAATGAAATTTTTACTAAGGAACTCTGCTTAGTTCCTGAGATTTACCTCAAATTAAAAAACGGATTTTGTGAATGAACAAGAGTGATTAAGAACAACTCAGAAGATATTTTAGTTCTGCAACCAAGAATCTCAACCGATTTGAGTGAATCCATTTTTGAATGAAATAATAAGATATTATTTAAAGAGTGGTGAAATTTTTATTAAGATACTCTGCTTAGTTCTTGAGATATTTGCCCTCAAAGTCGAAACAGATTTTGGCAGTTAACAAGAGCGATTCCGTTGTACTTCACAATTAAAAACAGATTACAACTGCTGAGGGCGAACGAGACTTTGGTGAAGCAACCAAGCGTGTGTGTCACCAGTAACGCCTTCAATAGCCCTCAGCAGTAGTAGGAATCCTTTTTATTATGACGTGCAACAGAATAATAAAAATCCCTC
The DNA here is from genome assembly GCA_030248155.1 of Sabatieria punctata. Taxonomy (NCBI): domain Eukaryota; kingdom Metazoa; phylum Nematoda; class Chromadorea; order Araeolaimida; family Comesomatidae; genus Sabatieria; species Sabatieria punctata. The sequence continues at coordinate 27,730 of JASANB010001378.1, forward strand.
TTGATCATCGTCAAAATCACGTTTTAAATTTGAGAACGACTATTTCAGGAACTAAGCAGAGTAAACTAATAAAAATTCAGCAATCTTTTAAGAATTTATTTATCTTTTCATTTAAAAAGGATTCATTCAAATCGGTTGAGATTTGCGGTTGCTCAGTGAAAAATCTTCGGGATTGTTTTCTTTTGACGGACCGTGTACATACAGTATAGATAATAATAAATGTGCCATAAAGTTTTTTGGCCTCCACTCAAACGTTCCATATTTTTCGATTTGGCTCAAATTTTCAACCTCTTTTTTTAGCACAAGACCTGTTGGTGCAAGATACTCTGCAGGTTTGGATGAGAATGAATAAAAATTTCTAACTCGAAGAATCACTGTGGTCTGCGGAAATTCATATTTTTATAAGTAACAATTCTAAGAAGAGTATATGGTTTAAAAACTTGCAGCACGATTGTAGTTATCATCTCAGGGTTGGTGCTGCTCCATCCAAAATTCGCTGACATTCCCCTGAGATTCTCAAAAACTCTTCTCACTACAACTGTGCCGGCTTACTGGTTTAGGCCCCAAAGCCACTGTGCGCGACGTCGTGCGCTCATCCTCTCGGCGCGGCAAGTTCCTTGCCGCACAGTTGGTCGTCGGCGCAAAGCTCCACCCAGGCCACCGAAAGCTGGTGACAGCGAGTAGGTAAATGGGAACCGACTGGATCTGCCTTGCACCGAAGCCGCTCAAAAGCATGCCACGTTGGAGGAGAAGATAAACGACATCAGGAGTTGTCCATGGAAACCGACAGGCCTGGGGGCCTCTCTCACACCAGGGGCGGACCAAGCGGACGTTGGGAGCCGACATCACTATGACGTCAACGCACCAGGCACTCTCTTAGTACATGGTTGGTTTCTCAGACACCTTCTGACATTGTAGATCTTCTTCTCCAACGCGGCATGCTTTGTGTAGCGGCTTCGGTGCAACGGCAGATCCAGTCGGTTCCCATTTTACCTACTCGCCGTCGTCACCAGCTTTCGGTGGCCTGGGTGGAGCTTTGCGCCGACGACCAACTCTTTGCGGAAAGAAACTTGCCGCGCCGAGAGGATAAGCGCACGACGTCGCGCAGTGGCTATGCGGCCTAAACCACTACACCAACTGTGCCAGCTTTACAACACTCATTCTTAGTATTCTTCCTGGAGAACCAGCAAGAGTTTGATTTTTCGCACCAAACTTATGTACCCAAAACTGTCTTGTTAGTCAATGCGAAAAATTAGATCCATCTCGATAAATAACTGACCGGGAAAGAAACGTTTGAGAGGAAAAAACGCCGGTACATTTGTTATCTATACTGCATTACTGCAATTTGGCATACACTGTATAGATGAAAATTTTGTATCAACTCAAAACACTATGCAATAGCCGTTTTACGACGGATATGCTAAGAAAAGCTGAGAATAGGCTTGGTTGACACATTTATTGTGACGTTTGCATTAAAACGCAATCACTAGTATCAAAACGGGACTGGAATAAACCAGCAATAAGAGCGCTCTACACTAGAACGGTTATATCACAAGTCAGCACTTAACTTAAGGGCTACTCACCACTGTAATAAGCAATATAAATAGTAATAATAACAAGTCGGCAATGCACATTTCAGGCCGGTTTTAATAACGTACAATAATAATAATAATAAAAATACCGTTTGTAAGCCACAGAGCAGTTAGTACTTCAATAAATTTTGACAACGATAATAATAACCACAATAATAAAATCCGATTAGATTTGTACATATTGGCGGTAATACAAAAAAAGAACAGATTTGGCTCGCCCAGATGAGCTAAAAAATTAAATTCGGATAAAATTTGGGTATAGTCAGGAGTCGACGATTGGATTACTGTATTACTTACTGTATATGAAAGTATGGCAACAGCGCTAACCATCACTAGGGCAATTTTCATACGTATCGTTTAAACTCGCCATATGTTTATTATTGTAATCCAGTCGTGAACCATACACTCAACCCTGCGTGGAGAAGAGAGAGAAAAACAGACAATAAATCTCCAATGATAAAGCGGTCATTATTTGTACACAAAATTAATTTGAAGCAAGATTTACAGAATAAAACAGAACAAAAACAGCCGATCGGATCATCTGATCGTCAACGACCAATCAATATGCGTCGATTTGCACACAGCCGAGCGAGCGACCACCGGGCGCCGCCCACAATTAGCTTCGACCGACCGGCCGGCCAATCACCGTGCAGACTGGCTGCCGGTGGCCGTAGCTGCGGCGGCGGCGGCGATGGCGCCGACTCCAAAGTCGTCGGCACACCAGGCGTCCGTATACCTCACGTCCGCTTCTTGCAAGGCCGGCAGGTTTTCCTGATATTTGACTTTCTTATATAGCATAGTACTGTTTAGACAGACAGACAGACAGACAGACAGACAGACAGACAGACAGACGGACACCGACCGACCGACAGACCGACCGACCGACCGACCGACAGACAGACAGACAGACAGAGAGTAAAAAGAAGAGAAACTTACCCTGAGGTGTTGAAACGTCTGAGCGGAGAGCTTAGTGCTGTTCAGATTGAGTTTGCGAATGTTTCTCAGTGCTGCAATAGACCGACATTAGCTCTTAGCTCTATCTTAAACAGTGTTGACCAACCAAAGACCTGGCCATTTTTAGAGCTTTTTGAAATAATAAAACAGACGCCAATTAGCAACACTTTGGCGCACAATTACTTATCTACATGTCAAGCTTACACTTATTATTCATCACAGTCTGCAAGCCATGCGCAGTTCACAGTTTTTTGCGGGCTCTAAAGCGAAAAGTCCTGAATTCAAAGCAGAAATTATCACATCAAGCCTTGAGCGATCTTTACTAATCGCCACTCAAGAGTTCACAAAATAACTACAGTTTAAAATTTTTCCGCCAATTTGGTCCAACGTAACGGCAAAGTTTTACTTCTGCCACTCAGGTGGCACTGGCCCCTTTCTAAATTGACTGCTATCAAAGGCGCAATTTGGACTGACAAAGTGCCACCTGGTTGGCTGGCAGGGCAGTGATTTATTAAGTGCCAGTGCCACCCCGGTGGCAGAAATACAGGGTGTGCCACGCTCTATCATCAGTTTCGTTTTGCTGTATCTTTTGTGTTTTTCAATAAATTTCGCTGAAATCTTAGCACATCACGCGCACATCCTCAGAATTTTTACTCTCAAACTTTTGGTCAAGTCTGTCGCTTCAACCACTAATTATGCACTTGCATAATATGTTCACTTTGACGGCGGACACATATGGAAGTAAGTGCATAACTAGTGGCTGAAGCGACAGACCTGGCCAAAACTTCTAGAGTAAAAATTCTGCGCATGTGTACGTGTTGTGCTAAAATTTCAGCGAAATTTATTGAAAAACACAAAAGCTAAGGCAAAACCAAACCGATGATAGATACATGGCACACAGTGTAGATAAAATCGGTCTTAACTGTCAAAAGAAAGTGCAGTTTAAAAACGGAGAGAGATGGAGCATGATGAGACGGACCTGCTAAAGCGATGATGCCTTTATCCGTGACAGGTGTCTCGCAGAGGTTCAGCACTTGCAGTTTGTGCAGGTGCTCTGATATAAGCTGTACGCCAAAATCGCCGAAGTTGGTCGACCACAGATTCAAATATCGCAGACTCGGAAGTTTGATTAGATATTCAGCGCAGTCTGAACACACAGCAACAAAATAAGATTACCTTTCACAGTCAGTCAGGCAACTGGCAATACACAGGATCCGTCAAAAATACAGAAACCCAGTTGAGCTTTTACTGTACTCGACTGATTTGAGTGAATCTCTTTTTTAATGAAAGATTGGTGATATTTTCATTGAGCTGCTGTGCTATTTGCCCTCAAAGTCAAAACAGTGGTTTTGGCAATGAAGAAGAGGGAGTAAAAACAACCCAGCCGATTGTTTGCTGCCGCAACCGTGCGTGCGTAATGTCAAACCGATTTGAATGAATCGTTTAGCTTTTATTAAGATACTACACTTTCGGACTAGGAGTAGTCAACTGCTATAGAAGGTGCGGCAGCCTCCTTTAACAGCAGCCCTCCCCTTTGCTGTCGGTTTGTGCAAGTCAGCCAAGGTTTGGCTGCCATTTATCTACTTGTCATAGTTGACTTTAGATGGCCTGGCTTCGACTTTGTGTCCACTACTTCCCATCAACTCAACACGTTTCGAGCCCACAAACAAGCACTGCGTACGTTAGGCCAGGCAGCGAACCACTGAGCCGAGACCATGACACCAAACAACGACTTGGTAGTGTTTTTGACGGACCCTGCTGCAGCCCTTCGGTCAAAGGCTCAGCTAATACCGGGCTACCGGTCAGACAAAGTAACAAGGGGTACCAACTCGCTATCCCTGAAGGTGAATGAAATGACCCTGTTACATGAATGGGTGAGCCCCCTGTTCTGTTGGGATGCAAAAGCCGAAGCAGGACTATTAGGCGATGCCGATTAGGCGATGCCGATTAGGCGACGCCGATTAGGCGATTTAGTGGTACTATTAGGCGACGGTACTATTAGGCGACAGAAATAATTTTTTTCTATAAATCGTACGGCAACATACGTTACCACTAACAAAATAGCACAACAAGGCAAACAGCACAACAGCAATTAAAACAAAGTTTTGACTTACCCCCAACCCAAACCCATTTTTCCGGCCCATGTATGCATGTCGCAGAACATTTATAAAGCGCTAGATGGATGGACGCGCCGCATCAAATTCTCGCTGCGAAGCTCTGTGAGCTGCTTCCGCAAAGTTATTGGTGCGTCGTGCATCGTCTGCATCCAGCGCGTTAATGAACAGAGCAACCCAAAAAATATGTGGCCGACCCGATGGCCGCTCGCGTGCTCGACACAAGCTGGGAAATAGGGGCAAATGCCAGGATCTCAGTTAGAAACAGTCAGGGCAGGTGGCTTGTTTAGTTATAAGTTAACGAGTTATAAGATTAACGAGACATGATTTTAGTGCCACTTAGCCATGCATAGTTAAAACAGCGCATTTAGCCTTACAGCTGAACATGGCCCCTTGACCCTTGACTGATTGGGAAGGCCCGCCTAATTGGTACTATTATCTATTAATGTTTTTTGTCGCCTAATAGTACCATCGCCTAATCGGCATCGCCTAATCGGCATCGCCTAATAGTAGCGTACCGTGCAAAAGCATCTGATTGTTAGAAAGAGGCAGACTCACTTGAAGTGACATTGGTGAAGGCGAGACTGAGCCATTCCAAATTGCCGAACGACCCACTGCTCAGCAGCACTGCCAGGTCGCCGTCGGTCGATTTGGAGGGCAGCGTCAACTTTCGCGGCCCGCCCTTCTGCTGCTGAAACGTGGCAATTGTTGGCTTCAGAGTAGTTCACTACACCAGCCATTTTTAAATGGTTTCAATTAAATAAGCAGGCCATTTTGAGACTTTTCATTTAACTGGCACATACATGTAACGGGGGGTCTACCCCCAATCCAACCGACTTAGGCCAGACCCCCGGATGGAAACCCCCCAGAGACGCCCCCTCCGATTTTTCTGGCAAGTAATTTTTGAGCAAATTCTTGCGATTTTTTACAAATTCAGACACAAAAAATTGCCAAAATCGCCTGTAAAAGAGCAGTTTTTCGCTAGGCTAATGGTACCCCACTTTCCGGGACTGTGGTGGTACATGGTACCAGTACCGTAAACTACGTTGGGTACCTGACTGTACTACAGTCAGCCACTCAACGCCGTTTATGGTACCGACACCATATAAGGTACCGAGGATAGTGGTTGGGTTGGGTAGGTAGGGTAGGGAGGGGGTATGGCCGGCCGAGGGGGTGATATTGGTCGGCGAGGGGAGGGGTAAACACACTTACCCCCGCGGTCCATGTATGCTGGTTGGGCTTTTAAAAGGTGTTCTGAGCGCAAAGTAGACAGTTTTAGTACATAATTAATTAATTTCTCTTATTTTTGTCTAATTTTCCCTTCCTTCCATACATGTAACAGCTCCGGGCCGACCTGGGGGGAGGGGGGTGGGGGGGGGGGTTTCCTCAGGTGGGGGGTCGAGGGGGGGTTTCGCCCAGGTGGGGGGTCCCAAATTTCAAAATGCTCCAAAACGCCTAGAAATGCGTTTTTAGCACGTTTTTTTCAGTAAGGACGCTAAAAATCGCTATTTTAAGCTGCCAAATAGCGTTTTAAAGCTAAAAACAAGCAAAAAATGACAAAAAGAGCTTCCAAGAACACCGATTTTTCTTAAATATCAGCAGTGGAAACGCCAAATTCGATTTCCAAAGGCTTTTCAAGTGAATTTTAGGCTAAAAATTAGTGATTTCTGACCCAGTTTGTTAATACTGGAGCCACTACCACCACTTGTATTTTTTGGTCGGGGGGAGGGGTCCCTTAACCTGTCTCGGGGGGGGGTGGGGGGGGTTGGCCTTTCCAGCAGGGGGTAACCCCCCAAACCCCCCCCTAGTACATGTATGCTTCCTTCCTCCTACACACCCTCCGCCCCCTGGGTACGCCACTAACCAAAACTAGAAACGTTGAGCTTTCCCCCTACTGTGTTTGAACAAACGCTTGCGTGCGCCGCCGTAATATTAGGAAGAAACCTCCCTTTTCATCGTTTGGCCGTCAATTAGACTGGCGACTGCACGTAGTCAGTCAGCGGCCAATCAATTTAATCAAACGCAGTGACTAGCTGTTTTTGCAGAGAAGACAATGCACGTAGACAAGATAAAATCATCGTTAAACTGACCAGCTCTCTGAGGGCGATTTGGCGCTCACATAATGCCGCATAGAGTTTACGCCCGGCTGGAGTGGACTGTAGAGTTGTGATCACTTGGATTTTCATGTCTTCTCCGTCCACCACCTCCAACTCCAGCATGAAACACAACGCCTGCAATCGGTTCGACTTTGTTGGGTCGGTCGGTGCGTCGGGCAGTTCAGTCAGTCAGTCAGTCAGTCAGTCAGTCAGTCAGTCAGTCAGTCAGTCAGTCAGTCAGTCAGTCAGTCAGTCGGTCTAGTTAGACAGCCAGTCCAGTCAGTCAGTCGGTCGGTCAGTCAGTCGGTCGGTCGGTCAGTCGGTCAGTCAGTGGGTCGGTCGGTCAGTCAGTCAGTCAAGTTAGACAGCCAGTCAGTCAAGTCAGTTGGTCGGTCGGTCGGGCAGTTCAGTCAGTCAGTCAGTCAGTCAGTCAGTCAGTCAGTCAGTCAGTCAGTCAGTCAGTCAGTCAGTCAGTCAGTCAGTCAGTCAGTCAGTCAGTCAGTCAAGTTAGACAGTCAAGTTAGACAGCCAGTCAGTCAGTCAGTCAGTCAGTCAGTCAGTCAGTCAGTCAGTCAGTCAGTCAGTCAGTCAGTCAGTCAGTCGGTCGGTCGGTCGGTCGGTCGGTCGGTCAGTCAGTCAGTCAGTCAGTCAGTCAGTCAGTCAAGTCAGTCGGTCGGTCGGTTGGGCAGTTCAGCCAGTCAGTCAAGTCAGTCGGTCGGTCGGTCGGTCGGTCGGTCAGTCAGTCAGTCGGTCGGTCGGTCGGTCGGTCGGTCGGTCAGTCAGTCAGTCGGTCGGTCGGTCGGTCGGTCGGTCGGTCGGTCGGTCGGTCGGTCGGTCAAGTTAGACAGCCAGTCAGTCAGCCAGTTGGTCGGTCGGTCGGTCAGTCAGTCAGTCAGTCAAGTTAGACAGCCAGTCAGTCAAGTCAGTCGGTCGGTCGGTCGGTCGGTCGGTCGGTCGGTCGGTTGGTCGGTCAGTCAGTCAGTGACTAACCTGCATAGCAGACTCAGTTTCCCTCAAGGCCAACAGTTGCAGCGGTCCCAACATAGAATTGAGTGACTGCAAGAACCGCTTGCGCTTGCAGCAGCACTTCAGCAGCGTTTTGAGCTACAAAAATTTGCATACAGCTCCACAGCACCCTTCAGACAGACAGACTGACCATCTGAGCAAAGACCATTCCGTCGTCAGCGCAGGAGGGTCCACCAGGACAGTAGAGGTGGAACCAGCCCTCCTTTCCGGGTCGCACCCCCAGCACGGCCGAGTGCACCTCACAACGTAGATCGGTGCCGATTCGCCGTAGCACGTGTTGGAAGGACTTGGCGAATATTTCGTTGTAGAACGCTGACTCGGGAAACGGCAGTGGCTGCAGGATAGACGCCAGACACTGGCGCCAGTCGTCGAACTCTGACCTGAACAGGTAAAACTGCTACTCTCCCAGCTGACTAGGATGCACCAAACAATCAGGAACTTAACGTTGGTTATGGCAACGGACCGTACATGGTACCTTGGCCAGTGGAAACATACAGCAAAGATAAAAAGGTCCACAACTTTTTCGAACTTCACTTCGTTCTTGGTCAATTCTTGAAGATTCTGACTATTTTCGATTTTCAAAAAACATTGTAGATTAGGTTTCTATGGTGTGGAATAGGGTTTAAACATTAGGTTAATTCATTCTTCGAACTTCCTGCTGCGATTTGTTTTCATTAGCAAACATGGGCCGGGGTAAGGGGTTTACCCCCTCGCCGGCCCATATCCCCTCGGCCGACCATACCCCCTCCCGGAGGGAGAAAATTTTCGCTTATTTAAGGCAAAGTAGACGTTTTTTCACTTTTTGCGATCACCCCTCCCCCGAGGTCTCCAGACCCCTGCGGATTTTTCCGGCCCATGTATGGCTACATAGCCACGAATTGCTAAAATTAGCTAAATTGTGCCTAAAATACCTTAATCCAGCTAAGTAGCTCTGAATCGCTATGTAGCCATTTGTTGCAATTATAGCCAATTTCAGTTAATAAAGCGGCTTTTACAGTCAGGCACTTAACGCCGTTTATGGTACCGACACCATATAAGGTGCCGGTACCATATATGGTACCGGTACCGAGGGTAGTGGTACCATATATGGTACCGGCACCATATATGGTACCGTCACCATATATGGTACCGGTACCATATATGGTGCCCCCACGTTCGGCGACTGTGGTGGTACCATATATGGTACCGGTACCATATATGGTACCGGCACCATATATGGTACCGGCACCATATATGGTACCCCTACCCATGGCCATGGGTGCCGGTACCATATATGGTGACGGTACTGTTGTGTAGTAGATTTTGTAGTATTGATGCGAGTCGAAGGATTATTGTCTGTATTGTTTCACACTCGTTTGGTTGTGTTGTATTACTACTCATAAACCCCTACTAAAGTTGTGTTGTGTGAGTTGACAGCAACCTCAACCCAGAATACATCAATTGGCGACAGCGGCAGGATGGCTGTTCACGCTCCACCACCACTACCTGTCAAGGTCCCGAAGGACTACTGGGAAGCTGGAGGCCAAAGCCCAACTCTCAAGTGGGACCTGTGGCTCGATCAACTCAACCGTTACTTCAGTCTCACCGATGCGGGCAGAAACCAAGCCAACAAGCTGACAGATCTACAAAAGAACCAACTATTACTCAGTCTTCTTGGGAGTGAGGGACTGCGACAACTGTCAGCACTGCCAATCGTCAAGCGCGAAGCGGAAGTGACTCATCAAGAGCTAGTAGAAGCCGCAACAAGTGTCTTTGGGCGTCCGATCAATCCCGTGAGAGCTCACCACGATTTCTTCACACGTCATCAACAATCTGGTGAGATGCTCACTGAATTCGTGTTGGCCCTGCGAAGCTTAGCAGCAGATGGCAATTATTTTGGCCATACTGACTACTTCATCGCCATACAACTGGCCATTGGATGTCGAAGTCGTAGTCTACAACAACGACTGCTGGCTGAACAGGAGGTCAACTTACAAACGTTCTTGCGATTAGCAGAAGCAGACGAAAGTTCAAGTACGAACGCCACCCAGATCCGCGCTCATAAAGGTGAAGACAACACTGTGTCTAGTGTCCAGTCAATGAAAACCAAGCAGACAATCAATCACTGGGGAACCTCAAGACAAGGAAAGTGTACCAACTGTGGGAAACAAGGACACCTTGCCAGCAATCGCTCATGCCCAGCTCGCGGCAAAACGTGTCATCGTTGCCAGAAAGTAGGTCACTTTATCCAAGTGTGTCGCTCTAAGCCAGTGCCCGCCCAGACCAAGCGGCCTGCATCCAAGTCAGTGTCTGCAGTTTGGAAGCAACCTGACAAGGCAGAAGTTGTTGTGCACAAACAGCTGAAGGCCAAGTACTGCGACAAGGTTGTGTCAAGGGGTTACAAACCAGTCAAGTTCCCCATAAAGTTGTATCTGCGTACCAAAGATGGATGTTGGGGTATCATCGAGTCTGGTGTAGACAGCTGGTCTGACATCACAGCAATAACAAAGTCGATCTATGACAAACAGTTCCATGAGTTCGAGTTGCAGCCAGCAGAACCAATCAAGAATTTCAACAAAACTGTCATAGATGGCATCCACGGCTGTTTCACAACAGAAGCAAAGTTCTACAGTCGTCAAACCCCCCTTCGCATCTATGTGCTTTCTGATGAACTGGGTTGTGTCATTGGATATGACGCAATTGCAGCTCTGAAGCTATCTCTTGATGGAGACAACCTGATGGTACGCAAGGTCCAAGCTCCTGAACATGTGCTCAAGCCCTATGAGAATCTCACTCGTCCAGAAATCGGCTTGTCCCCGAATTTCCAGCATACAATCATGCTCAAGCCAGGTGCTAAACCCAGTATTGCCAAATGCCGACCGATTCCATTCCATAGAAAGTCTGGCGCACTCAAAGAGATCAAGGTCATGGAGGAACAGGGTATTTGGACAAAAGTCAAGCGAACCAACTGGATCCACCCTCTCGTTACAGTTGACAAACCAGATGGGAGTGTGAGGATCACTACAGACCTCACCAAACTCAATGACTCAGTCGACCCATTCACTTATCCACTTCCAAACATCAGGGACATTTTTGTTGAACTGACGGGAGCCAAGTTTTTTACCAAGTTAGATCTGAAGAAAGGCTATTTCAACATGCAGTTGGATCCAGAGAGCCGCCTCCTAACGACTACAATCACTCCACTGGGTCTGTACGCATACAACCGATTACCAATGGGCTTGAAAGACAGTGCAGCAGTATTTCAGTACTGTGTGACACAAGTGTTGGCTGATTGTCAAAAGTGTCTTCCATATATTGATGATATTTTGGTGTTTGGCTCGACCCTCAAGGAACATGACGAAAACGTGAAGACTGTCCTGCTTCGGCTCAATGAGAACAATCTCAGATTGAACGTGGCCAAGTGCAAATTCAAACAGGTGAAAGTCGAGTTCTTGGGTCATGTGGTCTCTGCTGAAGGCATTCAACCAAACCCAAAGACTCTCGAACCTCTGCACAATGCGCCAGTCCCAACATCTGTCAAACAAGTGCAGCGTTTTCTTGGCATGGTAAACTACTACAGTGACTTCGTGCCAAACATAGCCACCTTAACTGAGCCACTTCGACATCTCACGAGAGCCAACACCCGATTTGTATGGTCCAAAGGTTGTCAGGAGGCCTTTGAGACTCTCAAGAGCAAGCTCAGTGCAAATCTCAAAGTTGCGTTCTTCAACCCCAATTGCCCAACAATACTAACAACTGATGCATCAGAAGTGGGAATTGGTGGTATTCTGTCTCAATTACAAGATGGCAAAGAAGTGCCGTTAGCTTTTGGACACCACACATTATCGCAACAAGAGAGAAACTATGCGACCAATGAAAGAGAAGCACTCGCAGTGGTGTACTTCATGGAATACTGGGATAAATTTCTACTGGGTCGCAAGTTCACTGTACGCACTGACCACCAAGCTCTGACCATGATTTTAAAGCAAAAGAACCCATCCCGAAAATCCGCAAAGTTTGCAAGATGGGCTGAACGACTTTCAGTATTCAGCTTTGACGTTGAGTATCGCAAACAAGCAGATAACCAAGCAGCTGACTATTTTTCGCGCCTACCCAAACAGCAAGGAGCAACCAGTGGTCCAGAAAATCTTGTAATTCAGGCGATATACAACCATTCGCCAATGCTCCACTCAACCAACGCTACATTATCGCCATAATCGACTACTATAGCAAGTACCCAGAGATATTGTGTACAAGTGATATAACGTCTATGAAGATTATCACTTGGCTGAAGGAGATTTTTGCTAGATATGGGAATCCAGAAACCATAGTCTCTGACAACGGACCACAATTTACAAGTATGGAATTCTCATCCTTTCTTGCACAACGTGACATCAAACATGAACGAACGCCTGTATATCATCCACAGCAGAATGGTCTGGTCGAAGTCTTCAATAGAACTCTCAAACACGGTGTTCAAACATTCGAAACAAGTGCACTGAAGTGGCAAGAAGGACTGGTGAATCTACTCGCCAATTACAGAGCTACACCACTTTCAGCAGAGGAGGAGTCAAGTCCTGCAGAACGCTTCTTTGGCAGAAAGGCTCGCCTCAGTTTTGAAATTGTTCGACGCCAGAGAATACAAGAGAAGGTTTTTGACCCAGGAAACAAGAAATTCAAAGCTGTTGCACCTGGACCATTCAAGCTGAATGATATGGTTCGAGTCAAGTTACCTCAAGTACCTAAAGGTTCATCGCCCTATTCAAGGCCTTTACATGTTACAAAAGTGTTGGGGCTGTGGACCTACCAACTGTCAAACGGCCAAATCTGGAACGCTCGAAAGTTGCGCCGTGTATTCAACTCGTCTCAAGAAGAAGTGTCTCGGGCGCCAGTAGACCACTGGAGCGTATTACCAGAGTTAAGTCAACCTCAAGTGCTACAGCGGAGTGCGTTATCAACATCCGGAGTCGGCCAACATAGTGCTCACGCAACTCAAGGACGACCTCGGATGCAGCAACGAGTTTCAACTGAAGCGCGCAAATTATTGGAACACACAGCCAAATTCGACCGCATCTACCACACAGATGTTGCCTCTCAAGTCGGCGATTCTTTTTAAGAGGAGGGGTGATGTTGTGTAGTAGATTTTGTAGTATTGATGCGAGTCGAAGGATTATTGTCTGTATTGTTTCACACTCGTTTGGTTGTGTTGTATTACTATTCATAAACCCCTACTAAAGTTGTGTTGTGTGAGTTGACAGCAACCTCAACCCAGAATACATCAGGTACCATATATGGTACCGGTACCATATATGGTACCACTACCATATATGGTACGAAATCTGAACGGAGTGGTACCATAAATGGTACCGGTACCGGAAAAACGCGAAGGTGGGGGTACCATATATGGTGCCGGTACCATATATGGTACCGGCACCTTATATGGTACCGTCACCATATATGGTACCGGTACCATATATGGTACCACCACAGACCTCGAATGTGGGGGTACCATATATGGTACCGGCACCTTATATGGTACCGGTACCATATATGGTACCACCACAGACCTCGAATGTGGGGGTACCATATATGGTACCGGCACCTTATATGGTACCGGTACCATATATGGTACCACCACAGGCCCCGAAGGTGGGGGTACCATATATGGTACCGGCACCTTATATGGTGTCGGTACCATAAACGGCGTTAAGTGCCTGACTGTTTTAGCTATACGTAAATGGACCGGAGTTTTCCACTGAATATCCCACCCCATTTACTATCTCCTTGGGACCATTATTCCATTTTTAAATATACCATGGGATATTAATTGGCGGAAATCTTTCTCAAATTTTTTGATAATTTTTAAAAAAATGTATGTATTTTTACAAAATTTAGCAAAATTCAGGTTAAAATCAAACTAATTACATCGAATAAAGAGAGAGAGAGAGAGAGAGCAACCTACATAGTGTCAAAGACAGCGCAAAAGCACTGCAGTTTGAGGTTGTCATATTCGTCAGTGAGCACAGCAGAGGGCGGGGCCAGCGGCCGGCAGGGTTCATCTCCGTCCTTAGAGTCGCAGTGACTGAGATGCAGGGTGCCCAACGGGGGCAGCAGACCGTCGTGCAGCGTGGTCATTGGCGATGCGGCGTCGAAAACAGAATGGATGGCGGCCAGACAACCGCCGACCAGGTTGGGCAGCACGCGCGGGTGCGGACAGCTGCTGGACGGACCGTGCACTCTACAACAATCCAATCTTTAACTTAGAGCTAAGCCCCGACATGTAACCGGTGGTTCTGAGGGGTCTTTGCCTCCCCTAACCGGTCAGCTCCCCAGACCACTTTCTCCAAACTCACTTCGACTTTTCTGGCGGGCAATTTTATATTTAACTGGAAAGAAAGGTGAAAAAGTTAGGCAACGTAACGTAGCTGGGAATCGAACCCATACATGGGCCGGAAATGGATGGCTTTTTGGCGGGGGTTGCAGAGTATAGAAAACACCTTCCCAAAAAATAGTTTTCGGAGGGGGTGTGTGTTTTTTCACTTTGCCTAGAAAAGGTCGCCAAAAATTTCGAACGGGGCTCGGGCCTGTCAGGGGGTGACGCCTGCCCGACGAGGGGGAGCAGCGATTTCAAAGTTGCACTCGATTTTCTAAACCCAACAAGCAGTCAAACTTTTGCCTGAAAGCACAGTTGTTAGGGTCAAAAATTAAAAAAAGACTTTATTTTTTAAAAAAAAGCTTTTTTTGAAGGCTCAAAAAAAATTTTTTTTTGAAAAAATCAATATGCAAATTAAGGGAAAAAGTAGGAAAATTCACGTATATACATGCAATTTTTTTGTAAATTCTTTGGAAGCAGCCAACATTTTATCCAGCAACCTGCGTAATACTTCTTTTGCATTGAGCCTAACAGCGACTGCGTAAGAAATCCTTCCTTAGGATTCACCTAGAAGTGCCTCTAAAGACAATTTTCGGTGAAATTATGCAGTTACAGGCAGTGTTTAGAGCTGTATTGTTGTTTTCGAACAGGTTTCTCAACTGACTTAAGGTGCAAAAGTGGAAAATTTGTTGTAAGTATCTGTACTAGCATGCTGGACCCATTTAAGACGATTTTCAAAAAAAAATATTTTTTTTAATTTAAAAAAAGCAAAAATTTTTGGCCTTCAAAAAAAAATTTTTTTTAACAACTGTGCCTGAAAGACGAGAAAACCGAATCTGGTGTCGGCAGAAAATTGGCGGTTTGTCAGAAAAGCCAAATTTTTGTTAGGTCTCTTTATGCTGACAACAACAAAAACAGACCTGTGCACGAATTCCTTGACCCGTTCCAACCCGTTATTCTGAGCCATCAGCGCCAGTAGAAAGCTCTGAACGAAGGTGCGCGCAGAGGGAAACTTTCCGAAGTCCTGAAAAAAAGCTTGAGTAAAAGTTGAAAATTAGAAAATAGAAAAACATCTAACCATGTTCTTCTTAAGGGTTTGATGAGCGACATTAGCGAACACCTCTTCCACTAATCGCGACCTTGGACATTCGTGACAATACTGCAATTAATTAGAGATATAGCCGTTAGCGTGAGGGGGCGTTACGACGGTTGAAGGGCTGTTTGGCAGATGGAAAGCAAGAAAGTCGACTCAAGGTTTTTGGCCTATTTTTCGTCAAACTAAGTTGAAATAAGCGATTCTCTGAGCTCATTTACATCAAATCCAGGCTTTACTTTTATCATAATTTTCTATACAACAACATACATGTAACAGGACATCCGCCGAAGGGGGAGGGGGTTGGGCGGGTCTGGCGCCGGCCAGGGGGGGGTTAGCCCAAATTTTGGGAGGGCGGTTGGGCACTAAACAACTCTCAAAAATCGTAAAAAATCGCTAATTTGGGCTGAAATACAGCTAAAAAGTGCTGTTTTACAGGCGATTTTGGCAATTTTTGTGTCTGAAATTGCAAAAAAATCGCAAAAATTTGCTCAAAAAATTACTTGCCAGAAAAATCGGAGGGGGTCGGAAAAATCGTCTCGGGGTCCTTGTCCGGCAGTCGGTCCGGTCCCTGTCCCTGCCGGGGAAGTCCGGCCTAAGTCGAGTGGGGGGCAGACCCCCAGACCCCCTGTTACATGCATGTACAAGATTCTTAAAAAAATTCCTGAAAAGGGATAGGTCAGAACCTGATGGATCAACCTGCCTCAGCCCCCTTTTGCGTAATTTCTGTTAATTTTAAGCTCGGAATGGCTTTTAAACGCGTTTTTGCTAAATTTTCTTACCCCGGTTGGTTAGAGTGTAAAAAAATTTTGAAGGGCAAAAAAGCTTTTTCTATGAAAATTTTTGTTATTTTGAATTTTTTTCTCAAAATTTCTTCCATGCATGAAATTTAGCTGGTAGATGGAAGGATGCATCAGAAGCAACTTTAAATACAAAAGCTGATACGTTGGTTCAAACATAGTGTTACAGCCTGAGAGTCGATATTCTACCTGCAGCATTGCTCACAGACTGGCTGCTGCCCTTCTAAACCTACTTTTAGGCTTAGAATAGGAATGTAATTGATAGAACTGCACTACTAATGTATATCTGCGGCCAAATTCATAAACGATAGCATACATGGGCCGGAAAAACCTGGAGGGGGTCTGGAGACCTCGGGGGGAGGGGTCCCAAAAAACGCCTATTTCGCCTTAAATAAGCGAAAATTTTCTTCCTCCGGGTGGGGGGATGGTTGGCCGAGGGGGCTATGGGCCGACGAGAGGGGGTTAACCACCTCACCCCCTGGCCCATGTATGAACGGTGGCAAGAAAAGCAACAACTCACCCGACTAAAATAAGGACAGATCTCGGCCACTGCCGGTACTGTCTCCAACAAATGTGATATGCAGATAACAATTGGTTCGAACAGGTTTCTCGGCAAGCTGCCGTCGAAAATCTGGCAACAGAACGAACTTTATAACAGAACAGAACAGAACAGAACCGTATTGTTGTTCTGTTGGAGAAAAGCGTGCTAGCGTTACCTGCTTGAGCACTCCGCATACATACTGCACAGGTTCCAGATAAATGCTCTCGTCCTGTAGCGGACTCTCTCTCGCCATCTCTACCATGCACTGCAACAAATCAGTCATCCACTTATATTTCCGGCCGAAATAGAACAAAAACAGTCTAACTTACTTTAATCTCTTTTAATAGCACTTCTGGTCGGTTAGTAGACTCGATTAGCCGTTTAAATCGAAGCATGTAACGCTGAAAGCCGCTTTATTAGCTAGTTAGTACAGGCAGGCACTTAACGCCCTTTATGGTACCGGCACCAAATATGGTACTCATACGTTCGGGGACTCTGGTGGTACTGGTACCGGCACCCATGGCCATGGGTGCCGGGTACCATATAGTGCCACTAGCCGGTACCGGTACCATATATTATGGTAACACACAGTTCAGATTTCGTACCATATGGAAGTGGTAATATGATACCGGCACCCATGGCCATCGGTAGGGTTACCATACAATATATGGAGCCACTAGCCTTGGTACCGGAACCATGTATGGTAACACTCTGTCCAGATTTCGTACCATATATGGTGTTGGTACCATAAACGGCGTTAAGTGCCTGACTACTATCGGGTACTTTCATTTTTTCGATAATACTTAGTTCCATGAAAGAGGTTATAGTCGTGTCTCGTTAATCCGGACAAGTGGCATAGCCAATACTGAACACCCCAATAATACCCAATGTTTTTTCAGAATGAGTCAACAAATTTAGAGTTTGCGGAAGTGCTAATTTATAAGCCCATAAAATCCTTATAGATCGATTTCGTTGTCAAAAAGGCCTTTCGCTGTCATTTTCGCATATCCATAATCATATCATAATACCAAATGCCTGTAATCAAGATCATCTGGATTGATTTTATTCAACCAAAATCCTTTTAAACTGGCAAATTTTCAAAAAAGATCTGCAAAAAGCCAAAAAACCTTCAAAATATCTAGTGTAAAATATTATTGGGTATCGGGGGTATACCAAATATCGGAAAAAACCCCAATAAACCCAATATATTGTTTCATCTCAACATGGAACCGGTTAAAAATCAAGTGGTAGTATTTGTAGTTATCTGTCTGACTGTTTAACAGTTCAAAATAACCCTTTCAACACAAAGCACGTAGTTATATAGTGCCCATAACACCAATTCTTCTTGCCTAGTCCCAATTTCTAATGATACGAATGTTCCAGTAAACTAAAATCTACAGTATGTAACTAGGGATGTGGGATGATTTACGCCCGTATTGGGGCTCTAAGGTGTTGTTCGCACTCTGCGCCGATCTTTGTGTTCGGTAAAAAAAATAACGACTGATTCGACCAGCAAATCTACCTTCCATTGTATCGAGTGGAGCCACTGATTTCGCCCGTAAATGTGTGCCGTCTGAAAAGACACTCATCACTATGCATAGTGGAGAGCGCAAACGCTTTCTACATACGGCGGCCGCGTGCGTGTGCGAGGCATTGACTACTAGTTCCCCAGAGCAGCGGCATCGATCGATATATTGCGAGTTGTTAGACACACACATACACACAAACGCAATACAATACACGCGCAGCGGCCGGGGTATAAAGCCTTAGCTGGGCGGGCGGGCCGCCTAACAGCCATTAGTAGCGCGAGCAAAAGCCACGGTGATAACAGAAGAACAAGCTGAAAAGCAGTCTTTGTCTACACTTAATGACGCATTTTAGCTGGCCAAAAAGCCAATTATCTCTAGGCTTGGTAGAAAAGCAAAAATCGACTCACCTGTAGCAAGACAGATCCCTCCGGTATGTAGACTCGCAGGCAAAATTTGTCGCCTCCATCGAAGTGGGGCATTACGTGAACGTCCTCAATCACCGAATAAGGAATTGAGGTTTCCATAAAACCAGAGGGCTGAAAATGGGTAGCTGTTAGAGAGAGAAAAACGGAGAGGCCGACAGAAATAAGTCGAAAAAGTTTTAACCAAAATTTCTATGCTCTTCTGCAGCAGGTTGGCTGCTAGTTTTTAGGGTAACAAGCTTACTCACTACAGCATAGTTTTAAACAAAAATTTTCAAGGCAATTTTTTTCAAAAACATCAAAAATTTTTTAAATCGTCTAAAAGGTGCCCAGCACGCTAACACATGAACTTCCGAAGACTCCTCCTGATAGATGTATTGATGCTTCAATTTACAGAACAAAAAGCGACAATAATTGAGCTGTTTTGTTGTGATATCAAGAAGTGTTGTGTACTGCACTGGTTTACAACCAATAAAAGAAAGAAAGAACGAATGAATGGATGAAAGAAAATCGAACGAATGAGCAGAAAGAATGAGCAAAATGAAGAAATAATGAACAAATGAATGAACGAACGAACAAGAACAAACTAACGAACAGGAACGAACTAATAAACGGGAACAAACTAACGAATGGGAACGAACTAACGAACGGGAACGAACTAACGAACGGGAACGAACTAATAAACGGGAACAAACTAACGAACAGGAACGAACTAACAAACGGGAACAAACTAACGAATGGGAACGAACTAACGAATGGGAACGAACTAATGAACGAGAACGAACTAACGAACGAGAATATCTAACGAACGAGAATAAACTAAGGAACGAATGAACGAACGAATGGGAACGAACTAACGAACGAATGGGAACGAACTAACGAACGAATGAACGAACTAAGAATCAAAAACGAACTAATGACCGAGAACGAACTAACGAACAGGAACAAACTACTGAACGAGAACAAACCAACGAATGAGTACGAACTAATGAACAAGAACAAAATAACAAACGGGAACGAACGAACGAACGAACGAACGAACGAACGAACGAACGAACGAACGAACGAACGAACGAACGAACGAACGAACGAAAGAAAGAAAGAAAGAAAGAAAGAAAGAAAGAAAGAAAGAAAGAAAGAAAGAAAGAAAGAAAGAAAGAAAGAAAAAGAAAAAGAACAAGGTGGTATGGTGCATAATGCAGCACGGTCCAGTAGCATAGTGGCGGCGGTCAATTAAGTTTGACGCAAGCACTAGCAGAGCTGCCACCGCCTTAGGCCAGCGCCAGGATCGATAGACAAAATGTCCGTCCTCTTGCCTGCCGCAATCGGCACGTTCTAGAAAGGAAGACGGCTGCCGGCAGGGCTATTTTCGCCCAATCACCCGCCTTTTGACCGCCCCGCCCACACTGCCTCCACCATTTAACACCCACACACGCCGCTCCGATATAATCTTTTGATTCCTCCACACAAAAGTTGTCCGACATGCTTAAACAGGCTGGTTAACTAGCCACGGAACGGACTGGGGGTCTGAGACAAATATAGTAACAGGTCAGCAGCCTAAGGGGACTACTCTAAACGGCAGTTTCGGACAAAAAAGGTAAATCTGGTAAAATCTTACTGACTCTTTTTATGGAAAATCGGTAAATCAATAGAGATTTGGCTGACTCTTTAAGGTAAATAGACAGCTCGTGGCCCTCTAATACCGTTCCCTATTTTTTTCCGGGTCGGAAAAATCCAGAGAGGTTCTGGAAGTCTTGGGAGGTCCAGAAAAAAGTAAAAAGAACGCTTATTTTGCTTTAAAAATGGAAGGACGGTGAGGGAGGGGGTGTGGTCATCGCGCTAAACCCCACCCTAACCCCCGGCCCATGTATACTGGACTAAAGTAGAGGTAAAATGCATGTAGATGGACCCTATGGGATGTCATAAATTGTATAACATTTCTTTCCCAAAATAGGCTTGAGTGTAAAAATTTGATGCAATGAGACTTCAGAATAATTGTTATTATAATACCCAACACTACGTCAATCTCAACTCAATGCAGTGAATTCTCTTCAAAACAAAAAACACCAGGCATTTTTGAAGAGATTCTCCAAATTTCAGGTCACTTTAGAAAAATCAGAGAAAAGTTAACACTATTTCTTTCTACTACCCAATTACCAATACACCTGTTCTTGAATCTCTCAGGAGTGGGTCACCAAACTTAATAAAAAAAATTATAAATTTCTCAAAACAAAACGTAAAATGAAACGTTATGATTATTGGGAGAGCCTGTTTGTGTTTATAGCACTGAGTCTTAGACATTTTCTATCCTCTTGCCCGCTAACAAACACTCTTTCCTTTCATCTTACTGACTTGTCAAAAGTAAAGTTGAAGGATTGCAGTAGAATTTATTGTAAGCAAATAATAAAATGTACATTGAGAGAGAGAGAGGACAGGACGGTCCCTTTTAGGAGACCCGACCGAGCGGTCTAATTGTGCTGACTGGCCGATTACAGTGACGTCAACGAACGTGGAACTTAGCCGAGCAAAGTTAATTAAAAGGCAACCGACCCAACCAGGACGCCTCTCGTTACACGGCCGCCTTACGGCTCTTATAGATAACTATCGATCCTTACACCTGACAACTCAGCCACTCCACATCGCAGAGATGCAACTTACGCAGTTCGCAAAATATGCTAACTACGTACGTATCACAGCTAGCCCTATAGTTAAAAAAGCATACCCGCCTTCCGACCACGATTGTCTACCATATCAACAAAATGCTCCTACAGTCATGTCTCGTTAATCCGGACAAGTTGGTAGCGGTCAACTTTGTCCGGATGAGCGAATCAAAGCTAAAACAGTGTTTTTCGGCTCAAAAGCCTGTTAGTTGCATATCAGATTCTGCAGCTGTACCTCCTAGTTAAATTCCAAAAGCTCATTTCAGCTGATTATAGCTCCTAGTGTAAAAAAATGCAAAAAATAATCACATTCTGACTAATCGAAAAGCATTATTCAATTGCAAATTCACACCTGAATTGAAAAATTGTGCATGGATGGATTTTGTCCAAATATCACTAAATACGGATTATTAACCGATCGCTTTAGCGTACCAATTTTGGGAGCCCAAGTCTTCTAACATGGGGGAAAATTGGGACCTGGCCTAATCTGGTTCGGAAGGCGGGAGTAACCAGACATAACTGCAGTAATTATTAAATTTAGTACCAATACCATACCAACCCAATTTAAAACAGCTCCTTCTATACCAAACCATACCATATCAAAATCAAAAGCTTTTACCAGACTGTTGCAGTACTAAAATTATGATTTCGGTAAGCCTATTAGTACTAGCTCATTAATAACTATATTTACAACACTTTTCGAATGCCTCAAAATAATTTCCCACATCTTTCTGCATTGAAAGCTCTCAGGGAAGGCGGATTTAAATAATTTCCGCAGGCTTCTATGGCGTTATTATAGCAAGCAAACTACCACTAAAATCATACCAGCCTAATTCAAACTGAAAAAGCTAAAGCTAGTACCGTACCATACCATAATCGTACAGCCACTTTTTAGTACGGTCACACGTTTGTAATTTGCGCACCGCCACGGCGCGTCATATCTTCCGGACGTTGTTGAAACCGAAAGATATTTTGCATTATACAGGGTGAAACAAAAAAGCAATCCAGCAGATTTCTGACTGTATCAACTGTGAATCTCTGCCGATTTGAATGTTTGAATCTTTGTTGAATGAAAGACAAATAAAGTCTTGAAAGATTGCTGAAATCGTTGGTAGGCTACTCTGCTTAGTTCCCGAGATATTTGCGTTCAAAGTCAAACAGTGATTTTGGCAATGAACAAGAGCGATTCCGTTGCACTTCATAATAAAACGGATTCCTACTACTGCTGAGGGCTAAGGACGATTTACTGGTGACAAAGAGATTCGGTTACTTCACCAGTAAAGTCGCATTAGCCCCAGCAGTAGGAATCTGTTTTATTATGAAGTGCAACGGAATCGCTCTTGTTCATTGCCAAAATCACTGTTTTGACTTTGAGCGCAAATATCTCAGGAGCTTAGCAGAGTACCATAACAACGATTTCAACAATCTTTCAAGATTTTATTTGTCTTTCATTCATCAAAGATTCATTCAAATCGGCAGAGATTTACGGTTGATACAGTCAAAAATCTCCTGGCTTGTATTTTCTCTGCACATGCTGTATTGTTACAAACGCGTCATACAGAAGAATCGAGGGCGATACTTATGCAAAGAAGTAAGAATGCACCTCCTAATTAGTCTAGTCTAACTCACGGTGGTGGAGGAGATTTTGTCGGAGTCCAGAAGCAGGGTGTGGGTTTCCCAACGCCGAAGCAACTTGGAGCTGCCTAACTTTCCAACCACCGTGCGTGGGTGGTCGAGTTTGCAGATCTGCGTGGGCGACGATTCCTTCATCAGTTTGTAGCGCGTGCCCTTCATAGGGGAGCTGAGCGCGAAGCTGGGGCAGCTGGGACTCTTTGGCGCCGAGGATGACGGCCCTCGTGGAGCAGATGGAAAGCGAAAAGTCAGACCCTGATCGTCGGTGTCCGACGCTGAATTATGGTCTGAAACCGTTGGACACTTACAGTACTTACTGTACATACAGTCAAGCAATTATAGCCATGCATAACTACTATGAGTCCGATTGGTACTATATGCCCTTTCAAAATTTTGGCGACCTTATTTTGGGTAACCAAAAAATTTTGGCAACTGAGGCCGACTTGAACTCATACCCCTCCGAAAATTCCGCCATACCCCCCTCCATTTTTTCCGGCCCATGTAAGCTATAGCCATAAGCCACCAGATTGAGCTACTTTGGTTCTATACATGGCTTTGTGCCACTATTGACGAATATAGCTTGCTACAGCTTGCAACTATTATATATAGCTTTTTTGTTATATGTACTAGCTATCTATGGCTACGGATGCACCACATGTTTTCGTCATAGCTGCAAGCTATAGATGGCTACTATTATATATGGCTTTTTTGTTATATGTACTAGCTATCTATGGCTATGGATGTACCACATGTTTTCGTCATAGCTGCAAGCTATAGATGGCTACTATTATATATGGCTTTTTTGTTATATGTACTAGCTATCTATGGCTATGGATGTACCACATGTTTTCGTCATAGCTGCAAGCTATAGATGGCTACTATTATATATGGCTTTTTTGTTATATGTACTAGCTATCTATGGCTATGGATGTACCACATGTTTTCGTCATAGCTGCAAGCTATAGATGGCTACTATTATATATGGCTTTTTTGTTATATGTACTAGCTATCTATGGCTATGGATGTACCACATGTTTTCGTCATAGCTGCAAGCTATAGATGGCTACTATTATATATGGCTTTTTTGTTATATGTACTAGCTATCTATGGCTATGGATGTACCACATGTTTTCGTCATAGCTGCAAGCTATAGATGGCTACTATTATATATGGCTTTTTTGTTATATGTACTAGCTATCTATGGCTACGGATGTACCACATGTTTTCGTCATAGCTGCAAGCTATAGATAGCTACTATTATATATGGCTTTTTTGTTATATGTACTAGCTATCTATGGCTATGGATGTACCACATGTTTTCGTCATAGCTGCAAGCTATAGATGGCTACTATTATATATGGCTTTTTTGTTATATGTACTAGCTATCTATGGCTACAGATGTACCACATGTTTTCGTCATAGCTGCAAGCTATAGATAGCTACTATTATATATGGCTTTTTTGTTATATGTACTAGCTATCTATGGCTATGGATGTACCACATGTTTTCGTCATAGCTGCAAGCTATAGATGGCTACTATTATATATGGCTTTTTTGTTATATGTACTAGCTATCTATGGCTATGGATGTACCACATGTTTTCGTCATAGCTGCAAGCTATAGATGGCTACTATTATATATGGCTTTTTTGTTATATGTACTAGCTATCTATGGCTACGGATGCACCACATGTTTTCGTCATAGCTGCAAGCTATAGATGGCTACTATTATATATGGCTTTTTTGTTATATGTACTAGCTATCTATGGCTATGGATGTACCACATGTTTTCGTCATAGCTGCAAGCTATAGATGGCTACTATTATATATGGCTTTTTTGTTATATGTACTAGCTATCTATGGCTATGGATGTACCACATATTTTCGTCATAGCTGCAAGCTATAGATGGCTACTATTATATATGGCTTTTTTGTTATATGTACTAGCTATCTATGGCTATGGATGTACCACATGTTTTCGTCATAGCTGCAAGCTATAGATGGCTACTATTATATATGGCTTTTTTGTTATATGTACTAGCTATCTATGGCTATGGATGTACCACATGTTTTCGTCATAGCTGCAAGCTATAGATGGCTACTATTATATATGGCTTTTTTGTTACATGTACTAGCTATCTATGGCTATGGATGTACCACATGTTTTCGTCATAGCTGCAAGCTATAGATGGCTACTATTATATATGGCTTTTTTGTTATATGTACTAGCTATCTATGGCTATGGATGTACCACATGTTTTCGTCATAGCTGCAAGCTATAGATGGCTACTATTATATATGGCTTTTTTGTTATATGTACTAGCTATCTATGGCTATGGATGTACCACATGTTTTCGTCATAGCTGCAAGCTATAGATGGCTACTATTATATATGGCTTTTTTGTTATATGTACTAGCTATCTATGGCTATGGATGTACCACATGTTTTCGTCATAGCTGCAAGCTATAGATGGCTACTATTATATATGGCTTTTTTGTTATATGTACTAGCTATCTATGGCTATGGATGTACCACATGTTTTCGTCATAGCTGCAAGCTATAGATGGCTACTATTATATATGGCTTTTTTGTTATATGTACTAGCTATCTATGGCTATGGATGTACCACATGTTTTCGTCATAGCTGCAAGCTATAGATGGCTACTATTATATATGGCTTTTTTGTTATATGTACTAGCTATCTATGGCTATGGATGTACCACATGTTTTCGTCATAGCTGCAAGCTATAGATGGCTACTATTATATATGGCTTTTTTGTTATATGTACTAGCTATCTATGGCTATGGATGTACCACATGTTTTCGTCATAGCTGCAAGCTATAGATGGCTACTATTATATATGGCTTTTTTGTTATATGTACTAGCTATCTATGGCTATGGATGTACCACATGTTTTCGTCATAGCTGCAAGCTATAGATGGCTACTATTATATATGGCTTTTTTGTTATATGTACTAGCTATCTATGGCTACGGATGCACCACATGTTTTCATCATAGCTGCAAGCTATAGATAGCTACATTAGTGCTAATAGTGGCACAAAGTCATTTATAGAATCAAAGTAGCCCAATCTAGCTTATACATGGCTATAACATACATGGGCCGGAACAAATGGAGTGGGTATGGCGGAATTTTCGGAGGGGTATGAGTTCAAGTCGGGCTCAGTCACCAAAATTTTTTGGCCATCCAAAATAAGGTAGCCAAAATTTCGAAGGGCGGTCAGGGGAGGAGTTGTGCCTGCAGGCGAAAGAGGTTACCCCCTTACCCCCAGCCCGTCTAATGGCTATAGTCCTCTAACTGTAGAAAGGCCAACACCCTCTCTCTTAAGACAGCTTAGGTAGCCCAACTCAAAAATACAAGTAACTAAAGTGTACATAACAAGTTTTAACACTGGGTATATTTGTTGGAGGATCTCCTTCAAACGCAGTGGGAACCCCGCACTGTGTTCCTTATTTGGACGCGGTTCCTCATCTTCCATTAGAATTTGCATATTGTCACGTGGTATGAAAAAAATCTATAACAGAAGAAAATCGACTTTTTTGGCAAGCTGCCTATTTTAAATCTGACTTCATAACCGCATTCCTCATTCACCAGGCCTCTAAAAAAATACCGCCACTTATGGTCTACAAGCAATGCTGAGAAAGTTACAGGTGTTTTTTCGAACGTGGGTATTCACCAAATTTTGTGGTTTTTGCTTCTGATGTCCTCAAAAACGTTAGTCATCTTGCTTGGTCAATTAGGATACACCAAGTTCAAACCAATTCTCAGTTCTGTATTCTCTGGATTCATCTAATTGGCGAAAATGCGGCTCAAACTTCAATAGTCAGCTAGGTTTTTTGGCAGAAAACCTTTTCCTAGTGCATTTTAACCATTTGGTCAATACCCAAGTGATGAAAAACGCCCGTAACTTTTCAGCATTGCTTATAGACCCATGAATGGGGGTATTTTTGAGATGCCGGAGGAAAGCGGAATTCAGATCTTAAGTCAGATATAAAATTGGCAGCCTGCCAAAAAGTCGATTCTCTTCTGTTATCGATTTTTTCTTACCATGTAACAATATGCAAATTCTGATAAAAGTTCAAGAACCGGATCGGTCTAAGGAACACAGTACATTACATGTATGGGTTTCATACATGTACTAGGGGGGTTTGGGGGGTTACCCCCTGCTGGAAAGGCCAAACCCCCATCACCCCCCCCCCCCGAGACAGGTTAAGGGACCCCTCCCCTGACCAAAAAATACAAGTGGTGGTAGTGGCTCCAGTATTAACAAACTGGGTCAGAAATCACTATTTTTTAGCCTAAAATTCACTTGAAAAGCCTTTGGAAACCGAATTTGGCGTTTCCACTGCTGATATTTAAGAAAAATCGGTGTTTTTGGAAGCTCTTTTTGTCATGTTTTGCTTGTTTTTAGCTTTAAAATGCTATTTGGCAGCTTAAAATAGCGATTTTTAGCGTCCTTACTGAAAAAACGTGCTAAAAACGCATTTCTAGGCGTTTTGGAGCTTTTTGAAATTTGGGACCCCCCACCTGGGCGAAACCCCCCTCGACCCCCCACCTGAGGAAAAAACCCCCCTCCCCCCAGGTCGGCCCGGAGCTGTTACATGTATGATGGGTTTCCACTGCGTTTGAAGGAGATACATCAAGAAATACACCCAGCGCCAAAAATTTTCAAAAAGACTTTAATAGCGACTCTCCAGTACTAAGAAATTGGCAGAAATCACTAATTTTTAGCTGAAAATCAAATCCACTTAAAAGGAGTCTTGGTAGCCGAATTTGGTGCTTCCGTTGCTAATATTTAAGAGAAATCGGAAATTTTTGGAAGCCCTTTCTGTCGATTTTTCTACTTGTTTTTTAGCTCCCAAACGCAGTTTGGCTGCTTCAAATGAAACGGAGGAGGGGTCTAAGCCAAACCAATAAAAGCATACTATACTAACTACAGTCCAAAATCATGTAATATAGCCCAAAAAAGCACTGGAATAGACCTTAAAAACTGGTGATTTAAAGCAAACATTAGCGATAATTGTCATACCTATTATATTATAAAGTCCAGAAACGGCACAAGCAAAAATAACCACTACAGTACTGCAGTACTAGCGCTTCCATTTACACAACCTTACTAAGACTCGATCTGCTGCTGTATAAAATACTGTTTTGTTAGTCAAATTAGGCCAACAGATTTGAGCGCCTTTTTTTGCTGCAAAATGACGAATTAGGGGCAAAAAGATAGACACTTAAAAAGAGCGTGGCCTAAAGGTAGACACCGGGTATTTCAGTAAGCCAAGTAAATAAAGGGGCGGCAACCTACGGACCAATCAACCGTTGACACATCGGGATGCAGCAGAAAAATAACACGCAATATTACGTGCGACCGGCCTCTGGGCGAAAACACCACGCAGTCCTTACTAAATTCTGAGCTCTACCTTACTCTGGGCGAAAACACCAGCCCTTACTAGATTTTGGTTCCGCACAAAACACGTTTGAAAGGATGGGCAAATACTGCTAATTACTATGGGGTGCCAAAAAATGCTTCACGCACCAGCAATCAAGCTGAAACTTGAAGAATAGCATAAAATTTAGGATCATGCTTTGCGCTAAACAACCATCTTAACCCATATGACAGTTAGGAACTTAACGCCGTTTATGCTACCGACATCATATGATACCGGTAGCTAGGGTAGTGGCACAATATATAGTACAGTACAGTCATGTCTCGTTAATCCGGACAAGTTGGGACCGGCCAATTTTGTCATGATTAGCGAATTTCCAGATTAACGAATCAAAGGTAAAACACTGTTTTTGGGGTCAAAGGCCTAAATGACAGTTTTTTGTTTCATTGCATATCAGATTCTGCAGCTGTACCTCCTAATTTAAACCTAAAAAACATATTTCAACTGATTATAGCTCCTAAAAAGGCAAAAATAATCACATTCTGACTGAACGAAAAGCATTATTCAATTGAAAATTCACACCTGAATTGAAAAATCGCGCATGGATTTAGTCCAAATTAACCAAATCCGGAATAACGAATCACTTTACCATACAAATTCCGAACTTGGGACCACAAATCTTCTGTCCAGATTAACGAGTCATATAACATGGGGAAAATTGGGACCTGGCCTAATCTTGTCCGGAAGGCGAAAATCCGGATTAACGAGACATGACTGTAGTATGGTACCCCCACATTCTTTTTCTTTGCTCCCCTTTCCCCACGTCCGCTCTCAGGAGTGGCTCAAGTCTTTAGTCTAGAGTACCAAACTTCAGCGGACAAGACTCCCAGCAATTTGACATCTGTCTTGAAAATTTCACTACTATTCACTAAAGTCAGCAGCACAAAAACAAATCTTGTTCCACCCACTCACCCGGGTACTTCTCCTCATCAATCGGGTTCCGAATCCAGTCGCAACCCTCCGGCAGCAGGGGCGGCCCTCTGGGACTGACCGGACCAGCCGAGGAGACATTATTAACCAGATTATTATTAACCAGATTGTTGGAGGCAAACAGCGAAGGACATGAACGTTTCTTCTTCAAAATACGCAACGGCGGCGGCACCTTGAATCGAAACAACTTCGACTTAGACTCCTTTCTACTGGGGGTGTCGGGGGGACTGGTGGGGGTCTGCGGCACCGAGGCAGTGCCCCCGTAGCCCATCATGTTTACTGCGGCAGCGGCCAGAGCCAGCGGGGCCGGCGACCGACGCGGGGAGCGGGGGTTGCGCGTGTAGTGGACTTCGGGCGGCGAAATGCCGATTGCAGAGTCTTGGGACGTGCTGTCGGCCGAACTTTTGTCCTCAGCTTCGTTCGGACTCGAAGCGGCAGAACTGCTGATGGCGCTTTCGAGGCTGGAGGCCGAGTCGCAGCTGCGTTTCTTGCGCACCACTTCACAGACGATCGGAGCTGCTGGTGGTGGTAGTGCCGCGTCGGCGATGCCGCAAGCAGCGGCCATCGAATTTTTAACAAGAATTAATAATAATAACAGTAGTAATAACCAGAATGATCGGACAGCAATTAATTGAGAATCTGCTAATTAGTGGCACTAACACACATCGTGATGAAGCGCAGAGACAACAGGTATAGAGAGAGACTGGGCTTCTTCCTTTTCGTACACTTGTGAAGAGAAGTGGAAAAATCGATAATTTTCATTTGGAACATGAGAGAACCCGTTGCGTAGATTAGTGTTTCTAGTGTAGATAAATTTTGGTCAATTTTTCGTACCAAACTGGCTAAAGTGCTGGGCTTTGGACAAAAATTGTTATATTTATGCTTGATAGATAGCAAATTGTCATATCTACCGGACTGTCGATGCGGAGAAGTATCAGTCTATGGGTTAGAATGCTACGATTCATTAGTAAGTGAATGTCAAAATCGTTCATTTTTCTTTCTTCCATTTTTTTTAATTTACTGTTCAAGAATATTTAAAAGTAAATGCGTAGAAATTCGCAAATATGGTATGCCAATTCAGATGGTAAAATTGGTAGTAATCGTTCTAAAGATGATCAAGAAACGTTCTTTTTTCCTAGAGATGATCCTCGATTGAAGCAGGCTAAAGTCTTCAGATTTGGACCCCAAACTTACTAACTATGCTTATTAGCTAGCTTGGTGAAGTTGCCCACCGAACTGCAAATGCGGGCTAATGTACCTCTTACCATATAAACTTTACAGCAAGTTTACTGTATCGGGTTTGGGGAAATTGGCCGCTAATCGATGAAAAAGGTCGATTATTTCCAGAGCGCGTAATCTGAGGTAGCATGCAGTAAAATTTGTTGTTGGTGTGTTGGCGCGCTGGTGTAAAAACCAATTTGGAGATTAAAAACAGTTCTCTGGTACCATATTCGTTATTTTTTATTAAAAATATTCAATTTGGGTGCACATTGATTTGCAAGACCTAACCACGCGCAGAAAACGCGTAATCTGGGGTAGAACTTGAACACAGCATGCAGTAATTAGTGTTTGGTGTGTGCAATAATAATTAGGAGATCGAAAGTAGTCGTTTGATACCAGATTTGATCATGTTTCTTACAAATTTACATTGGAGTACTCGCCACCATTTGACGCTCGCGGTGGGAAATCGACCGGCAGCTCTGTATGTGGTTGGGATGCCTTCTTCTTAGCAGATATTGAGCCTGTGGTCGAATCATACGTACCGCTTACTCAAATTAAGAATGAACGACAACCGCACTCTAAACAATGGAAGAAATTACGTACGAAGGAAAAACAGCTACACCGAAAATACAGACAAAATGCAACACTGCATAATTACACACGGTGGAAGGAAGCAGCCCATAGAGTCAGATTGGAATTGCGCAAAGAGCGGAGTGACCGGGAGCAAGAAATCATTAATGGTGGATGCGACGCTAAAATTTGGCAGCATATAAACGGCAAAATTAAATGTAGACCGAGTTTACCTGCACTTGAAACAGCTGAAGGTAATTATGCATTAGATAATCTGAGCAAAGTGGAGCTGCTTAGTGAGCATTTTGCCTCAGTGTATCGTGAGGATGAAACCTCTTCACTAGAACTAGCGCCTGAAATTGTAGAACCTATTAGAGTTGTGCCTCTTCCTGCAGAAACCGTATTTTATTATTTGCGTAATTTGGGACCAAAATGTTCGTATGGTCCTGACGGACTTCCCAGTTTATTTTACAAACAGTTAGCAGCCGAACTAGCGTCTCCCTTGATTAGTATTTTTAAGGTTTCGTTTAATACTAGCTGTTTACCTTCCGTCTGGCTGGACTACCGTCAGAGTAACTGCAATCCATAACAAAGGGTCAAAATCAGAACGAAAAAACTACCGACCGATCAGTCTTACATGTGTGGCATACGCAAAAGAGATGAGAGAAAGAGAGGGGCATTCTAGCAAATTATCCATCGTTTATTCTCGTTTTGACTGCAGAAAATTTAGCTTTGCAGTAAGGGAAATTGCCCCATGGAATGCTCTCTCGGAACAAACCAGGGCTGTTGGGTCGGTTTTTTTCCTCGGTTTTTTTCGTTTTTTTCCGGAAAAAAACCGGTTTTTTTCCTAGGGGCTCGGAAAAAAACTAAAATGCGGAAAAAAACTCAAGCAAGTTTTTAAAGGAAATAGGCAGAATAACTGGTTAAATTCGCTTCAAATGCTTTGAATTTACGTTAATAGAAGCTTTACAAGCATTTCCATAGCATAACTTAGCCGTTTTTGGCAAAAAATACCGGTACCATTTTCAGGCAACTTTTATTATTGTGTTTTTGATGTTTTAAAATCAAATTACTACTCTAAAAGATGAAATTAGTGCATTTCGTAATAAAACTCACGCTATTTCGTTGAATTCTGCAATAAAAAGCGATTGTTAAAAATTTTTTTCTGTCATCTCGGAAAATAACTTTTGGAAAAAAACCGGAAAAAAACAGGAAAAAAACCGGAAAAAAACCGGCTTGAGTTTTTTCCGGAAAACAAACAGCCCTGGAACAAACCATATCAGCTTTGACCGTGTCGCGAAGTGAGAGAGAAAGCTAACGACTTTGTGCCGCTCTGCTTATCTAAACCAAATAAACACAATGCGTCTCTCTTTTAAAGTTTATTGGAGCAAAGAAACTAAACAGCCTGGGTCTTGGCCTCGTCTCGCGCTGGCCCGTCCTCACTGGCTCGCTGGCTCTCGCTCCTGGACCGGACCAGCCGCTCGCTCGCTCTTCTCTAGCCAACACTGACTAACTCTGCTCCACGGCCAAATGGCAACTTTCCGGTTGCCACACAAACAAAAACCAGAAATTACAGTATCAGAGCAAAGCAATATACTGTACAAGAGAATAAAATACAAGTGAAAAACCAGTAAATTAGCTAAGACGAGACAAGGCAAATACGCAACTAGACATAGCTAAAATCAAATCACTACAGATTTGACACTCCCAACAAGAGCGAAACAAAAATAGAAAACTGCCATAGCTTGGCTACCAGGCTGGTCTCTTGGCTGCTAAACTAAATCACAGACTGAAAAGTGGTCTGAAACAGAGAACGCAAATGCAATTAGCTACACGCACTTGAAAAGCCCTGTACATACATAACCGTGTGCTCTCTGGCAGAAAAAACCCTCCCTCGCTGCTCTCTACAGCTCGAAAGGAAAGGGAAAAACTGCACAGAAATGAGGTAGTCAGCACAGGACTTCGTTCTAAAACAGGTTAGCTAGATCCTTGAGCGAGATTCTAAATGAGATTCTAATCTATCGAGAGGCTAAGTAAAGCAGAAGAGTTCAATTGATCAAAAGCACACGAATTTCTTTTGAACCCTCCCTGTAAAGAGAGATGCTTGGCACTAGACACGAAATTTGGCACAAAAGTACGTGAGATAAAATAAATACTGTAAGGTTGGCCGCACTAAAACGGGCCACTAAAGGCACAGACAGTGAACGTAGGCACATGAAAACCAAACAGATACCGTTCGGCGGTGGCCACAAACCAGCTCCATGCCCAAACTAACAATCTCGACGCGAACCCAGCTTGGCACTAACTGGCCTAGGTCGGTCGGTCTCTGGCACTGCACTAGCTGCCTCTAAATGTGCACAGAGCCAAAAAACTACGAGACTGGGCTGCCGTTTGATTAGAAAAGGCCGAACGCTGCAAACCAGTTTTGCTAGGGCTGGATGCACTAAACTAAAAGAGCAAGGTAGGGCAACGCTTTACAGACTATACTGGACTGGCCTGCTAATTGCGCTTTTCTACAGGTGCCAAACAGAAATAGCCTTTGAAAAACTGAACGCCAAAGTTTTTGACAAAACTGCAATCCACCAGCCCAAAACCAGGTAAAATGGCCACCGTCTCGGCCGTAAAAGCCACAAAAGCAACCTAGACTGAGCTGCAGAGACACAAAAAGTGAGCGCGTAGGCTCTAAACTTGGCTCCAGTGAGCACAAGAGTACCAACTCAACTAGAGTGGCAAACAAAGGTCTCGGGCAAACGCCTCAAAAGGCAGCTCTGTCGTAGGCGCAGAGACAATCATCGGCTGACGAACAGCCTCAATGGCCGCGGACTGTACTACAGCCGCAAACAAGCACGATCAAATGCAAAAGAGCGGCAAAAACCTGGCGTGGTGGATGTTTTTAGCAGAAAAGACGTCTCAGCAATTTCGTGTCATAAACTACGAAAGGTGCGTACAGATACTGTAGCTAGGTTTTGGCAAAAGCGGCACACCGAAAAGTTTAGACAGCCAAAGAGCAAGCGTGTGGGTTTTTTAGCGAAATCCAGACACAACGCAAACTACATAGCGACCTAGTGCCTATGCACTGAAGCATGACAGGAAGGTCTGCTAAAAGCCTGCTGACTTACAGAAGGCCTAAAATGGCGTCAGACACCCTCCCAACAGGGACAAACATGCCTGACACCCGAAGCTCACCTCCTGGAGGAGAGCAACCAACCTGCCATTGAAAGAGCGTTCGGTGCTGGCGAAACGACACGAAACCCACATCGCAGCTCTGGCGCAGGTGATTCGGAAGAGCTTTTTACTGGGCACCATGTCGCGAAGTGAGAGAGAAAGCTAACGACTTTGTGCCGCTCTGCTTATCTAAACCAAATAAACACAATGCGTCTCTCTTTTAAAGTTTATTGGAGCAAAGAAACTAAACAGCCTGGGTCTTGGCCTCGTCTCGCGCTGGCCCGTCCTCACTGGCTCGCTGGCTCTCGCTCCTGGACCGGACCAGCCGCTCGCTCGCTCTTCTCTAGCCAACACTGACTAACTCTGCTCCACGGCCAAATAGCAACTTTCCGGTTGCCACACAAACAAAAACCAGAAATTACAGTATCAGAGCAAAGCAATATACTGTACAAGAGAATAAAATACAAGTGAAAAACCAGTAAATTAGCTAAGACGAGACAAGGCAAATACGCAACTAGACATAGCTAAAATCAAATCACTACAGATTTGACAGACCGTAAAAAAATTTAAAAAATGCTAAATTTCGAAACGAATTAACTAACACGTTTTCTCAAAGGCTCGGCGTCAGACGCTGTCCAAATCGGCGCCGCTGGGCCGGTCCCCAACATATGAGCATTCAAACGTAGATCCCTTAAGCTATGTACTGTTATTAACTAACATATTTCCATGTACGTACTTCTTAGTTCTGTAATGTAAGTACAGTATTTTGTTTAGTTTACCAAGAAACAAACAAACGTGCACTTTGCTTTGTTTACAAACGGTCATAAATTCAATAAATAACAGTCAGGCACTGAAGAGATTGAGTGTTTTGTGTTCTCGTGAGGGGGAGTGATGAAGGAATGTGTGATTCGGAGTGTTTGTATTAGCGAGTTACCGAGCAGTTGTGTGTGCGTGCGCTTGAGAGTCTTTGTGTATTGTGTTGTGTTACTAGTGGTAAAGCCCTCACTTCTCGTTTCATTGGTGCCGAGTACCCGTCGAGCCCACCTTCATTTGGTTCCACTACAAGTCCCAGTTCTACTACATACAAAGCTTCTTCTGTTTCCCATTCTCAAGTTCGTGTTCCTTGGTCCTGATCATCAGGCACAGCCGTGCCCCATCTGATGCTCACATGACGACACCTACATTTCTTGAATCCCTCCGACTTCTACGAGAACAAAACCAGCGTGATCTCGAGCAACAGCAGCGATGGTGGCAGCAACGGCAGATCGAACAACAACGGCGTCACCAGGAGTGGCAGATCGAACAACAGCGTCGTGATCAAGAGTGGCAGGTCAAACAACAACAATGGCAGATCGAACAACAGCGTCGTGACCAACAGCGGCAAATCGAATAACAGCGGCGTGATGACCACTTCAACGGTCTGCTCGCTCAATACCTGGCTCGATCCCGGCAGGCTCCTGTGAAAAAGGAAGCAGCTTCGTGTTCTGGCACTTCGGGTGTCCAAATCGGCTCGTTAGACACTCCCTTCACTGGGTTAACGGTCGATCCTCCGTTCAGTGGGCATTCCAGTTCAGAGAAGGAGATGGTTTCCATTCAAGATGTTCTTGTTTTGCCGGCAGAAGATTTGGCTTTGTTTGTGCATTCAGTTATGGATGAACCTATGGTCTTTGACGTGGATAGAAGAGAGGAAGGAAAAAGAAGAAAGGTGAAGAGGAGAAGAAAGAAACGAATGAAGAGGGATGATGCGCAGTTAGTTGACGGAGCTCCAGCTGTTCTTTGTTTGGCAGAAAGCCGTTCTCAGTTTGTTCCCATTGATGTTGTGCAGCAAGCACCTTGTGAAGATATGAGCTCTGGTTTTCGTTTGGAGAGGAGAATGAAGAAGTTTGGAAGAGGAAGAAGAAAGATGTTTTGGGAAAGGAGGAGAAAGATGATGATGCGAAGGAAAGTGCTGAGAAGTAAGAGAGTGTGGAGGATGATGAGGAGAAGAGGAATGAAAAGAAGGAGGAAGAAGAGAAGTGCGAAGAGAAGGATCAGAGTAAAGAAAAAGAGGAGACAGAGGAAAGGAGTGGCAGTTCGTTTGAGTTCGTTTCATAGCAGATGCAATCCCGTTTCCCCGTTGACAAGTCATCAGATCCAAGCAAAGGCGCGGAAAGGCCGCAACGTGGCGTGCAAGAGATCGAACCAGCACGGTATCAGTGCAGAGCTACTTACTGGAGATTCCGAGTCAACAGAGGCAAAGCAAGCAGTTCTCACAGTTCGTTCATTCCACGATTGTCAGGCACAGCGGCGGCCAGTCGACACTCGTCCAAAGGGGAGTGATGAAGAGATTGAGTGTTTTGTGTGATTGTTTGAGTGTATTCCAGTTGTGTAGTTGCTTAGTGTGATTGTGTTGTGTGTGCGTGTTGTGTTTTACTAGTGGATAAAACCTCCCATTTCTTTCAGCACTTAACGCCGTTTATGGTACCGACACCATATAAGGTGCCGGTACCATATATGGTACCCCCCACGTTCGGGGTCTGCGGTGGTACCATATGGTACCCTCACCTTCGTGTTGTTACCGGTACCGGTACCATATACATATGGTGCCACTCTGTTCAGATTT
The DNA here is from genome assembly GCA_030248155.1 of Sabatieria punctata. Lineage (NCBI taxonomy): Eukaryota > Metazoa > Nematoda > Chromadorea > Araeolaimida > Comesomatidae > Sabatieria > Sabatieria punctata. Next base: position 64,497 of record JASANB010001378.1, read on the forward strand.
TGTACCATATATCGTAGTGGTACGGTACCATATATGGTACTGTCACCATACATGGTACCAACACCATATATGGTACCGGCACCCATGGCCATGGGTAGGGGTACCAAATATGGTGGACGGTACCATATATGGTGCTGGTACCATATATGGTACCACCACAGTCGCCGAACGTGGGGGCACCATATATGGTACCGGCACCATATATGTGTTGTAGCTCGAGTGGCAGGCTGTTTGAGCAAATGCGGTTTATTGATAGAGTACCGCAAGGCAACAGTAATCAACAGGCAGGACTAGCAACAATGACTGGCCGGGAGTGGATCGGTATCGGTGCCGTGCCAGTCATAGCAGACATCTAATATAACCGAGGGGTGACACCTCTATAAAACACCATAGTATGTAAATACCTGAATCACACCTGAAACGCGTACGTTCAATCCTACAATACGTTGTACGTATACTCACTCACACGACACCACCCCTCCTCCAGAGAAGAGGCGGTGCACAGACAGAACAGAACTAAACAGAGCGACGATATCAGATATCATAAGTTAGTCTCCTGGGAGGCCGAATGTCGTGCTGGTTTCTAAGGTTGTATCACCGCTGCTTAGGTGTGAAGTAGTGTTCCGACGATATCAATATTCGTCGATATTCGACATCGATATCGATATCGATATTTTCAGCTCAATATCGATCGACATCGATATTTATAGTTATGCAAGAAAATGTGAAAATTTGAAAGAGCCAACTGCTCTCGCTGCTTATCAGTCAAGCACTGATGCAATCAGCCATCGGATATCAATTAAGCAGAGAATGGCAGAAACGGTAGTGGCCCATCTGAAGGCCTTAAGAGGCGTTGCAAAAAAAAATCGGAATGCCTTATGAGGGCGGCGGATGGAATTTTTTGACCCCCCGTTTTTATTCGCTGATCTGAACCACTAAAGTGTGGATATTACAAAACCCAGCCGGTTCGGCTGGGGGCCCACCCATTCCGGAGAAATCGGCGCCCAAAGTTGAAAAACCATGCTTTTTCGAGCCCGCCGATTTTTGACCGACTTCCATCTTTGACCGGGCGCCGTAAGCGCATTTTTAAAGTAATCCTCACCAAATCTGGAACATTTATAGAACCAATGACGCTCTTTCATTTGCACCTATCGACATCGGAGTCGGATTGTAATTGCCGATTTGACAAGCAGTTTTTTGCAGAGATTAGGCCGAAAAACACGTCTTCAGAAATACATATGTTTCACATGCGTGGCATCCAGCTATCCGGCTACAAAATTAACACAAGATAGCCCATGAAATGTGCTTTCGAAAACTGGTTTCAAATTTTTTGGATCTCTTCTAGTTTTCAAGTTATGGCCCTTCAAACTTTAGTGTCATGCACGGCCATTTCCCCCTTTTTAGCACGTTAGGTAATGGCAATTTGAGCACTGCAGTGCTGTAAAATCGTTGTTGAAGCGTTATAATATAATCTGACTTTGTAAATTAACTGCTGACCCATCCTGAAAGTATTATGGTTGTGAAGGCGAGGTCGTACTTGCTTGTGAATTCTTAAACATGCACGCTGCAAACGCTATTGGTAGAGTGAAGGAAAACCACCGTTATCTTAGTTGCTGTTTTGATTTGAGTGGAATGTCTGCATCAACACCGTCTAAATGGTCGAAGGTATTGATTATTGTTATAAATCTGATAGGTTGCCTGGATGTAGGGTCCTGATGCTGTCATTTACTCTTTTAAACGCAGCACTTTGTTGTAGTCATATGATGCAGTTTTGCACGGTTTGGAGGACAGTGTGCTCCCAGTATAAGAAGCACACTAAACACAGTGCTGACGAACTGGTTACTCTCGGCACCTGTACCACCGATACACCATCCTAAGCAAAAAAAGCATGGTACCCCTTCTTTTATATGCACGTACAGTAATGCAGTGTTAACCAACGCCTAGCCTAATATACATACAGTATATTATTGCTGTCATAAATGGGCCAGGCGGCGGGTATACATTCCCCCCTCAGTCGGTCATTCCCCTCACCGATATTTTTTCTTTTTAAAGGCAAAATAGGTGATTTTTGGAAGTTTTTGGGACCGATTCCTGAGATGACCTCCAAGCCCCCCTACGGATTTTTCTGGTACATACAGTATAGATAAAAAAAATGTCCCATCGCTTTTTCGGCCTTCACTCAAACGTTTCGTTCTCAGTCACTTCTTTACCGATTTGGCTCAAATTTTCAGCAAAAATTAACAACATGGTTGGCTAAATATTCTGCAAGTGTGGTGCCAAAATTCCGACTCATACTGGTTTTATGACCCGAAAACTAGGAACGAGGGTGGTCCATGCAAATTTAATTTTTTTCGGTAATACAAGGAGTACAGGCCTGAAACTTGCAGGAATGATTGGTGTTGCTATTGGGCATAACATACTAAGCGGGCAGCCCTGTAGCTCAAAGGGCACTAAAATGGGGGAATTTCAAAAACATGACGAAATATGGCTTTTCTTCGTAAAACCGGCAAAATGACGATTCTAAAGATTTTCAATTTTCAAAAAACGCTGCAGGGATGGTTACTATGGTGTGGAACAGAGCTTAAATATCAGGTTCATTTATTTGTCGAACTTCCTGCTACAATCTATGTTGATTATCAACAGATTCAGTGCTTTGATTCTAGAAGGTGCAGATTTCTTAACTATGGGATTTTCACTCATGTTTTTGAAATTCCCCCATTTTAGTGCCCTTTGAGCTACAGGGCTGCTCGCTTAGTATGTTATGCCCAATAGCAACACCAATCATTCCTGCAAGTTTCAGGACTGTACTCCTTGTATTACCGAAAAAAATTAAATTTGCGTGGACCACCCTCATTCCTAGTTTTCGGGTCATAAAACCAGTATGAGTCGGAATTTTGGCACTAAACTTGCAGAATATTTAGCCAACCATGTTGTTAATTTTTGCTGAAAATTTGAGCCAAATCGGTAAAGAAGTGACTGAGAACGAAACGTTTGAGTGAAGGCCGAAAAAGCGATGGGACATTTTTTTTATCTATACTGTATATGATTGCTGCTGTTTTGCCTTTTAATTTAGCGATTTTTGGCACAGTTTTATTACATACTTCTAGTTTATTCAGTCAAAACTTGCCGCGCTGGCCTAAATCTCATGAATTATTTAGCTACTGTGGTCAGGTGTTGGTTGAGAAAGTACCTGATTATAGAACAGGTACAGGTACTTCGAAAACACAATCAGGTATCAGGTTTAGGTATAGGCATTCACAAAATGCAGGTATCTGGCATTTTGTCAGAAAAGTTAAACTGTTTCATACATGGGCCGGGGGGGTAAGGGGGGTATACCCCTCCCCCTCGGCTGACCATACTGCTGTTGCTAAGTAAATTATAATTATAATTTTAATTATATTTTTTAGAAATTTACTAATACAAGTAAATTATAATTAAATTAAATTTCTACGAAAACAGGAAAAGTTAATTATAATTATAATTTGTAAATTATACTTACCAAAAATAATTTACTTAATTTACTTAAAATATACTTAATTTACTGACACAAGCCTAGCTATTGCTGAACCTTCTTGGCAGCATGCAAATGGTGTTTGAGTCATACATGTAACAGGGGGGGTCTGCCCCCCACCCGACTTAGGCCAGACCCCCCCCGGATGGGGACCCCCCCCCCGAGACGATTTCACCGACCCCCCCTCCGATTTTTCTGGCAAGTAAATTTTCGAGCAAATTTTTGCAATTTTTTACACTTTCACACACAAAAATTGCCAAAATCGCCTGCAAAAGAGCACTTTTTAGCTGTATTTCAGCCCAAATTAGCGATTTTTGGCGAGTTTTAGGCCGAAAATTGTGATTTTTCTCGATTTTTGAGCGTTTTTTAGTGCCCACCCCCTCCCCAAAATTTTGGCTCAGACCCCCACGGCCGGCGCCAGACCCCCCCCAACCCCCCTCCCCCCATCGGCGGATGACCTGTTACATGTATGGTTTGAGTGTTTGCTTTGAGTATCTATATACCTTTCAATTCAATAGCAAGGCATACTTACAGTACAATTTTCCGTCCGCCCGCGCACCACATTTCGTCTTTGCGCTTGTTTTAATCTCCCACAAACACAAACTACTATAATTTATCCGTCAAGCTAACAGTGAATATTAGTTACTTTTCAGCCAGTTTTGATATACGATATAGCATATGTTCAGTCTCACAGGCCTTGTCTGTTGTGGATACAAGCAGAAACTGACTGGAAGGAAAGCCTCTTAAGATGGAGGTTCTAATTCTGACGAACTGTCATTACTGTTGAAAGACATGGGCTATCATTTTGGCTGAGGGCTGATGAATTTTCAAATTCTGGGGGGCTGGCTTGGCTGGAGGGTGTGGCGGCGGCTGCTGGGGGTGGGTGAGACGATGGTAAACCAGAAAGTCCGATTTTTCGCTAGAATTGAGGTTTTTTGGCTAATTTTTCGTTTAAATATGTTGAGAGAAGCTGGTCTCGGCTCATTCACACTTAGCCTAGGTATACTTTAATCATAATATTCTCATAAAAAATCTTGAATGGGGTAGCGGTAGCCTGAGGGGCGGTAGGTTAGAGCTTGAGGCGGGTAAACCCCCATCGCTCTCAGCTCCCTTTGTCCATGTCTGTTGCTGAGTTGACCTCTGAAACCCACATTTGGTTTTCATTCTAGATAACTGTTATAGCATCCTTGCTTAGTTGAAAGCAAAGCTGAAGGTGTTATCAGTCAAAATCAGGCCTATTTTAAATATACTTGATGTACTTAATTTAATTAAATGTGGCAAGTAAATTATAATTAAATTAAATTTCTCTCAGATATGGTAAGTAAATTTTAATTTAATTATATTTCTCTGGGCATGTGGTAAGTAAATTATAATTTAATTATATTTCAAATAAATTTACTTAGCAACAGTAGACCATACCTCCCTCACCCCCTGAGCAAATTTTCGCTTATTTAAGGCAAAATAGGCGGTTTTTTTGCCTTTTTTGGGGGGGGGGACCCCCCCCCCCCCCGAGGTCTCCATACCTTACTCCGGATTTTTCCGGCCCATGTATGAACTGTTGTTATTTCATTTCAGTGACTATGGTATACGTAATTCTGAACCAGTTCATTTCATACAGTACATTTGTTTGAATAATAATAGCAGCTATTGCAAACAGCATGCTACTGCTTCAAATGCTATTCATTTGGCCTGATTAGCTCAATAATCTCATCTCATAAATCTGTCAAATTAGTTTTCCATCATTGGTATTTCAGATCTTTCTCCTTATATCTCCTTGTGCTTTGCAACAGTAGCCATGCAAACTGTTTTGGATTCTTGCGCTGGCTTGTCGAACTGCCATTTGCATCTACTATATTTACTCATTCAGCAAAAAATGTGATAAAGAAATTCAGCATAAGCTTAGCTGCTATGATAGGTTGGTGCTCCTTTGTGTGATGCACAATGTTCAGAATCTCTAATGGTATGACTTTTTACGCAATTCTGGCTTTTCAGAATGAGTAATTTCTAGAAACTACGACTATATCTCTATTAGTGAAACTCTGCAATACTGTAGCTGTTGCTTAACTAGCGCATGTAGTAACCAAAATCTTGCGACATTCTTGAGCTATTGTTCAGTTCTATTACCTTATATCTTATTGGTTCTACATGTATATCTAAAGCACTGTTTATGTCATAGTCGTAATGTGAGATGTACCGGTATATGGTGAGATTAACAGACAGTACCACTACCATCCAGAACTGCAGCTAGGCATGATTAAAGAAAGCATCCATAACAATTGCACATGTGTCGGGACTGAATTTATAATGTTATATTATATTAATACAACGCTTTATCGACAATGTAATGCCTTCGAAACAGTCCAGTTCCATAAATGCCATTACCTAACGTGCTAAAAAGGGGAAAATGGCCGTGCGTGACACTAAAGTTTGAAGGGCCATAACTTGAAAACTAGAAGAGATCCAAAAAATTTGAAACCAGTTTTCGAAAGCACATTTCATGGGCTATTTTGTGTTAAATCTGTAGCCGGATATCTCGATGCCACGCATGTGAAACATATGTATTTCTGAAGACGTGTTTTTCGGCCTAATCTCTGCAAAAAAACTGCTTGTCAAATCGGCAATTACAATCCGACTCCGATGTCGATAGGTGCAAATGAAAGAGCGTCATTGGTTCTATAAATGTTCCAGATTTGGTGAGGATTACTTTAAAAATGCGCTTACGGCGCCCGGTTAAAGATGGAAGTCCGGCAAAAATTGGCGGACGCGAAAAAGCATGGTTTTTCAACTTTGGGCGCCGATTTCTCCGGAATGGGTGGGCCCCCAGCCGAACCGGCTGGGTTTTGTAATATCCACACTTTAGTGGTTCAGATCAGCGAATAAAAATGGGGGGTCAAAAAATTCCATCCGCCGCCCCTGCCCGATTTTTTTTTGCAACGCCTCTTAAATAAAAGGTTGACCCCTCAGGCCGATGCCCCCACCCTCATTAGGCATAAATGAGTACATAAATGAGTATGAGACATAATACCGTATTTTAACTTATTTTAATCACAAGTAAGCCAAAAACCTTGATTTTAGTAAAAAAAATCTGAATTTTTTGCTTACCATCCTTTCAAATACCCTTCAGCCGGCGGTAACCCCTCAGGATTTGAAATTTTACCGTGCTAGCCTATGTCTGCTTCTGCCCTCCTGCTTCAAGTGTGCGGAGTGAGCAGCTCATCAGTGTTGCTGCAGACATTTTAGAACTTAAGCGTGCTGTCTGAAAGCCGAGAATGCCGAAAAATTGATGTTTCTTTGAGCTACGAGGCCACCGTTAGGTTTTGACTATACCTTCTATTTCTGAGTTGTCCAGGAAAAACAGTTTTTTTGCTGTTCCAGAGAATATACTTGGTGTCAGTTTTGTTTTTCCTGCTTTCTCTGCACAAAAATATCGAAAATATCGATGCAAAATATCGCGATATCGATATCGATATCGATATTGGAAAAAGGGTCGATATATCGACTTTTCGATATCGATATCGATATATCGTCGGAACCCTAGTGTGAAGTACAGTGTTCCTGGCTGAGGTGCTGGCTGTTGTGGAGGCCCTAGAGCCTGTGGCATTCGTCCCCCAGCCGCTTCATCCTTAAATGCTGACAGCATGTCATCTTCCACCATGGTTGGCGCAATGTAGTGTCTTTTGCAGCGCCTTGCATTGACAATCTGTCCATCTTCCAACCGATAGGTCCAGTAGCCCAAGACCTGCATGACCGTCAGTGGCTTTGTGTATGGCGTTTGACCCTTGCGCACTTGCACAGCTGGTCGTTTCACGCTAGTGTTGTTATGACTACTAATATGAAAATTTAAAACGGATAGCAGATGGCGGGAATCGATTTACTCCTATTCTAGTCCGCACTTTGGAATGGCTTCAGGGAGACAGCAATTTGCGATCGTTCTCCGTTGGGGAGATCACTCGAATTTCAAATTTTGAACACAGAATTTTGAATGTGGTTTCAAACGACTGCTGACGATCTCGTGATTATTATTTTACACATTCAACATCTAATTACTGCATGCTATATTCAGATATGCCTTAGATACGTGTTTTTGGTCTTGAACAAATCCTGTAAAACGTGCGCACCCAATTGTAAATCTTTTAGAAATATGACCAAATCCGGTATCAAACAACTACTTTTGACTTGTAGATTATTGTTTTATGCACCAGCACATCCACAACCAATTAGTGCATGCTATCTCAGATTACGCGCTCGTCACATCACCTTACTTCATCGATTATCGGCCGATTTCCCCCGGAACCCCCACTTACTGAAACAATCGTAGCGTTCGAGTCCGCCGACAGATATGTCTGCCCATGGGCATATGGGTAGATATGACGATTTCCTATCGATTAAGCATAAACATAACAATATTCGTCCAAGCCCAAGGACGGTGGCCCTTTTTAAACGAAAATCATCACTATGAAAAAAATAGAAAAAAGAAGTTTTCTCAGTCATCTTTTTAAAGATAGCGACCAATTTTACTTTGTGAGTAGGTCTACCTTTAAGATGCATATTTCGGCGCATTTACTTTTAGAGATCCTTGAACAACAAATTAAAAAAAAATAAAAAGAATGAAAATGCGCGATTTCGACATCCCTTACTAAACCAATCATAGCATTCCAGTCCTCCGACAGATATATCTGCCCACGGGCATATGGGTAGATTTGACGAGCTATCGATTAAGCATAAACATGACAATATTCGTACAAGCCCAAGGACGGTGGCCCTTTTGGAACAAAAAAATGGCCAAAAATGTACACACTCAAAACACTAATCGGCGCAAGTAGTGATCTCCCTATTTATGGGGACCGAGTTTCATTAATATACGGTGTGACAAGTAGGGATGCAAATGGTATCCGGTATTATTTGGTATTATTCGGTATTATTTGGTATTTTCTAGGTATTTGGTATTATTTGGTATTTGGTATTTTTTATACCAAATAGTACCAAATAGTTTAAATAACTAAACAGTTAGCTTTTAAACGATAAATTCTGCAGATTTTGCGACTGTATACCATGTCAGAGCTGTTCTGTTCAGAGTTTTCTCTTTATTTCTAATTTACTAAAAGTTTAACAATGCAGATACGCAGAACAAGACGTCTCTTTACCGTTTCTGAGCAACAAAACAATAAAGAATTCTGACCAGTTTAGCTTATAACAAACAACCATTCATGGAAAAAACTCAAAAAGTGGGAGGGGGCCCCATGAAACGACGCAAGGCGATTTTGGGGGAAGGGGGGTCCGAAAAATCGGGATTTTGGTACGACGTCGTTTATGGACGGCCCCTTTATCGAGACCGAGCCTAGACCACAAACGTCACCACGTGCTTGCCCATTTCCCGAGTAAGCGAAAAACCATCAAATTCTGCTCGTTTTCTTTCTCGGCATGACTAGATTTCTTTTAGATGCAACAAAAACTCTTCCACTGAGGCAAAATGTATATATTTTTGCTGAAAAAACCAAAAAGTATGACTTTGCGCTCATTCCAAACAGCTACCGACCTGTTTATCAACTATTTGGAATTATTTGGTATTATTTGGTATAGAAAATACCATCTGGTATTTGGTATTTTTTATACCATTTGCATCCCTAGTGACGAGCACGAATACTGTATTCACCGTCATTCAGACTCATACAATCATGCAGAGAATTTTGATGAGCACGAAAACCTCCAATTTCTTGTTTCATAATAGTCAAAGTCAAAGTCATAGTTAATACTTTTGTGATATCGCAGTCAAACGGACAGGTAGTCAAAGTCAAAGTTTGACTACCTTCGTTACCATAAATATGTAGTCAAACGAAAACCAGATAGTCAAACGGTTTGACTATGACTATGTTTTGTTAAAAGCAACAGGGCTTTCACCTGCATTTTACCGGTTTTTTTGCTGTTCGCAACTAAATATTTTGCAAACTTGTTACGTTTCAAAGAACTTTAAAACACAAGGCGCAAACGAAGCAATGACAGGTTTCAGTCAGTGAATCTCAGGTTGATGCAAGCTTTTCTATCAGGAAGGGTAAAATATGACATACTGTACGAACGAACAGTAAAATACCTTTCTAAAAGGTTTTGCAAAGAGAACGTGAGATGAGATAACTCAAGAATTCTCATGGTTTCACATTCAAAAGGCGTTTTGTTCTATTTTTGCGGCAATTTTTCTGCAGCATCTTTTTCTTTCGTATCGAAAATTTCGACAGAAAAAACAATTATGCACTCATGCGCTCAATTTTGCGGCTAATTATACAATTAATTTCGAAGTAAAGTATTTACGGATGCAATCACAGCCATTTCAGGTGACTGAACCTAACAAATCGCTGAAAATGTATATTTGGCTCTGTTTCAAAAAGTAGTCAAAGTAGTTAAACCAGTAGTAGTCAAATGGTTAGACTACGATATAGTCAAATTTGACTACTCTGGTATTGTACTCAAACGAGCGGTAGTCATAGTCATAGTCAAACGGAAATTTTGGTATTGTAACAACACTATTTCACGCGCACCTTCTCCCCCTTCCGATAAGGACCAGGGTATCGGAGTTTGCCAATGAGCTTGCGATCAATGGGAGTGTCTGACTTTAGACACGTTGGCTTGGTAGGGGTGACAGCATCTTGCGACGGTGGCAATGTTGCGAACTGGAATGGTAACCGAGCTTGACGGTTGAACATCAGCTCTGCTGGACCCTTGCCTTGACCCAGTGGTGTAGCACGATAACTGGCCAAAAAATCGCAGATGACCATGTCCCATTGCTGTCTAGTAGGGTCTGCAGGTAGAGTCTCGATGATGCCCTTGAGTGTACCATTGAATCGCTCCACCAGTCCATTCCGTTCTGGACTGTAAGGCGTGATTCTTATGTGGCGAATTCCATGACTGGCTAGGTAGTTGACAAACTCGTAGCTGGTGAATTGAGGACCATTGTCACTCAAAATCTGCAAAGGGTGTCCATAGCGAGCAAACACGTCCTTGAGCCAGTTGATAATGGTGGAACTAGTGATGTCCTCAGCTCAGTTCACAGTGTCTTAGGGAAGCTGGACATGATCATCATCATCATCATCATTTTACTTCTCTGAATGATATAGCAAACAAGCTAGTCAACTACGACACCGCAGTACAGACAGAGAAGGGTGCAGTGCATACGAACGAAAGAAAAACGTAAAATCAAACACTACATACTGTACATGAAAACAATCGACTAGGAAAACTGCTTGTCGTAAAACTCTTTCAGCAATATTTTAAACTTGGCAACCGAAATTGGAGCGTAAACATTGATATCTAAATCATCTAAAGCATCGTTCAAAATAGTGGCGGCTCGAAAACAAAAAGCTCTCTTGGCAGATTCCGTTTTGAAGTTAGGTAGTTTAAATTTCATGCGAGCATTGCAGCGTCGCGACCGTCTATCGGTGTTTATTTGCAGGTCAGTAATTGGGCTTTGTTCCAGAAACAGAGAGTACGCTTGCACTTGAGCTCGGTACTTTAACTGGATGTTGGCGCTGTGCCAGCGCACTGAATTGCGAGCCTCGGTGGCCCGGTCAAATTTTCGGAGCCCGCAAACCAGTTTAGCGCCAAAATTGACCACTCTTTGCAGGGTGGATTGGACGTAGGCTGACGGTGCTGCATGAATGACGCTAGGAGCATAGTAGACGCGTGCCAGCACTACCGTTTCAACTATCTTAACGAGAACATCCGGGGGAAGGCACTCTTTCATGCGGTACAGTCCACAGCATCTGCTTACATCGCTTGGCCACATCTTGTAAATGAAGAAGAAAGCTCAAGTTTTGATCGAAAATGACTCCCAAATTTTTGGCTTCTGTGACATTTGGGAGCACAGTCGCGTGAAGTTCCAGTGGGGGTGTAAGAGCTACTAGTCGGCGATTTTGTGCTGTTCCGATTTGTATGGCTTGGCACTTCCTTGGCTGAACCTTCAGACCATTTGACTGGCACCACAGTCCAACAGCGTTAAGATCTTTCTGAATCAGATTGTACGCCTCCTGAATCTCAGTGGGTCTGTAGCTAAGGCTCAGCTGTGTGTCATCCGCAAACAGAGTGACATCTGAATGTTGAACAACTGACTGCAGGTCGTTAATGAAGACCAGAAACAGCAGCGGGCCCAGAACTGACCCCTGAGGAACACCAGTTGTCACGGGGACTGGAGGCGAGAGCTCACAGCCAACTCGGACCCTCTGCGTTCGTCCAGCAAGATACGAACAGGAGCAAGCTAGTTCATTTCCTTTGATACCGTATCTGCTCATCTTTGCCAGTAGCAGATCGTGGTTAACGCAGTCAAATGCTTTCGACAGATCCAGCAGCACGAGCGTTGTTAGCTTCTTAAGCGCTATGTCCTTCTGTATCTGATTGGTGACTTTGAGTAGAGCAAGCTCGGTAGATTTTCCTTTCATGAAACCGAATTGATTTTCGGTGGCAAACGTAGTGAAATGTTGGTAGAGCTGATTGTAAGCTGCACGCTCAAGGGCTTTGCCAAAAACAGGGAAAAGCGAAATAGGCCGGAAATTGCCTGGCACATCCATCTTGCCTGGCCTGGCACATCGTACCAGTTTGAAAGTCCATTTCGGGTAATGATGACGCAGGTTGAGAGCAGAGTAGATAAGACAATGATCGCTGACACCAGATATGTAAACATTGGTGTCAATCATGTTGACTGAGTCAGGAGCGACCACCCAGTCAATGAGTGTGCGCGTCATGCTCTCATCTTCTCTCACAGCTAAACGGGTGTACTGATGCACGAGCTGACTGAGGGCGTTTTGAGCAAAAACAACTTGCACGCACTGCACATCTTTGCTGAGATCGCAATTAAAATCTCCATAGATGACGAACATTTTGTTGAGCGTAGATAAGTGCTCAGCAGCACGATTGATTTCAGTCAGAGCTGATTCGAGTGGAGAGAGCGGCGGTCGATAACAGTTGAGTAGAAAAATAGGAGAAGAATTTTTCTTCACCTGTAATCTGACACACAATTGCTCATAAGCTACGCCTGGGGCACGTACAGTAAGCTCATTGTACAACTCTGGCCGCAAATGCGTATGTACGTAGGCGGCCGTTCCACCACCTCTTTGCATACCCTCTCTTGAATTGCACAAAAGTTCGAAACCAGGGATACATAGGTCGTGTACGTTAGCGTCTAAATCTAGCCACGTTTCCTGCAGTAGCAGGACATCCAGCTCAATGTCTCGAAGCAGTAGATCTCTAATTTCGGCTGAATGCAGACGCAAGGAACGAATATTCAAAGATGCTACCTTCAATTGCTTTCTGTGTTGTTTAGTTTTCTCTGCCAAGTCCAGTAAAGTTGGCTCGGTCATTAAGACTTTGACTGCTGCCATGGCTGATGCGCAGTGATCGATAGATAACGTCAGAACAGACCGGGCTTGTGTCGCGATCAGCCAATCAGCACACAGCACACGTATTCACTTGAGGCAATAAAGTAAGAGAGGACAGCCAGCCGAATCGAAAAGCAACGATTTCTCCCGATTCCAGTAATGATACAGCTCAGAAATTAGGATACGGTTGCCATAAATATTGACTCAGCTTCAGACAAAATAGAACTGCAATCGGTTTGCGGGAAACAGTTAAAATAAAAACGTGCCGCTCCGACCCGCAAGCAAGCTGCCTAGGCAGCCGCCGCACGTGCAGCCGGCCTCAGCACTCCCAGTCTCAGTCCAAGGAGTTGTAGGTCTTGGTCGCTCCTGAACTGGTTGCTTAACACGTGTGGTGGACTTTGAACTTTGCTCACAAGGTTGACACACCTTGACTGTCTGAGTGGCTTGTGAATCGATTCCTGGCCACCAGTAAGTTGTTTTGAGCAACCGCTTCATTCTATAAATCCCAGGGTGACCCTTGTGCGCAAGATGCAAAATCGTTTGCCACATCGCCTGGGGGAGCCACAATTCTGCCTTCTCTGGTGACACAACCATCCTCCACAGAGAGGGTGTCCCAGACTGACTTGTTGTAGGGTTGTATTGACAGCGGCAATTGCATCTTTGGTGTTCCAGCCTTCAGGTGCTTGATGACTAACTGCAGAGACATATCTCGAGCTAACTGAATTGGCCACCGGTGGAGGGTGACCCGACCGTCTGATTGTTGCCGTCCACACTGATCCGAATCGACACCGATCGTCTGCCAATGTTGTAGCTCGAGTGGCAGGCTGTTTCAGCAAATGCGGTTTATCGGCAACAGCAATCGACAGACAGGAAGGAAGGTGAGAGAGGAAGAGGAAAGATGTTTTGAGGAAGAAGGAGAGAGGTCGAAGAGAGGAAGTGGAGTGAAGAGAGTGATCAAAAGGAAAAGGCTGTGAGGAGTAAGGTGATGAGAAGAAGATGGAACATGAAGAGAGGAAGAAGGATGAAGAGAAGGAGGAAGAAGGAAAAGAGTGTGAAGAGAAAGAGAAGACAGAGGAGAAGAATAATGTTTCATTTGAGTTCGCTTAGTAGGAGATGGAATTCGGTTACACCGATGACAAGTCACCAGCTGAAGGCAAAGGCGCAGAAAGGCCGAAACGTGGCATGCAAAAGATCTAGTCAGCATGGTGTCAGTACAGAGCAGGTTACTTGAGACGCCGAGTCAGCGGAGGCAGAGCATAATGATTCAGATAGTTTCCCTGGCTGTCAGGCACAGATGAGGCCCAGTCGACATCCGTGATGGAGAGTGATGATTGTGATATGAGTGTTTGTGTTGTTGAGTTATTGAGTGGTTGCATCTGTGTTGTGTGCGAGTGTCAACTAGTTGATAAACCCTTTCACTATGTAGTTAGTGGTTAGTAGTTAGTAGTCACTACAAACTAGTGTTGTTATGACTTCTAGTCAAAGTCAAAGTCATAGTTAATACTTTTGTGATATCGCAGTCAAAGTCAAAGTTTGACTACCTTCGTTACCATAAATATGTAGTCAAACGAAGACCAGGTAGTCAAACCGTTTGAATATCACTACGTTTTGTTATAACAGGCAGAATTTCCTGACATCTTTTACCAGTTTTCGCTGTTCGCAAAACAATATTTGACAAATTTGATGCATTTTTAAGCACTATAGAACACCAAACAACCTTTTATCTAAAATTCTGACAACAGTGAAGTATCAGTCAGTGAATCTCTACTTGATTCAAGTTCCACAGGTCCGAGATTAAAATTATGCCATACAGTAGAATATGTACACATTTTGGTTAAAGAAACAACAAGAATTGGCTTAAAACACAAAGGGCATTTTATTCAATTTTACAGCGTTTTCTGCAGAGCATGCTGGTTTTGGTTTACAATGAAAATTTTAGAGGGAAAAGAACAATTCTGCCGTATGTTTTAGCGCCCAACCAGTGTTTATTTCAAAGTGAACGATTTATTAATGGAATAACACCCATTTCAGGCTGACGCCTGGTAACTGAAACACGATAAATCCGTGAAAATGTCGATTTGGCTCTGTTTCAAAAGGTTTAATTTTAATTTGATCGGAAACACTAGAGAGCGAGAGCTAAAAGATCAGTTTGCTGAAACTAAAGAAAGATCGGTTTCTTTTGGACAACCCGTGTAGTGTCGGAGGAACCATGAATACCACCTCAAATGACAGTCGCTTGTCAGAGGTGCAGCGGTACGACCCTCAGACCGACAGTTGGGAAGCGAAAGCCAGTTTACAGAAGCCCAGAGAAGCTTCCTCCCTGACCAGTCTCGGAAACAAGCTGTTTGCCTGCGGTGGCTTTGATGGCAATGCCATGACCAGCTGTGAACAGTACGATCCTGACCAGGACGCCTGGTCGTTCGTGGCTCCAATGAACCGAGGCAAGTCCTTCTTCTGCATGGTGAGCGCTGGAGGAAAGCTGTATGCCGCTGGAGGGTGGAACGCTGTTGAGCACCACATGCTCAACAGCAATGAGACGCAGTTCACTGTCGAGACTTACGATCCTGCCATGAACCGGTGGACACAAGAGAAGATTTTGCAAGAGAATCGTGTCGATCATAGCTGCATCTTGCTGTGACTAGAGAGGGGGGTTGTTTGATGGTTAGGTTTGATGGTCAGAGTTTCTGGAGTGGTTAGGTTAGGTTGTTTGACTTTCGTTTTCTGTGCAGTTTTGTAGTATTATGTGGTTGAGCTTTGGGCTCTCTTTTTTTGAAAATGGTCCTTTATCTAGTTTTTTATACGATTTGTGCTTGAGGTTTGTAGTGAAGAATGTTTTGGCAGTTTGGGTTTGCATACTATTATTATGGTTATTATGGTTTTGGTTTTAGTCAAATTGTTTGTGTAATAGACCAACTGTGAGGATTGGAAGACACTAAACTAGAACTAGTGATCAGGCCTGTACCTGGATGTCATAAATGCAGCACTCTTGAACAGTTGGTTAGCACACGAATTAACACTGTTTTAGACGTTATAGCGACGAAATACGATGCCAGAGAATAGCGAAAGTGAGAATAATTATGCCTATAGAGGCTGTGTTTACCAAGACGAGATAAAATAATAAATAATAACCGAGAAAGAGATAAACCTATCGGTTTAGCCTGGTTGCCGGCTCTCCCAAAACACAAGGCACGAGCGAGCGAACGAAGGTTTATTGGCGCGTTGCCATCCACGTTGTAATCAACTCGCGTGCACACAAGAGACGAGTAGCCAAGAAACAACAACTGAGCGAGGCCTTGCGCCAGGCCCAGAGCACGCGGAGTAATATTGGCTGGTAGCGAGATTAGTGCGTACAACAACAAATAACGCAACAGCAAATAACGCACAATTAACGGGTTAGTAATTAGCTAAATAAGTCGGCATTGTACATTGCCCCCTTTTTGGACCGGGCCTCCTGGCACGGTGCTAGTGATCTAAGCTCGGAGCTGTGAGTGAAGAGTGAGGCGAAGCATTCCAAGAACTCCACAAGGTGCGTCTTTAGCAACTCTAGCCCTCATCCTCTTCACCGCGAATATAAACCTTCTGGGGTAGATGACTAGCTAGTCTGTTGCTCATGGCTGTCCACTGTAGTTTGAATTGTGGAATTGTCATGGTAAGAATGCCATAACTTTGCGCCTCCCTGTTGTTCACGTAGGCCTTGTGGATTAGGTACCGAAACTGTTTGGCCACTGGGTCACTGTTCTTGAGCCACTTGATAGGTGCCCATTCGTGTCCACTCGATCTAGCTGCCTTGGGTCCCTTTGGCTGTCAGTCGGGGCAAATCACCGATTATCACGCTAGGAGCACTTCCAAAAATGCACATTTGCTTTGTGGACTGGAATTCTCCTTAATCCTCACTGGGGTGGACTCTGGCAAAACCCTCTTGCATCAGTTGCATTTGAGCCACTCGTTCATACAGCAGACACGTCACAGGCAGAGTGTTGCGACTCTCCAACGGGTCACAAATGCGCCTGGGTGGTCGAGTTCCTTGTTCTTCTAGTCTAGCGCCCGATAGCTGGCTGGTCAATAAGTATACAATGTAGTTGGAAACCTGGCACTGGCTGAACTGTGGCTTCGGTAGTAGTTTGGAATGGTCACTCTGAATCGCGTTGCCTGAGAAAATCTAACGGCTGCACAAACTTGCCAAAAGGACGGTCCTCTGCATAGATCGGCGTGCCATCTCCATTCCGAATAGTTGGTGTTTGTGGATGTTGTTCCTTCCACGGCTCTCTGGGCGGTTGGTTTGCTTGATTTGGATTCTGTTCCATGTTTGTCGGTGGATACACCACGTGAATTAACACTTGCTCGACCGTGTCTCGAATTTCTGTCACCACAGCTTGTCACTGGGTAGCTTGTTGTGTCAAACCCTTCACTTCATCTGTCTGGAACACGTCATAGTCGTCAAGCACGGGTACAGGTCCTGATGGCTGTCCCTCTGGCTCTGCAGCAGGCGGCACGATAGGCGCAATTCCAAGTTGCACCTGAAGTGGTACGACTACCTCCGGGGCCACCTCTGCCGGCTCTGTCGTTTCTTCATCGTCCAAGTCCCATTGTTGTTGAACTTCGGCTTGTTCTGGGGCAACACAGTAGACAAAGATACATACAACACAGTGACACACAACTACAATAGTCCAAACACGAAAAGGGACAAAATAAAACAACACAAAAGCGAGAATAATTATGCCTATAGAGGCTGTGTTTACCAAGACGAGATAAAATAATAAATAATAACCGAGAAAGAGATAAACCTATCGGTTTAGCCTGGTTGCCGGCTCTCCCAAAACAAGGCACGAGCGAGGAGCGAACAAAGGTTTATTGGCGCGTTGCCATCCACGTTGTAATCAACTCGCGTGCACACAAGAGACGAGTAGCCGAGAAACAACAACTGAGCGAGGCGTTGCGCCGGGTCCAGAGCACGCGGAGTAATATTGGCCGGTAGCCAGATTAGTGCGTACAACAACAAATAACGCAACAGCAAATAACGCACAATTAACGGGTTAGTAATTAGCTAAATAAGTCGGTATTGTACACTAGTTTATCAGATTTCATCTAAGAAACGCCATTCACTGTTGAGACTTACGTTACGACCCCGCCAAGAATCAGTGGACACAAGAGAAGATTTTGCAAGTGAATCGTATCAGTCATAGTTGAATCGTGTTTTGAGTAGTTGGCTCTGTTTTTCTGGAGTGGTTAGGTTAAGTTCTTTAGGCTTTTCTGATTTCTAAGCAGTTTTGTAGTCTTCTTGGTTAAGCTTGGGCTCTGTTTTTTTGAAACTCGGTCATTTATCCAGTTTTTACAGGATCTTTGTGCTTGGGGTATGTAGGAAGTGTATTTTCACAATTTCGCTTTGCAATCATATTTCTGGACATTTTCTCCAGTTGAGGAGAGTATGGTTTTAGTAAAATTCTTTGTGTAGACCTAGCTTGTCAGTGTTAGAAGCGTGGAATAGAAAACCAGAGATGTCATTACACATCTTGTACCAAGCTCCCAAGAGCGCTTCTTTATAACAAAATCAGCAGTTCATCAGAGAAAACGACCCGAAAATATAAATAACAGATTGTTTGTTATCCAGTAAAGCACTGGTTTATTCACTCGTTTACAACAACACTTGGACAAACTTTCCGTAACAACAATATCTTTGCTACATACACGTACTATGTACATAGGTTTCTAATCATTTCAAATGCAAGCATTCAGTACAAACAGTGCGGTCAAAGAGACCGTCTGGCCTTTTTCCGAGTTTTCCGAATGATTTCAAATGACCGCCGTTCCGTCAATTTTCAGCCGAATCAAAAGGTTTTTTTGGCTCGATTACTATTATATATTTTTGTTTCCTGATTGTTTAGGCCAGGACCTAGCCTGCTAGCCTTCTATAGCTATGAGCTATGCCCATCCCAAATGAACTCACCCGAATTTGAAGATGAATACGTATCACACAAACCATTTAGTGATTCTGTCCTAAATTTTGCAGGTTAATTAACCAATCTATATATGGAGGTAAAACCCTGAATAAGTTAGCTTTCTATCACTGCCGGTTAAAATCTGGCCGATTTTTACTTTTAGTGAACATGAAAATTTGGCATTCTCAAAAAAGAGGGTACTATCCCGGTTACACTGTACGTATATACAGTAGGTGGATTACAATTACAATTTCACCTTTCATTATAATAGGCCTTGGTCAAACCAAACCAACCTACAAGCAAATAATAATAATCGTGCCAAAGGTCTTTTCATTCGGTTGAAAATTGACGGAATAGCGGCAATTTGAAATCATTACATAAACTTCATCGTCTGTGTCCACCAGTGACCTTGTCATAGGCGGGCGGGGGCGTGGCCACCCTTTCGTAAGCGGGCGGTCCGTCAAGGTTCAGCGCTTCGATCCGTCGATTCAGCACTACTTCGACCGGGACGTCACTAATCACACTAGCGCTGTCGTCGAAATAAACGTCCACGGCAGGGTCGAACAAGTCCGGGTCACTTCGGTGGTGTCTCGGCTCATTGGAAGAGTTGCTTCTGTTGCGAAAGTTTTTGACCAAGTTCTGAGCCAGCTGAACGATTTTGGCGCCGGCACCCGGCTTCTGTGCAGATTCGTACAAGTCCGACTCAGTGTTGGCCCGAACCATCGGTCGATTCGGCTCTTTACGATGCTCCGCCCCTGCGCGACCGTTCAGACCCAGCATGCGACGTTGGTTGGCTCGTTGCCGCTGCTTGAGACGTCGGTTCTGGTCGCGAACCACCGACCACGAACCCACTGTGGCCCATTTCCGTCGTCTGTAGTCGTAATACTTTATCGGAGTCCGTTCGTAGTAACAGCGCGATCGGGCCAGAGACATTGTTGTTCAGTTTTTGGCTGGAAGCTAAGCGCAAATGCATCCAACCCAATCGGCAGCCGCTGCCCGCCGGGATCGATATGTAGGCGCACGTGCTTGGCGGCCCGGTGGATTTACTAATTCACGCCGCGAGACTTGTTTAAGCCGGGCTAGCAGCAGTCAATCGAATATTTTTAGGAAAGCAAAGCAATCGTTGGAATACATGTATTTGCCATTTTTGTGCAAATTAGCGAATTTCCGGATCAAAGCTAAAACACTGTTTTTTTCGGCTCGAGTTTCCCAATGAGACGTAATTGTTTAAATTGCACATAAGATTTGGTAGTAGTATCGCCTCATTAAACGCCAAAATATTTAATTGTAGCTCCTAAGAAGGCCAAAAAGTCAGACTCTGCTCAACAGAAAGCATTAGTCCATTGAAAATTCATTCCTGAATTGAAGATTTTACGCATGGAATTTGTCGTGATGAATTAATTGTTCTAAATTAATTAGTTCTAAATCCTAATTGACAAATCACTTTACCATACAAAACCGTAAAACCGGGTTTCTAAAACCGTAAATAGGGTTCCGGAACCCTATTTTGGGTCTCTGAAACTCTAATTAGGGTTTCTGAAGCCCTAAATAGGGTTCCGGAACCCTATTGTGGGTTTCAGAGGCCCTAAATAGGGTTCCAGAACTCTAATTTGGGTCTCAGAAACCTAAACAGAGTTTCAGAGCCATAATTTGGGTTTCAAAATTTCTAAATAGGGTTCCAGAAATGCATTTTAGCTGTATTATGTCGAATAAAATAAAATAGAGCTTTTTTGCGCGTTTTAAAACAAAAACAGTTTTTTGCACGTTTTTTAATTAAAAAACAGGATTTTCTGTACGTTTTAAAACAATAAATAGGGTTTTAAAGGGAATTTTTGCACTTCTGACAGGATTTTTACCCCATTTTTAGCCCTCAAAACCCTGTTTTGAGCCCAAAAAAACGTCGCTGAAACCCGCTTTTGGACACCAAAAAAGGTCGCTTAAACTACTGTGGATCAGGTATACCTGTACCTGTACCTGATTATCAGGTAGATTTGCAATACCCACCTGATACCTACCTGATACCTGATCGGGTACTTTTGAACTGTACCTACCTGATTTTGGGTATTTTTGGTCTGAAACAGGTACAGGTATCAGGTACTTTTTCTTTTAAACAAGTGATCATCAAAAGCCTGATTTGTTCATGAAAAAGCCTGTAACAGAGCTAATTTTTCAAAATTTTCTCGCTCTCGTTGGAGAGTGGCCCAACCAGACCTGCTCAAAGAACCCAATATTGACAATTTCTGCTAATTTTGTACTCAGATTACCTTTTATAAGCGTTTTTCAAGGCTAATTTTCCAAAATTTTCTCGCCTGGGTTGGGCAGCGGCCGGTCCAGGGGTCCTCGAAGTCTTACACTTCGTTTTGCAAAATGCTGGGTTAGCGACTGGGTAGAGACGAAGACAGGTGTGGGTAAAAAGTGGTTTACAGTCGCCTTTACACCAGCTTGGGGAGAGTAATACACCACCAGAGGTGGATCTGAAAACGATAGCGCACCCTTGTTATAATTTTGGTTTTAGCATTTGGTACAGGTTTCAAGTTTATAACGAAAAGTTCCTAAAGGAGGCTACATTGTGTAAGTAAACTGTTTTTATCTGTCTTTCAAGCGTAATTTGGCATTTTGAGCAATGTTTCGGCTAAAATCCAAATTTTAACTTGTTTGACAAAATACCTGATACCTAATACCTAATACCTGTATTTTTGTGAATACCTACCTGTACCTGATACCTGATCGGGTATTTTTGAAATACCTGTACCTGATACCTGATATTAGGTACTTTCTCAATACCTGCCCACTGTAGCTTAAACCCCCTTTGGAAATAGTGCTGAAACCCTATTTGGGATCTGGAAAGCCACCCCCCCCCCCGCCGAAAACCCAGCTACATGTACTGTATGTCTGAAAACCTCAACTTCGAAATAATGTGGCTTTTCGATCCAATACACAAATGTAAGGCAAAATGTAGCTCAATTCTAAAACTAAATTAAGCAAAACGTTTTGCTACAGGTTTTACTTTGAAACGCTGAATAAACATTGAAATTTTTAACATTATAATTTGCACTTGAAACCAAGTCAGACTGCTTGGACTAAAGTCCTTCAATTTCAAGTCAACAACTTACTTTCAAGTCCAAGTCTAAGTCAGACTTACACACATACACGAAACACCTTGCATTTTTGTATACATATGCATATACAAATGAAGTAGGCATATATTTGCCCACGTTAGTATAAAGAATTACGTACAATGTACCTACGTTTATGCATGAAGAAAACGTCTACCTAATAAGGTTTACTCTTAGAGCCGGTTGTGTTTCTTCGAATATGGTCTCGTCTCGTGACCCTATTAGAGAATTCAAATTATCAGCCGATCTTTATCAGCACACGTGGGTCGGAAAGTAAAACCGGTAAAAACAGCGGACCGCGACCACTTTGGCGGTCAGTAGGGCAGAAAGGTGTTTTACACCTGTAAAACATGTTTTCAGGGTCAGCTGTGCGCCGTTAACCGTGTTAACACTTTCACACTTGACTTTGGCCTGGCCCACTAATTGACTATAAATTCGGCCTCTCATTGGCTCCCTCACTTTCTCTCCTTTCTCCTGTCTCCTCGTCTTTCCCCTTCTCTTTCGCCATGAACGCCTGGCTGGTCCTCTGTCTCTCTCTGTTGGTTTCTGTGAGCGCAATTCCGATTGACAATGGTCTTGTGGGAGACCCAGAAGTTCAGTGCGGTTCCAATTCGCTGATCGTCAACTTCAACACTGAGAAGGGCTTTGATGGTATGCGTAGAGTCTTCGACCACTCAGATCGAACAGTTTTAGGCTGACTTTACACGTGCCCTAATTCTGGGGGGAAGGGGTCGGGTACTAAAAAGGTTCAAGAATCGCTTTCAATCGTTTGAAATTTTAAAAAGTTTCTAAAATTTGCTGAACAATATCACTTGCTAGAAAACTCGGAGGGGTGTCAGGAAAATCGTCTCCGATAGGTCCCTCCTATTTCGGGTGGGGCAGACCCCCTGTTACATACATGTACATCATTTAAATCCGTGTTGTTTGTTGCAATCCAAATATTCAGTGTCCTAAGCAATTGACTGATTGTTTAAGGCAAAGTCTACGTCAAGAACCACTTCGCAGACGACACCTGCATCGCGCACGGTTCCGGAGACCGTAAAGCGGGCATCGAGCTACCATTCGAGTCCTGCGGGGTCCGACGGGAGCGGTCCCTGAACCCCAGAGGCGTGTTCGTCTGGGCCACCGTGGTGATCAGCTTCCACAAGACCTTCCTGACCAAGATCGACCGAGCCATCCGCATCCAGTGCTTCTATATGGAGGCCGACAAGACCGTCAGTCAGGAACTGGAAGTCAGGTAATCAACCAATCAGCTGTCTCTCTGAGACTGACCAATCAGCTTGCAGCATGCTCACCACTGAACTGCAAACGCTGCAAGTGCCCATGCCGGTGTGTCGGTACGACATTTTGGATGGAGGACCCAACGGTCAACCGGTCAAGTTCACAATCATCGGACAACAAGTCTACCATAAATGGACCTGCGATACTGACACTAGTGAGTTATCTATTAAGATTAAACCACAACCGAAACCGGTGTAAACTTTGAAAAATTATAGCCGCTCAAATAGCGTTTTAGTGGTAAAGGTTAAATTTGATTGAGCAATCTTACTGTACGCCTAAAATCCGACATAAAACCACTCTTTTTCATTTGTTTCAAAACACATGGGCTTGTAGCCGAGAATATAAGTACGTTATAGTTTTCAGTAAAGAAAAGTATAAGTAAGAAGTAGTTTTCAGTAGTTTAAGTATTGGTGTATACACATTGTATGTGTATTTTAGTGTATGTGTATTGCACTCAAAATGCAAATTTTTGGTAGAATTTATGCCAGAAATGTTAGAAAAATCAAATAACATCTGCTGCTTAAAACGTTGGATAGCTTTAAAATTGAATACTTAGGCCATTTTAAGGGTTTATGAGAGTGTTTACTGTCTATTACTGCAGCAAAAACATAGAAAGAAACTTTAGGATTCTGTTACAAATTTTATTGACTTTTGCTCATCAAACACACATTTCAAGTGCTGTTTGTGTATGGAAATAATGTGTATCAGAATTTTCAATATGTACAAAATACAGTGGTACATGTATGTTCTGGCCTAAAAATCCTGAGATACATACATCTAAAAAAACTCGCTGCTTGACAGACCAATTTATCAATTTCCGTGCTCTCAAATTTCCCAAATTTCAGCCGACACCTTCTGCATGGTTGTCTACGACTGCAAAGTGGACGATGGTAGCGGGGACGTGATTCAATTATTGGACGACGACGGCTGTGCCCTGGACAAGTACCTGATGGGCAACCTGGAGTACCCCACCGACCTGATGGGAGGGGTAGAGGCCCATGTGTTCAAATACGCCGACCGCTCCAACCTCTACTTCAACTGCCAGATCAGAATCACCGTCAAAGAGCCGGGCCAGGAGTGCGACCGACCTTCATGTCCGGAGCCCGGAAGTGGTCGCACTAGTAGCAGAAGAAGGGGCGGATCTCGACGAAGGAATCGGTTCGGTCGATTCGGTCGCACCAAGCGCTCTAGCGCTGAAGATTTGGTGCAGGATGTGAGCATCCCTCACGCGCTTCTGGTGGCTGATGTGGACTTGAACCAAGAGGACATCCCTGCCAGTCTGTTGCATCCGCAGTTGAGAGCGGTGCAAATGCCAAAGATCAAATCGGATGGCTATTGTGTGAGCGGCGCAGGTCTGGGTCTGGTCTTGGCTTTAGGTGCTATTTTTATGATGGGTACTGTAGCTTTGGTGGTGGTTTTCTTGGTGAGAAAACCGAAAACTCTGTTGTAATAGAGTCTTGTTGTTTTATTTATTCAGCTCGTCGGCTGAAAATTGAACGATTTTGGTCTATTTTTTTGTGCTACAATCAGAAAAGTAGGTCGAAAAATTTATAGAGAGAATGTTTTTTTTATTTGTATTGTTCGCGTATTGTGAAGCTTGTTAGAATGCTTGAAGTAGCGGAGCGACTGTGGACCGGACGAATGCGTACTGTATATTAGCCATGCACACTGTTAAGAGGTGTTTTGTGTTACAGTACACTATCGTCATGTCTGGGTCAGTTTCGAATAGCACCTCAATAATACTGATGTATGATAGAATTGGGTAGAGAATCTCTAGGTGAGTTGTGCGTAGTTTTCATGTCCTGTGCAATTGTCATACGTAGTTTTTAGCTTGTACATTCCAATGTAAACCGTTTTGATCAGTAGATAATAAAATTATCTCTCAACTTTGCCTCACATTATACAAATAGAATACTGCATTTGCTCTAAGAAACCGACACTCTAACGATATATTGAAAAAATAAACCGACGTGTTAGTCGAGCTGAACCAGTTTTCAGGCAATTTTCATAATCAGCATGATTTTAGAAGATTGTTTGTCTAACAAAATTTGCGATAGAATGCTTAAGAAAAGAGGATATACGTAAGACAAAAATACATATTACATCACAAAAAATGTAGTTTTAAAGCTGAGAAAAGGCCTTGGTGGGCTATTTATCTATCAAGAGTTTTTGTCTTGCTTGTAACTTTTGTTGTCGTCAAATCAATTTCGATGAAATTTTAACACAATGTGCAGGCAACCTCAGAATTATTATTCTGGAACTTTGGGCCACGTTTGTCACTTCAACCACCAATTATGCTCTTCCATGTGTTTACTTTGATGGCAGACACGTGGAAGTGCATAACTGGTGAGTGAAGTACAGATTCGGCTACATTTTTGAGAGTAAAAATTCTGAGGATTTGTGCATGTTGTGTTGAAGTTTAAGGCAATCGATTAATGAACACAAAAGTTACAGCAAGACCAAACTACGATAGATAAATGGCCGACGCTGTATATCTGAAACACGGATGTGAGGTGCGTTTTTTCGTTTTTTTATCGAAAAAAAAACGTTTTATTTCTAAGGGTCAGAAAAAACATAAATTGCGGAAAAAACTCAAGTGAAAAATAGCTAATTTATGTCATTTTTTCAGTTGAAAAATGGACTTTTGTGATGTATAATAAATAGGCCAGACTAGATCTAATCTGGTAGAAAAACAACAGAAAAGACCAAAATTGGCATGATAAAACAAATAGGCAAACTGCTGTAAGAAAATTTACATAGAGCGTTTATTAATGGGTCCTGTCAGGCACTGTTTCATGCCTGTTTCTTTGTTTATATGTGCGTAACACGCGTATTTCTGTTCTGAAAAGACTCAGGAAGGCGCTATGTAGAAAGTATATTCGTAAAACTAAGCCAGGACACACTGAACTTGAGCTGGAGTTCTTTTCCGCGATTTTGAAAAAAAAACCGGAAAAACAGCAGAAAAACAGGCCGAGGTTTTTTCTGGAAAAATCCATCCCTGCCCTGATCGGAAAGGTCCATAAATGAGGTTGGTTACTCAAAAAGAGAGTGTCGATGCGCTGCCTAGGATTGGACGCAGAAACCTCAAAACATCCGTTATCAAGTTCTCAGATCAAACCCGATAAAAGAGCAATAAAAATCAGTTCGGCACTTGACATCTGTTCTTTAGAAAAACGCACACACTTGAGTTCTCCGGTTCCGCCTACATTTACTCCCTTCACACATACGTACGTACCTCACTTTTACTAATTCAAACAGGACCAAGCGGTTCTAGTCTGGTCGGTGCTATGATTTGGCTTGTTGTCTTCTTCACTACTCTACCATACCTAAAGGCCGACGCATACGAATGCCGACCGGGCGAATTGGTGTCTAGAATCAAAAAGTTCAAAAGTCGCTCTTATCCCGAAAGTTTCACTTTGAAGCTGGACTGCTCGGAATTTGAACCTGCAAACTGTGTTCAGGTAAAGCACGATTAATTTTGCCACCCGGCTGGCGCTGGTACTAACACTTTCTAAAAGCGGCTATAAACTTCTGCCATTCTTAATGCAGTGGCAGTTTCTAAATCGCTTACCAACGACGCAATTTATTCAAACGGGATTTTACAGTTCCCTCCTCAGGCCGTCGCTGCCTCTCAGGAATTTTTTGGAAGATTTTTTCTGTAGCAGTTGCCTACTAACTACTAATAGTCCGAAAGGAGAAAAAGTTACAACAACAACAACAACAATAAATATAGAAAATTGTGATAAAAGTATGTCTTAGATGTGCATAAATGAGCTCAGACTAGCTATTTTAACCACTTTTAACGAAAAATAAGCCGGAAACTTTGATTTTAGCCAAAAATCGGACATTTCGTCTTACCATCCTCTGAACCCCGTCAGCCGCCGCTATACCCTCTCAGGATTTGAAAATTTACCTCCCCCTCACCTCATCAACCGAAATGCTAGCCCATCGCTGCGTATAAAATGTAGATAGTATCACCTGAGGCTTCGGTCGAAGAGATACCATATATGGTATCGGTACCGTATATTATGGTACAGGTACTGTAACATATTTGGTATCCGTACCTGTAGTCTGGGCCGACGTGGGGGTGGGAGGACGGTTTCCGTCAGGTCTTGTGTCGAGGGGTGTTTCGCCCAGACGGGGGTCCAAAATTTCAAACTTATGTTACAGTTACAAAAAATACCAGTTATGATACCACTTAATGATTTGAAGGAAGGATATATGGTATCACCTGAGGTGAGGTCTCGATCGAAAGGTACCATTATACATATTACAGGCTGGCGCTTAACGCCTTTCATGGCACCGACACCGTATAAGGTATACGTATATGCTAGGCTAGTGGCACCATATATCCCCACGTTCGGGACTGTGGTGGTACCGTATATGGTGCCACTAGCCTAGGTACCGGTATCATATATGGTGTTGGTACCATAAACGGCGTTAAGTGCCTGACTGTACTTATATGGCACCGATCGATACCATATATGGTACCAGTTGAGGATGAAGCGATACAACACCATGTATGTAGTTACTTGTCTGATTGTTTTACAGGACTGTTATTGGGGCAGAACTTGTCGTACCACAGCAGCTTGGAGGCTGGGCTCGGGCGGTAGTCGTGCCTATGCAGTCGGACTGAAGGCGGAAACCAAGAATGGCACTCTCAAATCGTACGTGTTATTGTTTGAAGTTAAAGTGTCGGCTTGAAAAATAACTTCCAGATCGTCGGTGCTGTGTTGCGGTAGCTTATCGAGTTCATTTGGAGACTGCCAATGGAGCGAAGTGACCGAGAGAACAGCTCTGAAACTGAAAATTAACCAAGTAATCGGAGACTTGAATGTGTTCGCAACAACAAGGTAAAGAATTATTTTACGAACACTCTCGCCCAAGTCTGTCTGTTCAAGCAAAAGTTATAAAGCGACTGATTTCGATGGTGTAAGTATACGTACGCACAGTATAACAAAAAACGACTGTAAAGTAAACCTAACCCAAGTCTGAAGATATTGGGGCACCGAAACCAGAAAAAAACCAGTTTTCACTCAAACAGGGTTCGAGCTGCTTTTGCAGAGCAAAATTCTCCGACCAACCAGAGCTAGAAAATATAGAAAAACTAGCTTTGAATAAGCATTTAAACGGCATTGAGGTTGTACTAGTCCTATTTTCAAAATGGAGATTTCAAAACAGTGTTCTTCCTTTGAGTGGCGAGATGTTTCTACTAAAGTTTTTCCTGTACCATGCTCAAAGAAAAATAAGCATGTTTTCAGAGGAGTCAGTATCAGTGTGGAGGTGTGTACGGTGCTGGAGAAAAATGGCGGCAACTGCGAAAAGAAGAAAGCCAGATCAACTAGAGAAAATAGATTCTTCTCGGCATAACAAGAACAAGACACAATACAGTAAGAATTACGGTTTAGATCTGAACAGAATGCACATTTTGTAGACCTGCTGGTGCATTAAAAATAACAGTACGTATTCAAAATTGCTCTATGTGCCTGCAATCAAATACCTCACGTACTTAACTTACTACACCTTTGGTATAAAGCACTATAAAAAACACATGAGAGAGACATTCCTGAACTGGACAAAATTGTACATAAGTTTACGGCACTAAAACGCGCCTAGAAAGCGTATTCACCAGTAGAAACGGTGGAAAGTGGGAATGGGAGAACCGGATTTTCATTTCTTCGCAGCCGCCTTTTTGGGCGACTTCTTGGTCTTGGGCGCTTTCTTAGGGGAAGCTTTCTTCTTGGCCGGGCTCTTCGCCTTCTTGGGAGATTTCTTCGCAGCCGGCTTCTTCGGAGACTTCTTGGTCTTCTTAGGCTTGGCCACTGAAAGAAATGTGCAAATTAGAAAACATAGATACGGTATTAGGGTTAAAAACCCTTTAGAAGTACGAGATCGAACCTTTCTTCGCAGTCTCGCTCTTCTCTACGGCCACTTTCTTCTTAGGGGCGCCTCGTTTCTTCGCAGCCGGTTTCTTCGCAACAGTCTCGGTCTTCTTAGCCTTGTCGGCCAAGCGGAAACTACCGCTGGCTCCAACTCCTTTCACCTGTTTCAGGTATCCCTTTGTCACTCCTCGTTTCAGTGCCGATCTCAGATGGGCGTTGATCTAAAAAAACGCGCCAAATTCGAACAAAGCTGCATTGTGGTGGACCAGCAATTAGCGGGGTAATTAGAGCGCGGTGGGTCGCGCCCAGGGGAGTTCTTTGTTAGGGCCTTAGAACGCCGTATCGGCACTTAGTTGGCACCCTGCCAATAGCGCGCGAATGGTGGATAATTGATTTTTGGCGAGAGGCCAAACAAACAAACAAACATAAGAGAAGCTCACCGATTTGATGTTGTCTCCAACTTTGTAGTGGGCCAGAATGTACTTGAGAATGGCGGCCTTGCTGCTGCCTTTCGGTTCCTTTAGATTCTGAACTGCCATTTTGACCATTTGTTGATAGGTCGGGTGACTGGGCATTTTTTTGCCGGCCTAAAATAAGAAAATTCTAGATTTGCTTCAAGCAAGAGAGTTGTTAAAGACGTATACCTTAAGCGCCACTGATTAATATCGATACCGGACAATTATCTAGTTTAGTATTAGACAAGTAGTTAAAGATTTCCGCTACAGTAATAGCAATCAATTTTGATCAGACCAGTGTAGTTATTTCTCTTCGAACGCCTTTTTCGGCCTGTTTTACCTTAGTTGCGGCCTTCTTTGGAGACGTGGCTGTAGTGGCAGACATGGTTGAAGGTTGACGAAAAGTTGAAAGCAGTAGAAGAATAGCAACGACCTCAAAACACCAGAGAAACGCGTCAGTTTGGCTAGAATTCTGGCCGGCCAGTATATAAACGAGCGCGGACGACCGCGGAGAGATTGGCGCCGAGAATCGAGCGCGCCGCGAATATAGCCTGCCCGAGGCGGCCGTTTGCGTAAGTTGGTCCTTTTTTGGACGCGATTTAAACCAGTTAACCGCGATTGAAATGGCTCGAGTAGCACAGCGATCGAAAGCGCAAAGTCTTGGCTATCGGCCGGTGTCTTTCATTTCTAAATCAAGCCTCGCTGGCTGAAGTTATAGATGGAAAACTGCGCACAACTCGATGGCCAAAGCCGACTGTTAATTAAAAACAATTACTTTTCACGAGCAGCTTGCAAGCGAGAAGATTAGCGCGTTAGAGGTAAGTAGCTAAGACCTATAGCCATACTAAAACAGTAGTAGAACTTTTGCAACTGTTCCGGGTGGTTAGATAGAAAGGGTGAAAGTTGAGATGGAAAACACAGAAATTCGGGCTATCCATTGCACTTGCCCAAACTGAACCCTGGATTATCCCGTCAATTCTCAACCGATCCGAGCGATTTTCGCAGACAATTACGATAGGGCCCTACTCCACATTTCCTGAAAATTCGGTCAAGATCGGTGCATCCGTTTTCGAGCTATGACAAAAAGTCTCGACCGCCCCGAACTCTATAGTCACGTGTCTAACAATTTTCTACATGTCTGCTACAAAGTTTGGTGCAAATTGCCTTTCCGCTTGCTTTTCAACCTTGGTCTGCTCTCTCGCTGGCACCAAAATGTGGTATATAAGGCGGAAAGTTGACAAAAAATAAATAAATGTCTCTTAGCGAGGCCGACAACAGGCTGCTAGTAGGGCTGTTTTACGTTGTTGATGGTTGGTTGGTTGGCAGCCAGTTTGCCGCCCGCTAAAGCGCTCTGACATGACATCTACGTAGTCTTTCGACTTTTGGACAGCAGCTTTGGTATGATCCGTAAGAATTCTGATAAATCGATTGTTGTTCTTTGATGCGTGTCTCTGCCTGCGGGCGGTTTAGGCGCCGTTTGGGCCGTGCGAACGCAGCCGGATTTGTAAAAAATCTGATTACCATGCAAATGACACTATTTAGAATAGCCATCTGATAAATCGCTGCCTTGCTGTGCTGTCAATCAGAAGTACTATGGCGTTTTGCAGTTGAATTACAACCGATAGTAGTGCATAAAAATGCATGTTGGCCAGAAAAAAACTGCATGGCCTTTTTTCTAGTTTTTCGACTAATTTCAAATGGCCGCCGTTCTGTCAATTTTCAACCAAATCAAAAGATTTTTGGCGTGATTATTATTATTTGTTTACAGTTTGTCTTGGCCAAGTCCCAGCCTGCTAGCCTTCTGTAGCCTGGAATTATGCCCTTCCGAAATGAACCAACCCGAATTTTCAGACGTCAAATTTGAGCATACATACATACGTACGTATTTTATGAACCCTTCATCGGATTTAACACAAATTAGGCACGTTAACCAATCTTTATATGGACATAAAATTCTGACGAGTTCAGCTTTCTAGCACTGCCGGTTAAAATCTGACGGGATTTTTGCTTTCTGCCAAAATCTTTTGATTCGGTTTGAAAATTGACAGAATAGCGGCCATTTGAAATTATTCGGAAAACTCGAAAAAAGGCCAGCCGGTCTTTGTTTTTGGCCAACACTACACTACACGTAACAGTAATCTGCAATGAACTCGTATAAGTCCGCGCAATTAATCTAGCCCGTTCGAATGCTACACCCTTTTAGGCGAGCACACACTTTTTTGTTCGCCTACTCTCTGATACTGACTGCTAAGTTGGTGCTGGCCGGCACAGTTGGTGTAGTGGTTTAGGCCGCTAAGCCACTGGGCGCGATGTCGTGCGCTCATCCTCTCGGTCGGCGCGGCAAGTTTCTTGCTGCAAAGAGTTGGTCGTCGGCGCAAAGCTCTACCCAGGCCAACGAAAGCTGGTGACAGTGAGTAGGTAAAATGGGAACCGACTGGATCTGCCTAAGCACCGAAGCCACTCCACAAAGCATGCCGCGTTGGAGAAGAAAAGAAGATCTACGATGTCAGAAGCTGTCTGAGAGACCAACTATGCCGGGAGCCCTCTGGCATATGGGGCACCGGCGGCCGTCGGGAGCTGTCAGCATCATGGCATCAACACGCCAGCCGCCCTCCTGGTGACCGGCACCCAGCTGCATGGCTAGGAGTGGCTGGCAGTGAAAGAAGGGCAACGTCCGAGATGACGAATCACGGGGACGCGAAATGGACCACGAGTCTGATCGTACGCCGTAAGGCAAATCGGAAGGTGCTGCTGCTGAACAACACACAGAAGAACGCATATACGCGAACACAAGGTCAATATAAAAAAGAGACGAACACAATATTGTTACAGTGTAGTAGCTCGGGTTTGTCGAAGTTCGCTCTTCCATAGGAAAGAGGGTGAATTCTAAAGGGTTGCGAAGTGAAATTGAATTACAGGCAATTTATCATGTTTCTTTCCCAACACCGTGACATTATGCAATTGCATGCATACAACTTGACCATATTTGCTTTACGTGCCGAACCATTTATAGCCACGCAAACACACAATGCGACCCTTAAGGCTCTGTGGCAACTTTTCTATGTTTGTGCAATAGCAACATGTTCTACAGGTGGTTGACTGCGTCTCTCGCTTGTGCTGCATTCATTTGTAGCTATGCCTGCATTCCACTGCTCAACAACACTACGCAACCGACACTCCGTGAGTGTATTTGAATTGAAGTTTTGGACTAAAGTATTTGATAAAAATGTCGGTCTTCGCTCACACCTTTCGTGTAGGTCATTTTCATCGATTTTGCTCAAATTTTCAGGATTTATAAACAAGACAACTAACTTAGTAAATATTGAGCAAAAGCAGCGAAAAGTATATGTTAGAGTATAATTTGATTTTAAAACACCAAAAATACAATAATAAAAGTTGCCTGAAAATGGAACCGGTAATTTTTGGTATAAACAACTGAGTTTTGCGATGGAAATGCTTGGAAACCTTCTATTAACGTAAATTTAAAGCATTTGAAGCGACTTTATTCAGTTATTGCGCCTATTTCCTTTCACAACTTGCTTGAGTTTTTTCCGAGCCCTAGGAAAAAACCGGTTTTTTTCGGAAAGAAACGAAAAAAATCGACCATAATGACCACCTTGATTCTCAGTCTTTGGCTCATAAAACCAGCAGAAGTTGGAAGTTTGGCACCAAACTGAAACAATATGTACTCAGCTGTCTTGCTTGTTAATAAATGCTGAAAATCTGAACGAAATCGATTAAAAACTGACAGAGAATGAAGCGTTCGAGCGAAGGCCAAAAATTTTTTATCTATACTGTGTACTACACTGTACTACTGTATTTTATACTCTAGAATTCATACAAAATCGTTGTGTCCGATTGTTTCAGCACCTGATCCGGCTACGATCCAGGTAAAGTGTCCCTCGGCCTTGTGGTACGCTAGCCCTGTAGGACGATGTTATTTGTTGGTTCCATCGGCCCTCTACGCCCTCAGCCAAGCCGAGGCTATGGTTGCTTGTTCGCTACAGAGTTTCAACTCAAATCTTGCTAGTCTGGACGGCGCTGAAGAAAGAGAATTCGTTGAATTGAAGACTAAAGAGATTGACCAGCTAGTCATAGAGGAGGGATATTCCACCGGAGGCTATTGGCTACGAACCGGACTTAACGGACAGTGCGATTCGGTAGAGATTGTCAATGACCAATTTAGGATAGACTCAGTGCCTTGTCTGGGCTCTAAACGAGGCTTTATTTGTGAGGTGATTGCTGTTTGACAGCACCAAGATGCAGTGGCGTATCCAGGATTTTGGAAAGGGGGTGTAAAATTTTGAAAGTGCCTGATTGGGCCGCTGCCCAACCAGGGTAAGAAAATTTAGCAAAATTAGCCTTCAAAAACGCGTTTAAAACGCATTCCGAGCTTAAAATTAACAGAAATTACAAGTTTTAGTAGTTTATAATGGCCTGGTTGGGCTTCTGCCCGACCAGGGCGAGAAAATTTTGAAAATTTGACCTTCAAAAACCCATTTAGAAGGCATTCTGAGCACAAAATAGACAATTTTAGTACATAAATTCATTAGTTCTTATATTTTTGACAGACTTTTTCTTCCTACCTCCACCGCAAAGGGGGGTGTACACACCCTACACCCCCCCTGGATACGCCACTGCCAAGATGCAGTCTTGTTCGCCATACTTACGAAATGTTCGCACGTTTCTGTTCTTGATACATATGAACGGAATGAAGTTGATGGTACCAAAGGCCAGGCTTGACTGTCGGAAATATGCGTTTGCGGTACGCACTGTTCAGCCTTGGAATTGTCTCTCTGAACATACGGTATCCGCTCCTTCATTGGCTTGCTTCAAGCGCGATTGGACAAAGATGAAAACAGACTAAAAGTATTTTTACTTGGCTCGGCAAAAACCGCCGTTCAAAGCGGCGCAGCCAGCCCTTAGGCTCCACTTTGCTTTACTATTCTATTTGTGTTCTCTTCTCGGGGCATTCTACAAATAAATAAATACATAAATATGCACTCTGCCTGAAGGTACTTGTCTGTCCAAATTGTTGGATAAATTATTCTCGATTAAGGCGGATTTTGACTCTTCGCAAGCCGCTCTACGGCGCCATTTATTTTTGTGTAAATGGATTGCCAGTCCGCATCCGCAAAAATCTAAACCGCGCGGTGGAGTGTTGTTGGACTAGCAGAACCGCCTTTTATTTTTATGGTTCTTTCCAATTTAATTAGTTTCTCAATTCTAAAGTATCATCAATTATTAGCTTTCACCATTAAAGTACAAGCAGTGACAGAAGAATCATCAATATGTTTGGCACTGAAGAAAGCTCCAACTTTCATCCAAACGCCTAGCCAAGTGGCCAGGGTCAAGCGCGTTTCGGTGCCGCAACCGAATTTCATCAGCTCAACCAATGAGATCGAAAACAACACCTGCAAAAGCTAAACAGGTTGCAACTAATTTCTGTCTCTATTTTCTGCTTCACCAATCTCAACATTCCGAACCAGGACAGGTGCCATTTGAATCGACGAGCCCAGACAACGCAGACCACACACAGACTGGAGCAGAGGAGGTCGCAGAGAAATAAAGTTTGGAGAGAAGTGAGACGACTGAGTTTGTGCTTGTTTTCGGCCAGAAACTGTCCGTTTTGTTCCAAGAGACGCGTGCAGAACAGTCCGTTGGCCCCAAAGAGCAGTACGGCGCAAGGCCGCGCCAAGGACATATTATTAGATTGAGAGCAAACTTATCGGACCAACCTACTCGCTCTGTAGCATAGCAACAAAAGCAGCCGCTCAATTTGAGACAGCGCACTGCTAATAATAATCAGTTGCTGGTCTCGAGGGGATTTGTTTCGTGAAATCTTTGCAAACAAATATTATTATTATTCTGCTGTATGTATGTATGCTTAGAATGCTATGGTGGGCATCAACTTCAAGCCTTCTTTCAACTTCCAGCATACTTCATAGCTTGCGTCACGCGCACCCAGGTTGGCTGCTAAAAATTCTTACTATGAAAGTGGCCTGATAACTGGTGTTTACACATCAGAAGCACACCGATAAAGTATTGGATATAGGGCTAGCAAACACCGTGTAGTCATTACAAACAACCCCACCTGACCGGACATGTTGCGTCTATTAGTTTTTGTCTCTCTGTCTGCGGTGGTTCTGAGCACCGAACCACCAGAGCCTTTTAAGGACCACTGCATCGTAGGGGAATCGAACCAGTATGACCCAAGTAAGGCCGGTCAAGTGCCTACATTCACCATAGACCTGGACAAACCTCCTTACCAACGGTGGTTAGAAGTTGGCACCAAATACAAGAAACAGATCGGGGACCTGGTTGCCATCATCAAGGGCATGTCGTTCCCATTCTTCCATGGAAAGCTCATACACATCGTTGACAAATACATGGCACCTTGGGACAAGATCATGGACCAACCGTACAGGGACGAGCTACAAGTATGCACAACGCTTTTAACTGAAAGATGCAACTGAGCAGTGTTTCAGGGAATGGCAAATGCCACCGGACTTCCATTAGGAGAAGTGGTGTTGTACAACATTTTCTATGAATTGTTCAGCGTCTGCACTTCAATTGTGGCTGAAGATCCGAATCATAATCTCTTCCACGCCAGGAACCTCGACTTCGGTCTTTTCCTCGGCTGGAACCCCAAAACACACGACTGGGCCACCACTGAAGTTCTGAGAACGCTGATAATCAATCTGAACTGGAAAAAGAACGGCAAGGTATGTCAATCGTTGCTTTACGTTCTATTCAGATGTATAGGCATTCATTTCTTCTTCAGCTGGTGTACAAATCAGTCAATTTCGCTGGCTACACAGGCATTCTGACAGGAGTGAAACCACAGGCCTTCAGCATCACCTTGAATGAGAGATTCAACATTCAAGGAGGCTACGTCGGACTCATCAAGTGGCTGACCGGATCGGCCAACGGCGCTAAGTTCTCAGCTTGGCTCAC
Source organism: Sabatieria punctata (assembly GCA_030248155.1). Lineage (NCBI taxonomy): Eukaryota > Metazoa > Nematoda > Chromadorea > Araeolaimida > Comesomatidae > Sabatieria > Sabatieria punctata. The sequence goes on from JASANB010001378.1 coordinate 100,994, forward strand.
AAGAGAAGTGATGGAGGGAGCTGACTCCTATGCTCAGGTATTTCCTTTCCTTCACTTAGCTTCAAGTACAGTGGGCAGAGAACCAGTCACTGTCTACCTGTCTGAGACCCTGGGGCTGTTTTCTAGACGTACAAAAACTGCTGGCTGGGCAAACTTTTTGAGTGCTGACAGGTAGGATGCCAGTGGGCCTTTGCCCTTCCCTCCCTTACTCTTGGTCCAGTCTATACATATGTCACTGTGGCTAATCTATTATTTGCTGCTAACTAGAGTGCGAACAATACCTAGAAAACCCAATACCCCAATACCCAATACCAATACCTGAGACCCCCAATACCCAATACCCAATACTTGTGTAGCTGGGCCAAAAATTGCATTTCACTGGACAGGTACATTCCAGTTGTGTACAAAAGATTTTTGGCACTGCGATTAGAATTTTTAAGAGGCTTGGTTGGGCCGCTGCCCAAGCAGGGCGGGAAAATTTTGAAACACTAGCCTTTCAGAAAGCATTTAGAAGCCATTTTGGGCGTAAAATTAGCAGAAATTATCAGTTTCGGTACTTAATATTTCGAAATTCAGTCGTGTTTCTTACTTCCGGCGATTTTTTTCCTACAATGTACATGTACCTCTGCCGGAAATTGTGGGCACCACCACAATAGCCATGCGTACGGTACTGGTAGATTATGGTGACATTAAATGTCACCATTTTTATTTTAGATAAGAACAGAGAAATTAATTACTAGTGTAGCGCTTAAAAGCGTACACTTTAGGAAATTCTACTAACATTTACAATGTAGTTGATTAGGCCGTCCATAAACGACGTCGTTCCAGAGGGGGGAGGAGGTCGGCTGAAATGCGACGATAGACGACACGACCAGGAGACGGAGGGGTTAGCAAAAAACGACGTCACTTTTTTCGGAATTTTAGGGAACTTTGATTGTATTATTTTCAATTTAATTATATTCTGTCAAATTTTTCTACATACAGAAAAGCTTCCCAGAGTGGTTGTAGCGATCTATTCAATTGATTGTACAGTATGGTAACAAGAAAACATGACAGTACTGTATGTACTGCACCTTTATCGAGGCGGGGGTATACCGAGAACAACGTCGCCTTAGGGGGAGGGGGTCCCCAGAAAACGACGCAAGGCGATTTTGGGGGAAGGGGCCCCGAAAAATCGGGATTCTGGATGGATGTCTCCTTAACGCGAAAACAGCTTCCTAATCCGAATCATCGATCAACTTTTTCTATTTTTTCAGATCAATTTTTCAGGTCAACATCGATTTTTCTCTATTTTTACATGTAAAAAAACCCCAATACCCAATACCAGGAAAACACCCCAATACACCCAATACCCAATACCAGTTCGCACTCTACTGCTAACATTTCGTACGGCATGTGTGTGCGAAGATAAACCTCTTGTTCTTGTTCTACCTCTATTCACTGCTGATGGCAGACAGATAGGCATAACCAACATTAAGCATGCAGCAATTCTTGATTTCACTGGGTAAGGTCACTAGAGTTGAGCATGCCATTTAACCCTGACTGAACCATCTTCCTCTTCATCATGGTCGGACAAATTCAAGTGCAACCATTTACTTCATGGATCTCCAAAATTCTTATTTTTTCATTGCTTCTGTCTTGGTCATGAGCCATGCCTTACATTGCAGGCGTATCAAATGCTAACAAAGACCAAAGTACTATCTCCGGTCTACTACATCCTGGGCGGGAACAGCACAGGCCAAGGAGCTCTGATCGACCGTAGTCTGGATGCGGTGGTCAAGGAGAGTCATCTGAACCCTGCCAACTCTGAGAACGGCTGGTACGTGCTCAAGACCAACTACGACATCGGGGCGCCTCCCCTCTTCTTGGACGACCGTCGCACCCCGGGAAACAAGTGCATGGTGCAGCTGGGAAAACCGAACGTCGGCTTCAAGGGACTCTACAACGTGCTCAGCTCCCCCACCAACATGAACAAGCTGACCGCCTACACGGCCTTGATGGAAGTGGCCACTGGAATGCTGGAAACCTACATTCGCAAGTGTCCTGATCCTTGTTGGCCGTGGTGAACTGGTGTTGTGCAATTAGCGTTCACAGCTTCTGCTTTGGGGTCTCTACATTAAAAACAGAAATGCTTCGCTGTTGCTCACTAACATGTGTGTAAAAAACAAAGCAATCTAGCGCTGAAGAGTACAGCCAGAAAGGTCCGAGACACGCAGTTGCGCTTGCAAAGCTCAATCGTATTTGTGGTGGGACACAGATTTTTCGTTAATCACAAAACCATATCATCTGGTTTTGGGGTATGTGCAAAAATTATGTGATGGCAATAGCGGAGGTGAGGGTGGTAAACTTTTCTGTTTGTTCAGGTGGTGCAAATTGGACAGAGCACTACTACTACTACGTATTACTACGGTACTAGAGAACGAAATTAGTTTGACTTTGTATATTCTAAATAAAGTGTTGGCCAAAAATAAGTGCCTGGCCTTTTTTTAGAGATTTTCGAATACCGTGTTTATTCCAATAAGCCATGTGTCAGCGAAAGTTTGATAGAAATGGGACGCGGCCCCAAGTAAGCCGCGCAAAGCTTATTAGAAACTAGCACGTCCTATGAAAATTGTGTCAACCAACCACAGCTAATAACCTAATTTTAGTAGGCATGAATCAAGTGTAAACCAAAAGAGGACTAAATCTTTTAGAGTTTCCGCTAACATTTTGGTAAAAACAATACCCAAACCCTTTGGTTTTGGCGTTCTTTAATACCAAAAATCAAAGTGAAATAAATTAGCCGCACCCTCTAATAAGCCACGTGTGCCTATGTGAAAAATTAGCTGGCTTATTGGTAACTTCAAATGGCTGTCATTCAGTCAATTTTGCTCTCGTCTAACACAAGATAGAATTACCATCGTTTCACCTTTGGTTGGCATATGTAATTTTGTACAAAAAGTTTGTCACTAAAACTTAACAAGTGTTTGTGAATGCACACACTAATATGTGTAATCTGCGTCAAATTTCACTGTCACAAAACTTCTAAACTTACCGCACGTACACCACCTATCTCCTAAGTTTTCTCACACAACCCCAATCCGTAGCCGAGTTTCGAAATTTATGGATGGCCCTTTACTACAGTGGGAAAATATCGAAATTTTTAAAACATATTAATATAACTATACATTAGAGATGCGCACTTTTGGGCCCGCCGGGCCGGGCCGGGCCGGCTGGTCGGCCCGGGGTGGCCCGAATTTCTAATTTTTTCTTTCTAATTCTGACAAATTAATGAATTTTCGACTTCGTTTTCTTCAATTTTGTTACAAAAATAACGTTTATATCAGTTAAAGATAAAAAATGAGCCTGAATACGGAAAAATTGCAAAAAAGAGCGAAAAACGTGCTAAATTTGGCTCATTTGAACCCAGCCGATTATTTTACCGAAAAAAAACGGGCCGGGCCGGGCCGGGCCGAGTGGCAAACGGGCCGGGCCGGGCCACAAAATTTGGAAAACGGGCCGGGCCGGGCCGAAAATTTCGGCCCGAGCGCATCCCTACTATACATATATGTTTTTCGCCAATCAAACATATAAATAACACATATAGTTATATGTTTCTGAAAATTGAATATGCACATATTTTTAAACATAAAACATGTTTGTGTAAAAGTCGCTTATTCACTTATATTTTGTCTTAATTTTCGATAATTCAAACTTGAGATTCTGAATTTCCTGCTTGAAACGGTTTGCAACAATTTAAATAGCATACTCAGATTCAATAAGTTTAAGTGAAAGTCAGATTTTGGAAAAGTTTAGTGTCAAACAGCAACCAAAAGTCTTGAAATAATGAATTCCTATAGCAAAAATATGTATATGTTTCCAGAAACATATTGGCCTCAAAACATATAAATACAAAACATATTTGACATGCAAACATATTGAGAAACATAAACATATATGTTTTCCCAAAAACAAACATATTTATGTTTTAAAACATATACATAAAACATATCTCTGCAAAGTATCCCCTATCACAATAGTGGATATATGAATAAAGGTGTAGTTATTGGAGTCAGTATCCAAGATGTAAAGAACAGGATATCAACTTTTTAGCTCCAAAGCCCAACTAGCCAATAACTACACCCGCGCAAAGGCAATCGCCACGGCACTGCTGAATGCGTCTGAGTCGTGTGGATCTTGTGTTGCGCTTATGGCTTACTAACGCCAGTTGTTTTCTGTTCTATGGATCGATTCTAGGTCCATATGCCCCCACCATGGAATAAGGTAGCATCCATGGGCACGTCTTTTTTGGGCTTGGCCAGGCCCAGCAGACCTTTCAGCAGAGGGATATCCGCCCGGCATCAAAATCCAGCCCGTCCCATTGGGTTTTGCTTTGTCTAGCTAAAGTTTTGAAAATTTGGTCTGAATTCTCAAATTGAAAGCTAAAATTAAAGTTAAGCTTTCAAAAGTAGCATTTTAAAACAGAAAAACGAGTGTGTATTTCTATTTTTTGCTTAATTTTAATTTCGCTCTAAAATTTCTGCTGTGCATGCCTCACACGGCCGGCCCGGCCCGCCTCTCAAAAATTGATCCCGGCCAGGCATGCCGAAAATCCTAAACGGGCAGAGCCGGCCCGGCTCTTGCTGGTAGGGGGCGATGATCGCAGGGGGCCCAATCCAAGCCAATTTTGGGTAGGGGAAGACCTCTTTTAATCATACATGGGCCGGGGGTGTGGGGGTATACCCCTCCCCTCGCCGGCCAATACCACCCCCTCAGCCGGCCATACCCCCCCACCCCCTGCCCCGGAGGGACAAAATTTTCGCTTATTCAAGCCAAATAGGCGTTTTTTGGCCTTTTTTCTGGACCCCCCAAAGTAACGTCTCCATTCCCCCCTCCGGATTTTTCCTGCCCATGTATGCTTTTAATGTATACTAACAAGAATAATTTAAAAAAAGAAAAAATTTTCTGAAAAATTCATCAGCCGGTCAGATTATAGAAGTGAGCCAAATGTTGGTGATAAGCTGAAATCTCAGAGAGGACCCAAGCGCTGCCCCTCAGAGTTTCCGCAATTTCCGCTCATATGCTTCAGGCTCAGCTAGCCTGTACAAATGACAAGGTGCATCTATATTTGGAGCTGTCCAAAAACTACAACGTTTAGAGAGGGGCTGGGGTAGTCGGTTGAACGTCAGAAAAACGTTGCAGGTGTGGGGTTTGGTATCATCGAAAACGTCAACGTTTTTTAGGTGCCTAAGAAGATTTTGTTGCAACTATATTACAAGGAAAACTCGACCCAGTTCATGTTTCTAACTGCCAAAATGGTAATTTACTGTTAAAAATTTTCTTTTTCGTAGCTTTTACTACTTACTTACTAGCTTTTACTTTTTTTATACAATGTAATATATATTTTAAATTGTACATTTTCCATCCATGGAGACAGTATCAAGTTTAATCCAGGCGGGTCACCGAGAAACTTTGGAGTTTTTAAGGCGGTCATGCTCAAAAATTCGTCAGAAATGTTGGGAGGGGTGGGGGGATGCAAAATTTTTGAACTTTTGAACACCAGTTTATTATGCACGGCCCCTTTCAGGTCTAGAAATTCTATAAGCATAAACTGCACAAACTTCTCTATTTCTACTGTTTAATTATTCTCTACAACAAACAGCAACCACTGCCACAAACACCACAAGGTAAGTCGTAAATACAGGTCAAAGATGATCATGTGATCTCAACAAATCGGAGGCAGCAATTTAGAACACCTAGAATCGCTCTATTTGTCTACTGCTGTCTCAGCTGACCAATTTTGTGATGCTACTACACTACGTTTATCCAGTTTCTGCAGTGCAACCTGAACACACTGCAACCCATCTGTTTGAGAGCGAAACTGTTTCTGCGTTGCCTGCAGGTGCTTTGCCAAGAAAAATCTTACAGTTCTTGTTTGATGCATACATACAATCAAAGTCCGTCCAATGCCCAGAAGAAAATCCGTGCTTCAGTGTTTCTGTTTACTGCAAAGTAACTTTGATCAGCTGGGGACAGATTGACATGCTCATACCCAAAACCTCACAAAACCAAAACAGCTGCTGAGCTGTGATGACAGTATACAAAAGGTTACTTAACCTGTCTTTTGAAACTTTGGGCACAAATTTTACATATGTTTTGCTCTAATGCGCAATACTGACAATCTTTGAAATTGAACTTATGATTAGCTTTACAAAGCTGTTTTTCCATCAATCAACCAAAATCAGTACAAGTTAAGCATCAATTTGTCATTATTAATGAAGTATTCGGTATTGGGAGTGTGAGCTATTCACATATTAGATATTGAGATTTTCTGGTCTTGATGCTATAAGCACTGGAATGTTGCATGCTTATTCTGTGTAAATCTAAAAAGAACCGTTTGATGTGGCGTGACTACTGCTAGTCCAGCTCAGCTTTAGGGGTGGTCGGCACCCTTATTCCATAGCATTTTGACCTAGAATCGATCCATAGAACAGAAAACAACTGGCGTTAGTAAGCCATAAGCGCAACACAAGATCCACACGACTCAGACGCATTCAGCAGTGCCGTGGCGATTGCCTTTTCGCGGGTGTAGTTATTGGCTAGTTGGGCTTTGGAGCTAAAAAGTTGATATCCTGTTCTTTACATCTTGGATACTGACTCCAATAACTACACCTTTATTCATATATCCACTATTGTGATAGGGGATACTTTGCAGAGATATCCCTGCATTTACATAGGCAACAGTGGAGAACACTCTGTAAATCTAACAGGACGGTCTGGGCGACCTGTTTCACCAACAGACATAGTGCAGAGCTCTCGATTATGCCCAGGGGTGGCAAATAAGCCAAATCTCGAAATATGACCCAAGCCACTTTTTGCGGCCGCTGTTTAATCAGCTGTCATTCAAACATTTCAGAAGCTATCGCGATGCGGTTTCGTGCTTTGTGCAGCTGAGACAACGGGCTTCCGGGTGGTGTGGCTAACTTTGTTCTAGCCAAAATTTTGGCGCCAAATTTGAACGTTTTTCGTCACGGAGAGAGACAAAATTTTTGGTCATTAGAAAAATACCCATCACTTTTGCACCAATGAAGTTAGGGATGAAAAATCTCGACACGTAGAATAGAAAACTTTCCACCAGCACCTAAATTGGTCGATCCAAACTCAAGAAATATGGCGCCGAACATGACTTGCATTTTTGCTCACAAGTTTCATTGCTGATGTTTCTAAGCGCATAGCAAGTAAACCGCTGGCTCAAATGTGTTCAGATGCACATTAATCGAAGCCTCTTGATCTGATGATCTTAAAATTACCGGACACGTCTCAGTCTGATGCTTTATCACGTTAGTTATCGGTCGAAATTCTGCAGACCTACTGTTAAACCTTCCAGTACCTTATGTTTACTGCCATTTTCGGTGACTATGTCATTTCTATTGAATTTCCAATCAATTTTAAGATTTTACTCAAGCATGGCATAGCACGTAAATACATGCTGTAACTTGTTCAACCCCCTTGCTGAGAATGTGGGCGAAATTTTAGGAAAATAGACAAGTTTGCAGCGGCTTATCGACCTTTTGGCGACTTTTCCCAACTTATCCCCCATTTCTCTGGCCCATGTATCGATTACTGAATGCATTTATTAGTGTTCCTACGATATCATAATTCGATGGTATTCGATGTCGATATTTATAGTTATGAAGAACATCTGAAAATTTCAAAAAGCAAACTGCAGTCGCTGCTTATCAGTCAAGCATTGATGCAATCAGCGATCTGAAATGAACTAAGCAGAGAATCGCAGAAAAGGTAGTGGGCCTTCTGAAGCCCTTCAATGAAAAGGTTGACCCCCTCAGGCCGATGCCCCACCCTCATTACGGATAAATCCGACAGAATAGCATATTTTAAGTTATTTTAATGACAAATAAGCCAACAAACCATGATTTTAATCAGCGGGCGGTACCCCTTAGGATTCGAAAATTTACCGCCCTTCAGCCCAAATCCTAGCCCATGTCTGCTCTGCCCTCCTGCTTCAAGTGTGCGGAGTGAGCAGCTCTTCAGGTCAGTCTTGTTGCAGTTGAGCACACCTACAGCATCGATTCGCCAGGTCATGCTGCATCTGAAATCGTGCTCGAAATTTCGATTTTCGACCACTTAAGGGACCAAAAACGGCAGTAAACATAAGGTACTGGTATGTCCGTTAGAGTTGTAAAAAAATTTTTTGAAGGCCAAAAAAAGCTTTTTTTATGAAAATTTTTCATTTCGAAATTTTTTTTTAAAAATTTTTTCCTTGCATGAAATATAGCTTGTAGGAGATGCTGGGATGCATCAGAAGCAACTTTAAATACAAAAGCTGACACTTTAGTTCAAACATAGTGTTACATAGTGTTAGAGCCTGAGAGTCGATATTCTACCTGCAGCATTGCTCACAGAGTGGCTGCTGCCCTTCAAAACCTATTTTTAGGCTTAGAATAGGCATGAAATTGATAGAACTGCGATAGTATATCTGAGGCTAAATTCAGAGATTTCCCCCAAAATTTCCATACTGTGAATAAAATAAAAATTTTTCGAAATGGGCCTTCAAAAAAAAAGCCTTTTTTTAAAAAAAGAGCCTAACAACACTAATGTCCGTAGCTGGACACCCAGCCGCAGCTCCTAACATTTAGACATAGAGCGTAGGATGTGATACACTGTACGTAGGTAGCCCACCGCCCAGCCGCATGTAAATTATGCTGCCAGTTACGTTACCTATGCAGCATGGCCCAGTTGCTGCCTTATCTCTAGTCAGTGCGTGCCTGTAGCAGGGTCTGCAACGGGCGGCCTACGATCTGCCACCTTATTTATTTATCTGTGCGGTGGTGATAAAAAGTTGTTGATGACTTAGCTGACGGCAAGCCGCTAGAACAACAGCCACCGGCAGATCAGGTACCGGAAGGGTTAAAAGTAGGTCTGCAGAATTTCGACCGATAACAGTTATAAAGCATCAAACTGAGACGTGGGCGGTATTTTTGAGATGATCAGGTCAAGAGGCTTCGATTAATGTGCATCTGAACACATTTGAGCCAGCGATTTACTTGCTATGCGCTTAAACATCAGCAATGACGAAACTTTTGAGCAAAAATGTATGTCACGTTCGGCGCCCTGTTTGTTGAGCTTGTGGATCGGCCAATTTAGGTGCTGGTGACACGTTTTCTATTGGCTGGTGCACTAAAATAATATCATTTACACATTCCTTCCACTGAAAATTCAACAAAATTGAAGTACAGTAAATGTCCAAAATTTGGCCATTTTTAGATACAAATACAGATACAAAAGTTATGCTAAAAAGTATGGCCGAAAAAATACCCTTTTTTGGCATTTTCTCAATGTTGTCCAAACTCCAACATAATGATGGAACCGTTTTGCTCCTTCCCCGAATGCTACCAAAACAATTTAGTATGGACCGCGCTACCCAATAACCACACTGAAAAGCGCAAACGCGCTTCCCTTAATACTGTAGTTTCCAATCGCTATAATATCTCGTCAACGAATACTGTATCCTCCTGTTTATAGTTTTCCTTTTAACTAAAAACGGACTCCACAAATAGAAAATTCGGAATGCCTGCAAAGCTTTGATGTATACCACCTTTATAACCCTGAAAATTATCTCAAAAACACCGAAAACTACCATTTTCTTTCTTCCTCAGCTCCCCTCGACAGCGTTTTTCAATTGATAAGTACTCCAAAACGAATGAACGAATTTCACTCAAATCTTCACCAAAAGATAGAGAAAACTTCAATCTACAATGTCTCCAAATATTGGAGCAATCGGTCCAGAAATATAGAAGTTATGCCAAAAAGCATAGCCCAAAAATAGCGTTTTTTGCATTTTCTTCAATTTTGTCCAAAATCCGACATAAATATCTTTAGAGCTTTCTGATCACAGCTTGCTGTGTACCGTTGGAAAGAACAGCCTTTTCTCATTCATAATATGCAATCCCCACCTTTGTACGTTTACATTTACTACAGTTATGAGCTAAATACGGCAAAAAGTCCAAAAAAATTTTTTTTCGAATTTTCGCCCAAAAATGTTAAAATCTTGTTTATATTGTGTCCTTACATCCTGACACAAATTTTGAGCCAAATCGCAAAACTTCTTACCCAGATTATCATGTCCTGAACACAGGGTCTCATAACCAAGAAAAACCGACTCTTACTATTTTTCAATGTTTCATAACTTTTGATCCCGGAGTCGAAAAAACGTCTACTACCCTTAGTTGCAAACTACAATCATTCCTTAACAAAACCTAAAAGTCCCAGAGCTCCAGACCTTCCCCAGATCGCGCAACCCTCTTCCCCGCTTCAAAAATCAAAAAGTAAAAAAAATTTCGAAAAAAGTGTCAAAAATTTGACCATTTTTAGTGCTTCAATCGGCCATAACTTTTGATCCCGGATTAGTATGCAATTCTACCACACGTAATATGAAACTACACACATTGCTTAACAAAACGTAACAGGTTCGATCCATGGGGACCTTTAAACCATTAGTTGGTTTTACTGGCAATTTTGAAAAATAAAAAAAATTTTTAACTCAAAAACGAAAAACAATATCCAAAAACCGACTGCACCAATAAAAAATTCAGAATTTTTGCAAACTTTTGATGTATAACAGGTTACTATGTTGCCGCGAGAAGTACCTTAAAAACGCCGAAAACCACCATTTTGTTTTTTCGCCAGCCCCCCCCTCCCTCGAGAGCATTTTTTCAAAAAAGCAGTGCCCGAAAACGAATGAACCAATTTCGCTCAAATCTTCACCAAAAGATAGAAAAAACTTCAAATTACAATGCCTGCAAATATTAGAGGAATCGGTCCACAAACACAAAAGTTACGCTAAAAAGTATGGCCGAAAAAATACCCTTTTTTGGCACTTTTTTTTCAAATTTGGTCAAACTCCGACATAATAAGAGAAGCGCATTTGCTCCCTCCTCGAATGCTACGAAAACAATTTTTAGTATGGACCGCGGTAACAATAACTACACCGGGAAAGCGCAAACGCGCTTCCCTTAATATGTTTCCCACAGTACCCTTTACTTAGTTTGAATGCCATGATATTACGTAATTTTGACGCCCCTTGTTTGTAAATCAGCCCTAATCTTCTAAATACCATTAGCATATAAACAAGATGCAAACTTGCTTCACTTGCTGTAAGCAGTACGCACATGGAGAAACAACTGTGTACGCTTTTGCTTTGCGCCTGTAGATAAGAAAGCGACTGGAATGACTGTACTCGATTTTTACTACGGAAATTTTCGAGGAAAACATATCCTTCGATCACAGACAAAATAAAAATCAAATAACTGCTGTAGTAGTAACGATAGCAATAATGACTGAGAAAAACGACTCGGAAAATTATACCGATTTTAGCAAAAGTACTGATTTGGCGCGGTAGTAAATCTTCTTTCATAGAAGAAAGAAAGAAAAACAAACAAACAAAAACAGAGATGATGACAACGGCGGTGAACTAAAAGCACGATGATCCACCGATCTGAGACTGGACACCAAGAACTCAGTACAAAAAAAATCAAATCAACACACACTACTGATCTTCAGATATTGGCTGTAGTAAAACAAAAAAACAGTAGGGATAAAGAAGGTCACTGATAATTGGAACAGTAAATAATTTTAGGCTGGCGCAGCACACTTAAATTTGTTTGCTAGTTAGGATTCATCGTGCCACTAGTAAAAAATCAAAAGAAATCTTTGGTGTTTTATCGACTCATACAACCGCTAAGGGCGTCGGCCTATAAGAGACCAACGAACCAGAGACTAGACCATCCACGAGATAACTGTTTACCTGTCGCGCCCGAAAAAACCCAGTCATTGGCACCGGATGATTGACTACCAAAGGTTTGCGAATTTTTCTGCTACTGCTCTCGACTAAAAAATCGATATTCTTCCGTTCTTCACACCAACCGACACAGTAACCCTCTAGCATTGGCTGGTGCTTACTGTAACTGCGGTTGGTGTGAAAGCAGGTAGGCGAGAGACAAAAGCGGGCGGCGGAACAGAGAAATAACGAAATAAAAATTAAAATACGCAGCAGACACGAAAAAATTGACGACGTAACGCGCGATCATGGTACATGATAAAATTAATCATATATAGTACAAGAAAAGTTGTGTAACGCCCAGTCAAAACTTTACAATTAAATGTACAGCAAGGTAATAAAACCGTATTTTCTCAAAAACTGCCGGCCCGGCGAGCTGAAACTGCGCTTGTGTTCTGTTGTGTCTAGTCAGTGTATGCGTCTGTCTATGTTGGTTGTTTGCGACTGAGCGGCCGGCCGAAAGGCCAGGAAACTGCTTGTTTGTTTGTTTGTTTGTTGGTGTGCGGGAGAGAAAGTACGGGAGAAGGAGGAGGAGTAGATGAGGCCTAGAGGAGCTCGTACTGCCTCAGATGTATGCGCTGAATGATATCTCTGCAGTCGTTGAATACTCGACGGATGTTCTCCGTGTCCACGGCACACGTAAAGTGCGGGTAGCAATGGTGGCGCCCGTCTCCTGCTGCGGTTGAGATTCGCTGAAACCAACAGTTGAATTATGTTGCTTCCTCTGCTACTTCTCCTCTCTTCACTGACAAGGGGCCCTCCATCATAAGCTACTACACACTAGAGACCTGCACGGGCCGGGCCGTGCCGAGGGTGAAGGAAAAAGCTGTGAAGAGTGCAATAAAATAGGTAGAATTCTTATCAAAGAATATCAAAAATTAGTTTATTTGAAGGCTAATTTTTCAAAATTTTCTCAGCCTGGTAGGGCAAAAGCCCAACCAGGCCTTTTGAAACTACTAAAACGGTAAAATTTTTGTTAATTTCGCGCTCAGAATATCGCTTAAATGCGTTTATGAAGGTTAACTTTTCAAAATTTTCTCCACGTCATTGGTTGGGCAGTGGCCCCCCCCCCAATTGATGGTTCGTATGCTAATTCGTATAATTTAGGGCGTACTTTAGCCAAAACACGATTTTCTTTAATTTGGATTATTATTTAGCTTTGGTACATTGTTAGAAATGTTTCAATTGTACTGTAGTACTCGTTCAAGCGATTTTGTGCGAATTTTGGGCGATTTTAGCTTAGCTTTCCCGTGCCGGGCCCCGCGCAGGTCTCTACCAAAACATTCTTAAGGGGGTAGCGGCGGCCTGAGGGGTGGGGTCAACCAACTCACCCCCATACACGGGCCGGAAAAATCCGTAGGGGGTGTGGAGACCTCGGGGCAGACATGGGCAAAGGGGGGGCTGTGGGGGGGGTGGGCCCCCCTCAGGCTCTGACCTACCCCCCCCCCCCTCAGCCGGCCGCTACCCCCCCTCAGGAATTTTTTGGAAGAATTTTGTATAGAAAATTATGATAAAAATATGCCTGGATTAGGTGTAAATGAGCTCAGAATACCTTATTTTAGCTTATTTTAACCAAAAATAAACCAAAAAACCTTGATTTTAGCCAAAAATCGGACTTTTTGGCTTACAACCCCCTCAGCCCCCCCTCAACCGCTCCTACCCCCCTCAGCCCCCCCTCAGGAATTGGAAATTCTACCCCCCCTCAGCCGAAATGCTAGCCCATGTCTGCCTCGGGGGTCCCGAAAAAGTCCAAAAAACGCCTATTTTGCCTTAAATATGCGAAAATTTTATGGTATGGCCGGCCGAGGGGGTAAACCCCCCTCACCCCCGGCCCATGTATGTTCACCGTCCCCCTTCGCCCAAGTCTGCTGCCCGCTGCACAAATACATATCCATGTATGTGACTGAGAGACAGAAGAACGTTCGACCCATGAAAGGAAGAAAAAATAAGGAGAGAAAAGAAGAAAACCAAACGGATAATACATGCAAAAGGAAGGGTTTGGCGTCAGAGCAGGGGCGTCTGTTGCAGGTACCAGCGCTGCACAATGTTTCGGCAGCCTTCGAACACGCGTCTAATGTTCTCCGAGTCAATGGCGCAGGTGAAATGCGGGTAGAGATATCGATTTTGTTTTGGCAACGAGCCAGCATTGGCTATGTCAGACAGATCGAGCTCTGCAGGCGGCCTGGCGCGGCGCCAGTGCTTCAGTGAGAGATGACCGCTGCCAATCACTCCTGGTATGACCAGTTCGCTGCCGCCCGACCACAGCCGATGCACCACAGGCACGGCCAACTTCTGAAAGGTCAGAGGAACGCAGAGAGAGCGTGCAGAACTGAATTACATGCAACACAATGAAACAACTGGGTGTCACAAGAAATGGGAAACATTTCTTTTTTGCTTTCAGTCAGCCACTTATCGCCGTTTATGGTACCGACACATATGAAACCGGTACCTACAGTAGGCTAGTGGCACTATGGTACCTAGGGCCCGACCGGATACAAATTTCTACCGGATCCGGATCCGGATCCGGATACGCCCATATCCGGCCGGATCCGGATCCGGATATGCCGGATATCATTGATCAACTTACAATTTTTTAGAATGCAATAAACCACATATATACATTTCTTTGTTCTATAACAGTTGATTCAAAACATCAAATAATTGTAGTTCAAACTATGGTTGGATGATATCGGGGTTTTTGCGATGCAAGTGATATTGCATATGAATATATGCATGCAATTTCTAGTGCATATTGATATTGCGTATATCATATGCTTGCAAAAATGAGATATGTACATATTTTTTGCATATTTGCATATTTTATCACCGCGGCTAGAAATTGATAACTGGACGCTTTCCAAGCATTTTCGAGTTTGGTTGGAATGTCTATGCAATCTTTAGCGTTATTAGGCATACCTATTTTACAGATACAGACCTCACCTCGAAAAAGCAGAAGGGGAAACACAGTTTGGCATGAAAGTTCAGCTCATTTCGTAATTTTTAGATAAAAATGGTTGACATCACAGCAATTTGGCTAAATTATTGTTTGCATGTTCAAATTTGTTCTCTCTAATGTGATGTGGTATACTTAGCCGATCTTTTGGTAGACCTGTCCTAGTTTTACAAACTAAAAAAATTCAGAATTTGAAAAATCTCAGTTGATATTTCCATTCTTTGCGAGTTGAGTTTAGAGTCTCAAGCCATTCATCTTCATTCTGCAACTGAAAAGAGACGCTTTCATCTCTGTAAAGTAAAGATTTACAGTATAAACTTGCCTCAATAATGGTTAGTTTTTTTTATTTCGGATTTTTTATTTTTAATTAAATGAAAAATTAACAAAAACAAGGCGACTATCCTAAACATAGAAATTCAGTCTGCTTGGCTGTTTTGTGATGTTCATTGTATCACATTAGTATTATTATTTTTGTTAAGAGAAGAGTTTGTTGTCAATTTTGAACGTAAATATTTCAAGAACCCTTCATCGAATCTTTGCCAAATTTTGCAAGTTAACCAATCTTTATATGGACTTAAGAACCTTGCGGCCTAAACCACTACACCAACGGTGCCGGCACGCAAGTTATACTTGTTAAACAACAACATTTCTACATTTTCTGGCTTCAGAGAGGAGCGATCGCCTTCCAAAATCGAGCCAGCAGTCTTAAATGTTTGCTCGCTAGCTACCGTACCGATAGGAGCAATTAAATACTTCCTGGCAAGCTGCAAAACTGTTTTAGAACCGTATAACTGCGCAAATTTCTATCAAACATTCGGTCGAATGCAATATTTATGTTAAAAATACGTAAAAATCACGTTTTCTCATCTGTGACTGATATCCGGCATATCCGGCAGGTAATATCCGGATCCGGTACCGGATCCGGATATGGCCATATCCGGCCGGATCCGGATCCGGTCGGGCCCTACGTTCGGGGCCTGTTGGTACCCCTACCTTCGCTAGGGCCCGACCGGATATCCGGATCCGGATGGATATTACCTGCCGAATATCAGTCACAGATGAGAAAACGTGATTTTTTACGTATTTTGAACATAAATATTGCATTCTACCGAATGCTTGTTAGAAATTTCTTGAGGCAATTGTAATCCATGACCCCAGTAGTTGTATAACCCTGATTTCTGTGCAAAGGATAACACCCTCATTTTTTACAATGCTAATTTTTCACCTTGACTGAAAGTAAAAATCCGCCAGATTTTAACCGGTTTTGTGAGAAAGCTGAGCTCTACAGGTTCTTAAGTCCATATAAAGATTGGTTAACTTGCAAATTTGGCAAAGATCCGATGAAGGGTTCTTGAAATATTTACGTAAAAAATTGGCATCTGAAAATTCGGGTCAGTTCATTCCGGAAGGGGATAACTCCAAGCTACAGAAGGCAAGCAGGCTAGGACTTGGCCAAAACAAACTCAACAACAATAATAATACTAATGTGATACAATGAACATCACAAAACAGCCAAGCAGACTGGATTTCTATGTTTAGGATAGTCGCCTTGTTTTTGCCAATTTTTCATTTAATTAAAAATAAAAAAATCTAAAATAAAAAAACGAACTATTATTGAGGCAAGTTTATACTGTAAATCTGTACTTTACAGAGATCAAAGCGTCTCTTTTCAGTTGCAGAATGGAGATGAATGGCTTGAGATTCTAAACTCAACTCGCAAAGAATGGAAATCTCAACTGAGATTTTTCAAATTCATAATTTTTTAATTTGTAAAACTAGGACAGGTCTACCAAAAGGTCGGCTAAGTATACCACATTAGAGAGAACAAATTTGAACATGCAAACTATAATTTAGCCAAAAGTTTGTGATGTCAACCATTTTTATCTAAAAATTACGAAATGAGCTGAACTTTCATGCCAAACTGTGTTTCCCCTTCTGTTTTTTTCAGATGAGGACTGTATCTGTAAAATAGGTATGCCTAATAAATGCTAAAGATTGCATAGACATTCCGACCAAACTCGAAAATGCTTGGAAAGCGTCCAGTTATCAATTTCTAGCCGCGGTGATAAAATATGCAAATATGCAAAAAATATGTACATATCTCATTTTTGCATGCATATTATGTACAGGGTGTGTCAAAAAAAACAACCCAGCAGAGTTTTTGCTGTAGCAACCGCAAATCTCAACCGATTTGAATGAATCCTGCTTTAAATGAAAGACGAATAAATTCTTGAAAGACTGGTGAAGGCCCTATTAAGATACGATGCTTAGTTCCTGAGATATTTTCCTTCAAACTCAAAACAGAGATTTTGGCAGTGAACAAGAGCGATTCCGTTGCACTTCACAACAAAACGGATTCCTACTGCTGAGGGGCAACAAGACTTTTACAAATGAAGTAACCAAGCATGTGTGGCACCAGAAAAACCTCGTTACGTTAGCCCTGAGCAGTAGGAATCGGTTTTATTATGAAGTGCAACAGAATAATAAAAATCGCTCTTGTTCATTGCCAAAATCTGTTTTGACTTTGAGTGCAAATATCTCAGGAACTAAGCATCGCATCTTAATAAAAGCTTCATTATCTTTCAATAATTAATTTATCTTTCATATAAAATAGGACTCACTGAAATCGGTTGAGATTTGCGGCTGCTACAGTAAAAAATCTGCTGGGTTGTTTTAATCTCTGTTGTTCACTGCCAAAATCTCTGTTTTCATTTTTAAAGCAATTATCTCAGGAACTAAGCACCGCATCTTAATAAAAGCTACACCAATCGTTCAAGAATTTATTTGTCTTTCATTTAAAGCAGGATTCATTCAAATCGGTTGAGATTTGCGGTTGCTACAGCAAAAAATCTGCTGGGTTGTTTTTTTTTGACGCACCCTGCATATATGCAATATCACATGCATCGCAAAAACCCGATATTATCCAACCATAGTTTGAACTACAATTATTAGATGTTGTTTTGAATCAACTGTTATAGAACAAAGAAATGTATATATGTGGTTTATTGTATTCTAAAAAATTTTTAAGTTGATCAATGATATCCGGCATATCCGGATCCGGTAGAAATTTGTATCCGGTCGGGCCCTAATTGGCACCCCGGTACCATATTATGGTACCACTCTACTCTGGTCACATTTCATACCATATATGGTAGCACCACAATCCGCGAATGAGGGGTACCATATGCTGCCACTAGCCTGGGGACCGGTACCATAATATACCATAATTTTACAGAGCTTATAGTCACAGTCAGGAACTTAAGTCTTAACTTAAACTTAACTTAACTCTTAAGCTCTGTAAAATAAAACTTCGCCCAATTAGCCTGAAACTTGCTAGATAGCTGCCGAAAGTCTTGGCATTTTCGTCAAGTCAGTCAGTCAGTCAGTCAGTCAGTCAGTCAGTCAGTCAGTCAGTCAGTCAGTCAGTCAGTCAGTCAGTCAGTCAGTCAGTCAGTCAGTCAGTCAGTCAGTCAGTCAGTCAGTCAGTCAGTCAGTCAGTCAGTTTATTCTCATGGATAGCCTACACCATGCAAAGCACAGTAAACAACAAATATGTGTTTCTTCAAGTTTGTCTCAATCCTGGGAATTCTCATTATCAGAATTGAGTCAACTCTAATGCACCAGATGGCCCCATTTTGGCACCTATGTATGTTTCAAATTTCAGCCAAATTTGCTCAAGGCCAGCGCTAATGAGAAATGTTTCCGTATGTGAGAGACCCATTTGAGAGAGAAGATAGATTAACAAAGAACGAAAGAAAGAAACAAAAAAGAGAAGTGCAATTGGAAGGAGCACTGACTTACCAAAAATTCGCCCCGAATGAAATACTTGGCGCGCACCACATTCGCATCTTCATTTGAATCATATTGAGCTGAAGTTTCAAAAGAAAAGCGGTCAGAGACGACTGGAAGGAGAGAAAGTGAACCAACCATCAGGGGGAATTTGATAGTTGGCGAACTCGGGGAAGTAGTCGTCGAGCCGGTGTCGTCCAGCCTTGATCTTCTCTGCCAGCAGGTCTTGCTTGTTTAAAAATAATATCACCGAGATCGTCTTGAGCCACCTACAAACCAGCCAGCTTTTTGTTTTTATCTCATGCCATAGAGTGTCACTTTCGTTCTTTTGATTTCTAGAATCACTGTTTTGACTTTGAGCGCAAATATCTCTGGAACTAAGCAGAATATCTTGATAGAATTTTCACCGATTTCTCAAAAATTTATCTACTTTTAATTCACACTTTCGTTGAAAAAAAAAACGATTAATTCTATACATGTAATAGGGAGGCGTGGGGTTACAATTAGAAAAGCCAAACCTCTCCCCCGATACAGTTTAGGGAACAGTCGGGGCCAAAAATGCAAGTACGTACTAGTAGTGGCTCCGATTTGGCGTTTCCACTGCTGATATTTAAGAGGTATCGGTGTTTTTGGAAGCCCTTTTTATCGTTTTTTTTGCTTGTTTGTAGCTCTAAAGCGCTATTTGGCAGCTTAAAATAGCGATTTTAAGCCTCATTGCTGAAAAAAACGTGCTAAAAACGAATTTCCAGGCGTTCTGGAGCTTTTTGAAATTTTGGACCCCCTCGACTCCCCACCTGACGGAACCCCCACGCCGGCCGGGACCTGTTACATATATAATTCATTCAAATCGGTTGAGGTTGCCGGTTGCAAAAGTAAAAAACTGCTGGGTTGAGTAAATCACCTTTCTGTTTCGACCTTGAGGACAAATATCTCAGCAACTAAGTTTAATAAAAATTTCAAGAATTAGTCAAGAATTTATTGGTCTTTCATTTATGAAAGATTCATTCAATTCGGTCGGGATTTACGACTGCCACAGTAAAAAATCTGCCGGGTGGGTTTTTGCACACTCCGTACATAGTTTATTGCACTTTCTGAAAAGGGCCATCGTTCAACCATTCCAACCGCAACAAATGGGTATGTGAAGATTCACACATTCTTAATTAAATGCCAGTCTTCGTCCACTCCATTCAGGCATATCCTAGGTTACATGCCCGATTTAACTGCAAATCGCCCTTAGAACGTGTAAACGTAGCTAGACAAATACAAATCAATCAATCAATCAAAAGCGCAATAAACTACGGAAAAATTGAAAGACAATGCTTAGACTCTAAACAACGCAAAAATTCTCTAGGGGGGTGAGAGCGAAAAAATCGTTTGGAGGCAGACCCCTCGGAACCTTGTTACATGTATGCTTTAAAATGGAGAATGTACAGTAGCCAGATTCCAGATTAGTTGCAGGGTTATCCAAAATCATTGTGCATGGTGTCCCAAATAGGGATGGGACCGGCATTTTTGGCTATACACTATTTGCTGTCTGACAGTCTCTATTCAAACAATCACCCTTCATTCGTTCCTTAAACTAGGATCGCAACTAAGATATGGTTTTGTAGCTGTTCCAATTAATGGCCTTTCATTTTCTGGTACTCCCGTTTCCAGGTCACAGCTGGTTAGTGAAATATTCACCGAAAACTAGCAAATTGTCGAAAACTACCACCCCATTTTTTCAGAAAAATCGTTTTAACTATTGATGCACAGGCCTGGGCACCCTAATGTTTTAACGAAAGTTGGGCAACAGTTGGTCAAACAAAACTGGAACACTAAAGGGGAGGGGCTGTTTTGGTCTCCCAAAGGTGTTGGAAAAAATGTTTTATTCCTGCAGAACTTAGTGGTTTATTTCAATTTCAGTTGTTAATTGTTGCGATTTTAGTGCAAATGCTACTGCTGCTGAGATCAGATGAGACAGGTTTGAGATGTAATTATAAAGGCTATGTATGCATTAACACATTGTATTGTTTGTTGGTGAAAAGCAGGCAATTCGGTAAAAATGCGACTCAGAACTACGCTTGAGTTCCGATTGCAATTCCGAAAATCCGGTTCCGTTCGTTCACTAGGGGTGGGGTGCAAAATTTTTCATTTTTAAGCAGTAAAACCTGAGAATCTGTTCTAGTAACAGGCAATCAGTGACTAATCGGTGGTAGCTAGCTGCCAGTGAAAGAAAGAAAGAAGAAAAGAAAGTGTACCTATTATTCCAAATAGACTTGAACAAGCTAAGGCTCTCTCTGAGTCGGTTCTGGGTCTCGTCCTCCCACAGAACCATGTTATAAGAAGAGCTAGCGCAGACGAAAATGATCGCAGTAACGTCGTTGAAACACTGAATCCACTTGCGTCTCTCGTCACGCTGACCACCCACGTCGAACATGCTTAAATCAGCGCTTTCAATCAGTCTCTCTCAGATAGAAAAGAAAAAGATTACTGAAATCTGACTTTCTCCACCTCAAATTTGGTTTCGAAAATGCCAGTCGTCATCACACGACATCGCAAGATATCCTGAAGCAGATTGGACAAGCTCCAGTCGCTAACTTACACGTTCACGATAGCAGACCTGTTCGGACGGAGTGTACTCGGGTTGCCGAATGTCGGCTACTTTCTCCAGGAAACTGAAACACACTCTCTTTCAAATCAGCAAAGATTCGGTGAGAAAAGTAGCAAAATCGAAATACTAGCAAAATACTAAAGTACAGTGTTGGCAAAAAAAATGACCGCCTGGCCATTTTTCGAGTTTTCCGAATAATTTCAAATGGCCGCTATTCCGTCAATTTTCAAACGAATAAAACGATTTTTGGCACGATTATTATTGTCTGTTAAGAGTTTGTTTTGGCCAAGTTCTAGCCTGCTAGCCTTCTATAGCCTCGAGTTATGCCCTTCCGAAATGAACTGACCCGAATTTTCAGACGTCAATTTTGAACATAAATATCTCATGAACCCTTAATCTTACCTTCATTTACATTCAAAATTGACGTCTGAAAATTCGGGTCCGTTGATTTCGGAAGGGAATAACTCCAGGCTACAGAAGGCTAGCACACTAGGACTTGGCCAAAACAAACTCTTGACAAATAATAATAATAATTGCCAAAAATCTTTTCATTCGGTTGAAAATTGATGGAATGGCGACCAGTTGAAATTACTCAGAAAACTCGAAAAAAGGCCAGGCGTCTTTTTTATGGCCAACACTGTATAATTTTGTCATGAAGCCATCTTCCTATTATGCAACCTGTGGCTGAAAACAGACAGAAACGAATAAACTTAAGATTTAAGAAAGTTCAAATCTTCTATCGTTCTGTCTGTTTTCCACTGAAATTAGCATTAGAAGCTTCTCGAAATTCGTTGGCTCATTTCAAATTGTACATTATTTTTTGTAAGAGAGCTGGAGCTGCAATCAGTCGTGACGATCCTTTTCAGACACAGATTTCTACTTTCTCGGCCAAGGATGGCAAGTAGACTTAATAGGTAAGTGGGCTTTCTGTTTCAGAAAGGACCACTAGATTTTCAAATTATTTTCAAACACACCAGAAACGTTCTCTGCAGACGGAAAACTAGCAGGAATACCCATACATGGAACCTGCCCGCGACTATGGCTAGGTCAGACCCTGAATTGAAATGACCCTACCCCGGCCAATTTACTGACCCCCGATTTTTCTGAAATGCAATTTTGGGCCAATTTACAAAAAGCAATTGTTGTCGCAGTAGCTAAACCACAAGCAAAATGGGCTACACAGGATGGATAATGCGTTGGGGTAGGTAGCCAAAATCAGAAAATAAGGGGTGGGCCTACCGATTTGGGGTGTCGCGTAGTGTTGTTAGGCTTTGAAATCGCTAAATTTAGCCTCAGATATACATTAGCTAGCAGTGCAGTTCTATCAATTTCATGCTTATTCTAAGCATAAAAATAGATTTTGAAGGCAGCAACCACTCTGTAAGCAATGCTGCAGGTAGAATATAACATAATGGTAAGATGATATGCATTTCAAGTTGCTTCTGATGCATCGCTAATTTGGCCTGAAATACAGCTAAAAAATGCTGTTTTGCAGGCGATTTTGGCTATTTTTGTGTCTGAAATTGTAAAAGATTGCAAAAATTTGCTCAAAAATTTACTTGCCAGAAAATCGGAGGGGGGCGGCGAAATCGTCTCGGGGGTCCCCATCCGGGGGGTCTGGCCTAAGTCGTGTGGGGGCAGACCCCCCAGAGCCCCCTGTTACACGTATGCCTTCAAGCTAAATTTCACTTATTCAAAAAATTTGAAAAAATTTCGAAATGAAAAATTTTCATAAAAATGCAAAAAAAAATTCAACTCAGCGTCGCGGCCATTTTCCGGGTGGGCCTAAGAGCAAAACTGTGTTGGGGTGGTTCGGTTTTAAAATACAGCTCCTTCCAAAAGCTATTTCTTCCAATCTTAAAGCAAAAGACCCGAAATTCTCGAAATACATACTTTTACACAAAAGTTCCAAAATTTTGAAACATACATACATATGATGCATACATAAAAATGGAGGAGCATAACCTAAGTTTTCAGAGAAGATGGCCGATATTCAAAAAAACAGGAGCCATTAATTTCCGGCGAAGTGGGTAAGCCCAACTATGGGCGATAAGCAATGTGAAAATTTAGTACACCTATAACAATTACTAATACCAATTTAAGGACCGTTTCTACTGACAAGTGAGCGGTTGTGTTATTTGCTTAGGTCCTCCCCCGCCGTGCGATAGCGCTATGTTCGGTCGATCGGTTAAGTCGGAGGCAAACTAACTACTGGATGTGCGAGCAAAAAATTGATGAATTAAAGCAAGGACGGAAGATGCCTGGGCTCTTATGCATACGAAATAAAATAAAGGTCTTAAAGTAGCCGTGTGCCCCATACACACACTACGGACGAGCCGGGTTGGCCCCTCCCAGGCCCCGGCGCCACTATCGATCCCGTCTAGCTGCCGCCGCAATATCAATACAGCTTTGTGCACGCAACAAACCAAACCCTGAGCACGTATTCGCTTAGCACCAGTGACTCGAGTCTGGTCTGGGCTGCCGAAAACTTCGGCTCTCATGCATACCATGCAGCTGATCAACCTCTCTGACTATTAATCAAAAAGCTGCAATCGCTGCTTTATAGATCTTTCGTCTCGCTGCTAATTGTGCCCTATGCTAACTAGACGTTTGAAATTTTCGTTTCTTGGCTGTGCGCCTTGCAAGGATAATCTCTAGACCAAGTAACTGGCATTTTGCAAAGAATTATTATCAATATCCAAAGGGCAATTATCCATGTTTCTAGTTAACTCTGCCCACGCAGAGTTTCGACATGAAAAACTCTGAATTAATAATCGCCAAATAATAAACTATCTCAGTCAATCTTCTACAACAGATCTTTATCAAATTCATCACTTTAGCGTGTCTTGGTGCAGTCATTAATTACTGCAAAGAATAGCTTTCCAGCAGCGGCGATCTTTCTGTGCAGGTGAAAATGTAATGTCGAAAAAATGTGTGGCATATCTCCCGACCAGAAAGCATTACTATAGTCTATTTTAGGTGTTCACTGAACGATTGTACTATAAAAACTCCACTTGTTCACAAATAACTTGTTACGGAGCCATACGGAGTGACTTTGGGCAACCCTAATCTTCGCAACGTCTGCTCTCAACACTAGTTTGCGCAAAGGAGAAAGATCAGTTTTTTCCTAAAGTAGGAAGATTTCCAGAACCTGAAAAATTGATCCCGCCCGACACCCAGGCATGGGCTAGTATTTCGGCGGAGCGGGTGCTAAATTTTCAAATCTTGAGGGGGCTAGCCGCGCCTGATGGGGTTTGAGGGGATCATACGCCAAAAAGGCCGATTTTTACTAACATCAAGGTTTTTAGGCTTATTTTTGCTAAAATAGGTTAAAACAAGCTTGTCTGAGCTAATTTACACCTAAACTAGGCATACTTTTAACAATTTTCTGTACAAAATTCTTCCTGAGGGGTAGCGGCGGCCTGGGGGTAGGCCAGAGCCCGAGGGGGTTAAACCCATTTTGCTAATGTTTGCTGAGACCGTAATACTGGTCTTGGAATAGAGGTGAGCAGCCTAGACTTTCAGACTAAAACTTCATAGCAAAAATGGATTCCTCGCAAAATACAAATCTTCATGCAAGGACTAGCAGGCACTGAAATTGCACAAGTTTTGGTGCACCAAAAAATTATTCCGAATGTCCAAAAAGGGCCTCTCTAATGTTTAAAACAGTACTGGCCTGCCTTTACATTGGTACTTGTGTTGTGTTACAGAATCAGGATCAAATTTTCAGCTTCAGGAAGCAGTGCAATCGATTCCAGCAGTGACCATTACCCTATGCAAGAGGGTTTTGGCTGCATAGCTAATTCGCCGCAAATTCCCGCCCGTTCAATATCCGAATTGGTTCAAAACAGGCCCTTTTTTGACAAATTTCAGTTAACTTTGACCAGTCAGCTTTCAAACAGTTTCATCAGGGACAGTCAATAAGCCATTATTAGAGCCTAGCTATAATCGACTGCTGAATGATGCTATACAAATCATAATTAGGAAAAAGGCAGCCATTTATCTTTCTTTGCGCAAATTAGTTCTAAAACAAACGTTGCGCAGATTAGCGTCGGTGTAACATGGCAATAGCTCGAGCACAGATTAATTAATACAATAATACAGATTTATTCCTTAAACCCGAGTCGCTCTGATGACTCCAAACATAGCAACTTTCAGAAAACAGCTTTTTTTAATGTACGTTAGCGATAATGAATAGTACATGTATGATTTTAGGTGTTGACCGATAATTAATCCAGAACTAGCCAAAAAAGCGTTGATTTTCCTTACCAACTCATACTTTCTCACATTATTTCCCGTTTTACAACTTCAAACCCAACCCTGAATACTAAAAACTGTTTTCAGAAGACCGCTTCTGATCACTGACCAACGCCAGTCAGTAGGGTCTAATTTACAGGAAAGATTTTTAATGAAGTCTCTAATTACGAGTCGTTGGACAGAACTGCAGCCAGGTCCCTGCTCTTGCATTTAAGCTAGTGTTAGCCGGACTGATTGTACAGTGGAGTGTATGTGTTGGCCTTAAAAAGCTAATCGGCAGGCGGTGCCGCTGCCGCGCCTATCGATCGGTCGGCGGCCGCCAAGCAGCTCCAACTCTCTCTCTCTTTCTCTCTCTTTGGGATAGCTGCTGCGGCGGCGGCCGGCCAGGCCAGCAGTAGGCTGGGAACGGCCGGGCACCAAAATAGAGCAGCCTGGCCAAAAAAATCTATTATGAACCGGCTTTTATGGAGCAACCAGCGCGCAGACAAGGAAGCTGACCAGAGACAGACAGACAGACAGAGACACTCACTATTTGGCGCAATCTATCAGTTGATATTCGTTACTCCGCTCGAAACAAGTCTGAACTCCTTTGTCGGACCATAAGGCGCAGATGTGATCAAAAAACTCCTAAACCACCATTCTTCTTTCTCTTTTTATTATTTTCTTTTTTACTCCGGGCAAAGTACCTGTGGGTACTCGAAATCAGGGGTATCGGATACCTCCTTGAGGTATCGCACTGAAGGCTCATTTTTGGGATCGTCCAGTTTGACCGGAGGAACAATTTCATCCATTGCGCGCAGAATCACCTGAAGAGGTGACAGCAATTTTTGATTGGTCGCAAGAAAAACAGTCGTACCAGCATTGAATCGCGCACATTTCGCTTTATGTCGCACACTTTCTCCTTGCGTTCTCTGCAAAGTCAGCAAAATGGTTTAGTTTCTTTCTAACCTTTTTCAGGACTAGCAGACTAAACAAAAAACATGAAGAAATTATACGTGAGGTGCGTTGTGTCAGCCATCACCATACATGTAACAGGGAGGTCTGCCCCATCCGATTTTCTGGCAAGTAATTTTTGAGCAAATTTCTGCGATTTTTTTACAATTTCAGGCACAAAAAATGCCATAATCGCCTGTAAAACAGCACTTTTAGCTGTATTTGAATCGAAGTTAGCGATTTTAGGCCGAAAAATTGCGATTTTTGAACGTTTTTTAGTGCCCAACCCCCTCCCTAGAATTTGGGCTCAGATCAAATATCATAACCCCCCTTCGACGGATGACCTGTTACATGTATGGCCATCACTATTACAAAGGACATTAACTAGAAAGAAGCCAATGACAACCAAGTGAACTAAATTATGGTACCGGGTGTCTCAAAAAATGGAATCATTTTTAGTGCCATTTCCTAAAACTTTTCCGAACATAGAATCGAAAATCCTATTTTAAATTTTGAAGTTTCATGCACCAGCCTTTATCTGAAATTTGATAATTTATTTATTTAAATATTCGCCGAATGACCTGAAACTTGGATAATGCCTGCGAAACTTTGGGATATTTTATCTAGAGTGCGAACTGGTATTGGGTGTATTGGGGTGTTTTCCAGGTATTGGGTATTGGGGTTTTTACCCCCCAATACCCAATACTAATTGGGACAGGTAAAAATAGAGAAAAATCGATGGTAACCTGAAAAATTGATCTGAAAAAATCGAAAACGTTGATCGATGATTCGCTTTAGGAAGCTGTTTTCGCGTTAAGGAGTCATCCAAAATCCCGATTTTTCGGGGCCCCTTTCCCCCAAAATCGCCTTGCGTCGTTTCTTGAGAACCCCCTCCCCCAAAGGCGACGTTTACCTCGGTTTACCCCCCTCCGGATAAAAGTGCAGTACATACAGTACTGTCATGTTTTCTTGTTACCATACTGTACGTACAATCAATTGAATAGATCGCTACAACCACTCTGGGAAGCTTTTCTGTAGAAAAATTTGACAGAATATAATTAAATTGAAAATATTACAATCAAAGTTCCCTAAAATACCGAAAAAAGTGACGTCGTTTTTTGCTACCCCTCCGTCTCCAGGTGTGTCGTCTATCGTCGCATTTCAGCCGACCCCCTCTCCCCATCTGGAACGACGTCGTTTATGGACGGACTAATCAACTAAACGTTAGTAGAATTTCCTAAAGTGTACGCTTTTCTAAGCGCTACACCAGTAATTAATTTCTCTATTCTTATCTAAAATATAAATGGTGACATTTCTAATGTCACCGTAATGTACCAGTACCGTGCACATGGCTATTGTGGTGGTGCACACAATTTCCGGCAGAGTTAGGAAAAAATTCGCCGGAAGTGAATTACGAAATATTTAAAGTACCAAAACTGATAATTTCTGCAAATTTTACGCCCAAAATGGCTTCGAAATGCTTTCTGAAAGACTAATTTTTCAAAATTTTCTAGCCCTGCTTGGGCAGCGGCCCAACCAAGCCTCTTAAAAATTTTAATTACAGTGCCAAAAATCTTTTGCACACAACTGGAATGTACCTGTCCAGTGAAATGCAATTTTTGGCCCAGCTACGCAAGTATTGGGTATTGGGGTATTGGGGGTCTCAGGTATTGGTATTGGGTATTGGGTTTTCTAGGTATTGTTCGCACTCTAATTTTATGTGTTAAAAGTTCACGCTTTAACATTTGACACAGGCTTAAGAAAATACGGACTATTCGTTCATTTGCTCATTTAAAAAACAGATGTTGAGGCATTCATAATTCTCTCATGACAGCGTCAGTCTGAAAGCGTGAAATGTTAGCACAGCAAACACTCTCCAAATTTCAGGTGATTTGGTGAACATTTACTTTGCGACAGCAAAAAGAGAAGTTTCCATATTTAACGTTACGTTTCACAAATTTTCGAATTTCTCACGATTCGACCTGGCGCACCAAACTTCAACACTCAAAATTTTACTTGCCGGATTTTTGCACCTTTGTTTCAAATTTCAGCCAACTCACTCAAGATTTACGGAAACGACAGAAAAACGAAATTTTTCCATTTCCGAGGCAGAGGTAGCTTATAAAGTCAATTCTGCAGGTGAAAATCAGCAACAAAGCCAAAAAATATTGAATTCAGTTTTAGACGTCATTTGATTCTTTACGAATACTCTGATGAAGAAGAGCAGTAATTATGAGTAAATGGGGGCCCGGGGGTATACCCCCATCCGACTTAGGCCAGACACCAGATCGGGGACGGACACACCCTTGTCCAAACCCGGCGATTTTCTGGCAAGTAATTTTTTGAGCAAATTTTTGCGATTTTTTTACAATTTCAGACACTAAAATTGTTAAAATCGGCTGTAAAACAGCACTTTCAGCTCTACTAGAAATTTATGCAATTAAAGCTTCGCGCACCAAGCTTGACAGAATCCTGAGAACCGAAGAATAATTAATTTTAAAAATCCAACAGTCAAAGCCAAATAAATAGAAACCTTGCTTTTTGCTGTCATTTCCGTCAAATCACCCGAAATTTTAAGGGAATTTTGTGTGTTAAATGTCAGGCTTCAAAACTGAGTCCATTTTGACAAAATAAAAAATCTGAATTTCTTTTGAACCCTTCTTCTAATCTTCAGAATATTCCATTTTCCAAAGCAATAGTCACTCTATACGGCTGAAAATTTTACACACCCAATTCCCTGCTTTTTAGCTGTCTCGAAATTTCAGATAATTTGACATAGAACTTGCCGAAATAACAATAAAAAAGTTCCAATTTTTAGGACACCGGTTATAAAATCAGCCAGTTCTTCGTTTTCTCAGGATTGGGTCAAGTCTGTGCAACAAATACTCACAAAAAATCAGAAGGAGCTGCCAGCAAATTGCAGCCTGTTTGGCCAATAGTATATTCGGCAGTGGAATCGACAAGAGAACGAAATGTTCTCCATATATTTGAGACACCCCATACTCCTACAGTCCTAGTTCAAGAAAAAAGCACATCAATATAATGAATAACCTACTTTTCGTTAAATCCATTGATATGAAGAATGCGCATTTGCTTGACGATCGTGCTCTTACCCGATTCGCCAGCACCTGAAAGCAGCAAGCTGAGGATTTGGCACAGAGCATCGATACTGTTTCGAACTCTGGTTCGTTTTGTGTCGCTGATTGACAGGCATGCAGCAAGCAAAGCGAGCAGCAAAGGAAAGCAGTAGTAAGTGGGTCTTACAGTTCATTTCCAAGCCTCTCTGGCGTGTGCAGCAGTCGTAACTGTTTGATCAGAGTACTTTTGCCACTCTCGCTAATGCCTTTAAACAAGAACAGAAATGGTGCCGAACGAAGAGAAAAAATCAAGTCACACCAAGCAATAGTAATCTGTAAACGTTGGTCAAGCACTTTCTCTCCAGCATCAGTTGTTCGTCTATGTGTCTGCTCTGTTGTCGGGCCGACATTCGACGAGGGCGATGCAGCAGACTGCCTGATTCCTCCTCTGATGACATGGACTTGGAATAAGCATCTCTTGGAAAGAGACAGTTGCAGAGTCGCGGACACATTAGACAGAGCATGCTGAATGAACTAATAGGGAAGCAAGTCTAAAACCGAAGAGCAAGAAGAAATGAAGGAGTGAGCGCAAACTGCACGTCATGCAATTTGTAACAGTCAGGGACAACAGGTCGGAATGCCAGTGAAGCCAGTTTGTTATCACAGCTTAGCTAGACTTTGAAATAAACGCACTGACCAAAATAGCAAACGCGCGGCGCCATGCACTTGATAAAAGTGAGACGTTACTTGTTTACTGTGCCTGCACAAATTCCAACTCCTACTGTACTGATTTGACTCACGATAGCAAACACTGACTCGACTCAAAAGTATGAAATGATGCAAATCTTTAGCTAATTAACTTAACTGCACTTCAGCGTTTTGCGTATTTTCTATGAGACCTCAATTAATGATAATAAACGTTTGAAAGTGACTGAGAACTTTCAGTTTTTGAAAAATAAATGAATGCACCATGCGTTTCTTTGTTGTTCTTCAAATTTATTAAAGATAAAAAGTAGGCTCTGATTTTCAATACAGATTATAAAGTTTAACAAAATTTGGCACTGTTTCCAACGAATCATGGTGATGCTACTATGGCCAAAAACGCAGAATAAATCTTCTTATATTCTAAAGTAAAAAAATGAAGCTTAAAGAGTAATTTTTAGCTACAAAGTCTGAAATTCATAGAGATATATTTCTGGTTCTGTCAGAAAACTGTGATTGTTGCTTATGCATTTGTGTCATATGTTACGAGTGCAGTGTGATTGTGTCTTACCCAAAAGCAGCAGTCTGTGGGTGGCCCGGAACACCTGTTTGTCTTTCTGCAATTGTTCCTCGATCTGTTTATTGATGCGTTTCGCCTCCTTCTCGTCCTCGTCGGCCGCTGTACTGCCGCGAGCCACGCACAGTCGCATACTGGGCTGGGGTGCCAGACCGGTCGGTCGAGAGTGATCGTGCGCAGGTCCAGTCAATCAATCAATCAATAAATCGATAACTGCCTCCTACTCAGCTACACCGACATCGACCCGGCACAGGGCGAGCGTGCACCATTAACTGTAGGTCTGATAGCTCAAGAAGAGAGTCAGAGCACGGTGCTTGATGGCAAGACGAAATGGCAACACTGCGGCCAGCAGTAAATCCACTCCTTCTACTAAGTGCAAGTTGACCTGTTGCCGCTAATATCCTGATTCCATCAACCGAAGCACATGTGAAATGACAAGTGCACAATTGCTAAAACGCTGCTAATCTGTGTAGAGGGTATCAGTAATCTTTTTGCGACAATGTGTTATTGCTAATCAGCCTGTAGACCCGGCTTGAAATCAAGTCAAGCAAATCTTTTCAGGAAACGTTTGCTTGGTCGTATGTCTCGTTAATCCAGACAAGATGGGACTGGCCAATTTTGTCCAGATTAACGAATCAAAGCTAAAACAGTTTTTCGGGTCAAACCTATAAGAAAAAACTTTTTGTGGGTTGAATATCAGATTCTGTTAAACTATCGCCTCACATAGCCCTAAACAGCAAAAAAATCATATTCTGACTGAATAGAACATACTCATCGCAAATTCACAACTCAGTTGAAGAGTTAAAGATCGATTCTGTCCTAATTATCGAATTTCTGATTAACTAACCACTTTATGAAACAAATTTCGAACTTGATGAGACCGCAAATGTGTCCGCATTGACGAGACATAGATACAACATGTGGAAAAATTGGGCCCGGCCAGATTCTGTTCGGATGGCGAATATCAAGAATAATGAGAACATTGGGTTTATAAAAGCATTAACTTTCTTTTTGCAGATTTGCTTAAAAGAGATATCATAAAAATCTATACCGGAGAGGAGACAATAAAATGTTTCAAAATGAAACAGGTAAAGACGCATTTGAGTGACAAAACATTTTACAACTGCACATCGCCTGCAATACAGTGAACTTTGAACAAGACGAAGAATCACAAATGTTTTTTCGATTGCAAAAACGTTTGACAATTTTCTACTCAACATTAACAGGCTCTACGAACTGAAAATTCTGTAAAAACGTCTCCTAAGACGATAAACGATAACGGCAACATTTTTGCTCAACCACCAAGATACTCGCCTGCTTCGGAAAGACATTTTCAGTCTGCAACTAAACAACAGCTGGCAGCTTTTTTTGAATAGCAGACGATCCAAAAAAAAACAAAGGTTAGATCAATGCGGAAGTTTGCAAACAATTTCAAAAGAAAAAATGGGTGCCACTATTATTTGCTTAGAAAGTGGCACAGATTTTGCGCCGAAAAGTCAACAGCAGAGAGCAGTGGCAAAACCGGAATTGTTAACCAATGAACGAAATTAAAGTCGGCTGTCTGTCATACACACAGACAGACAGAAGAGAACAAAATCAGAGAGCCATTTATTGCAGCTGTCATAGGAATCGATTTGTCGGCCTCTCGAAACGCGCGCCGGCCGAAAGGGCGCCAATTCAAATGACCGGCCACTCTGACACCCTGTAAAATTTTACAACCAAACTTTGAGCTTTAGAGATAAGCAGCAGATTATCAGGACAGACTGTTGTAGGTATGTGCAACTTGTACATTGCAGAAGTTCTTTTCCTTGCCATTTTGCCTGTCCTACAGGCGGGACAGGTGCGGTACCCTCAAGAGAAACATCTGAAAAATGTTCGACAATTGACATTCGGAGGTCAAAACGCTGAAGGATACTTCAGGTGAACTTTATAGGCCAGTATATGAATCTTCCCTATACAGAGCCAAATCGGAACTTTTGCGAATCTAGAAACGCTAGCTGAGCAAAAGTCTGCGAAAATTGGAAGCAATTAGAGTTTTCGAATTTAGGCGGTCCGTCCGAAGGGGAACCCAGATCTTTTGTTAACCTTTGCTGAAAATTTGAGTCGAAACTATTAAGAACTGTCGAGAGCAAACCATTTGAGTTAAATTTAAAAAATGCGAGGACATCTTTTTTTAACTATACTGGATTACCCAGCCAGCATTCTTGCTTATTTTGAATTCTTGCTTTTAGCTATGACAATAAGCAAATAGTTTTTCAATCGAGTAATCTGTTCGGGACATCGTGTGATCAGATTTACCGAATGGATGTGGAGAGCTCTCAAAAGGAGGTGATTCGCGTTTCGACCGGGCTGGGCGCATGTACTTGCTCCTATTTCATGCCCAACAATCGCGATATGCTCTACGCCTCTACGTTCCTGGCCGACCTAAAATGTCCTCAAAAATTGTGTCAATCTAATGCTGTCAATACTAACGCCACCGTCAAATTTCTATGTAATCATTTTGCTGTTTGAATTTAAATCACACATACATACACAGGTAACACCACTTACACCTGGGACATTTTTCCTGGTTACGACATCTTTCACGTTAATCAGTGGGGAAACATAAAACAGAGGCTGACCGCGTCAGACAGCTATGACGCTGAGGCAACGCTGTCACCCCTGGGAGATAAAATCGTCTTCACTTCTTTGCGTTCGGGCGATTTGGAACTGTGGACAATGAACCTGAACGGATCGGACTTGAAACAAGTTGACACTTTAGGCCGATTTATAGCTCTGCCACCCGGGTGGCACTGGCACTCAAGCACGCCGCTCTACCGCGCCGAATAAATCTAACTCGCGTGGTAGAACAGGGTGTTGAATACTGTTTCCCAGTCAATTTATTTTTTAATTAACGTGCTATTAACAATCAGGCACTTAACGCCTTTTATGCTATATGGCTAGTGGCACCATGTACCGGTACCATACAGTATATGGTACCGGCTCTTTATATGGTGCCAGTACCATAAACGGCAGTTGACAGAATAACTTGCTTGTAACTGTCGGGAATTTCATTTACGAGCTATTTGCTTGTTAGACACTGCAATTTCAAATTTAATTTGTTGCTAACTTGCTATTTGCTATCAATTTGCTAGAACTTGCTACAAATTTTTCGCTTAACCAAATAATGCCTCCTGGAGATTTTCCGATTATAAGACCACCATAGTTTCTACAAGACCATGGTTTTCAAAAGGACGTCAAAAGTGACCCATTTGGGCATTTCCATTTGCCTATTTGTCTTATAACCGGTTGACACAGACCTAGGAGCTTTTGCTCCTATGGTCCCGACATACCGGATTCAAGACATCTGACGTCTAGGGAAAAAAAAGTATGTCTAGAAGGACATCGGGTTTTATGTCTAAAACGTAGACATGGTAGGTTTAGATGGTAGGTTTTATGTCACATGCAATCACGATTCTGCACTGTTATTCTGAGAGATACCCCATCTGTGTCTATTGTTTTGCAACGGCATCGCTCTGCGCTCTCTCCTAGTCGCTCTGACATTGACCCAAAAAATGAAATTTCATGATGTCTAAGGTGTGCCCGCATATCTTGAATAGACGTAAGGAGAAGGACATCTGCCGTGGACTAGACTCTGGGTTTTTCTAGACATGCACAGGAGTGGTCTGTATCAACCGGATAAGTGGAAAACTCCAGTACGTTTAAAGTCAAAACTATACACTGTATCTCAGTTTCAACAAGCTAAACAAGCAACAGCAGGAAGAGAAGCACCAGCAAGAATTTTCTCTAACTTTATCCCTGACATGAATTAAAACATTCAGTACTTTTCTATTTTCCGAATCTACTGTCAGCCTAGAGACTGACTTTTGTCCATACTTGGTTATTAGCCCTGCTTTAGCTATATGCATAGTGAAACCAAACTTGGGTACTGTATATACAGTATCCTGCTTGCAGGGCAGCACATCAGGTGCCAGGGTAGACAGGTAAAGATAGGGATAATGGATGAATATGTCTGAGGCTAGTAAATTCCTAGCAAATTTCTCGATCCCACAATCCGAAATAAACTAGTTAAATGAAACAAGATTTATGAAGCCACTAGTAGAATAACACACAATGGGAAAGCAACACACAAAAGAATGTAGAGTGGGCCACACGATAACAAACACATAAAAGACACTCCCAAAATAATCATAATTCTTCATTACTCCCCTTCACGGATGTCGACTGGGCCTCATCTGTGCCTGACAGCCGTGGGAAACGAATCGAAATCTGGCTCTTCCTCCTCTTTCGACTCTTCACAGAACATTCGTTTTACTCCACCACCTTGCTTGCCTCTTCTCTATTATCTTGCCTAGTTATTTGCTAGGTGACGCTTTGCCCAAAATTAACTTGCTAGGAATTTGCTATTTGCTACCCGATTTCGCCACAAATTAAATTAACTTGCTATTTGTTTTTAACTTGCTGGGAAACAGTAGTGTCGAATCTAGCTGGTGTGCCACTGGGGTGGTAGGAGTTTAAATCTACCTTTACATTTAACAACTATTCGGAACACAGTTATATCTGCAATTTTAGATCACCAATAAAATAGGTTACGACGGAGGAGCCTTCTTTAGTCCGGACGGCAAAAAGCTGATTTTCCGAGCTTCCCGACCGAAAACAGAGAATGAAATTGCCAAATACAAATTGCTGTTGAAGTACGTACGTTAGGGAGAGATTCTGTAAAAGTCTCTTGCTTTTGCGGAGTTGAAGTGCTTTTGGTACAAGTTCAGATATACAAATGAATTTCTTCTTTCAGATATAACTTGGTCGAGCCTACCAGAATGGAATTGTTTATAGTGAACGCCGACGGCTCAGATATGCGACAAATCACCAAGTTAGGAGGTGCTAATTGGGCGCCGTTTTATCACCCCAACGGCAAGCAGATAATATTCAGTTCGAACCACGAAAATGTCACTCACGGTTTCAATTTTAACCTGTTCATGGTAAACGAAGACGGTACCGGACTGGAAAAGGTAATTTGCCTTCGCTCATAGTACTTACTATACATACTGCGACCACTTATCTATATCCTCGCTTTCGTCCTATGTTGTAACTCTTCTGTTCGTAAAAAAATTCGCTCAAATTATACACAGCATGCTGCACAAATCCTAATAATTTTCGCTCTCAAAGTTCTGGCCTACTGTTGTTTGGGTATGGGATTTTCAGGAATCGGTTCGGTATGGGTAGGTATTTTTCGGCATACCCAGGAATCGGTTCGGTATGGGTAGGTATTTTTCGGCATACCCAGGAATCGGTTCGGTATGGGTAGGTATTCGCAAAAATACCGGTATACCGGTATTTATTCGGTATTTGCTGAAATTATTTTACAACGTAAAAACACTGAATTTCCCATTTACAAGGCCATGGATTTAACCATTTCCAAGGTCAGAGGCTAGAAAATCCATCAAAAACCAATGGGATTTACAGTTTTTAGGAATTTTTGAAATTATTTTTTAGTTTTACTTGAGTGAAAATTGTTTCTATAAATAATTTTGGCTAAGAGAAATGTTCCATTGTACAGTACTGTAGTTTTAAGGCCTCCTAGTGTACAGTATTGAGATCTAGCGAGCAGTGACAAAATGCGGGGCTATTTTGTTGATTGTGAATGTACTGTAGACCAAGTACATAGAGACTTAATTATTAAGGAGAGTGTGAAGTTAAGCCAGAACTAGCCCAACGCTTTCTAATGACAAAGCAAGTTTGGGACAGGGAGTTGGGTGAGAGCACTAAAACTCCTTCAAATTCGATATTTTGGAGGGATATCGTAATAGAATGTGTTTCGACATGCCCCAAAAATGCAAAATTACAAAGTAAACAAGGTGATCATAGGGAATATTCGATAGAAAATGCACTAAGCTAGACGAAAAATACCGATTCCCAAATACCTGGGTATTCGCAAAATAATCGGTATACCCGGTATGGGTATTTATTAAAATACCTGGAATCGGTAGGTATTTATTGGGTAGGTATTCCCAAAAATACCCATTTTTCGGTATGGGTTCGGTATACCCAATCAACAGTATAATCCGGCCTAGTCTATCGCTTCAACCACAAGTTGTGCACTTCCACGTGTCCACTTGTCACTTTCAGTACAGGATGACCCATTTATCCAACAGGGGTCTGCCCCCCACCCGACTTAGGCCAGACCCCCAGGATGGGCCCCCGATGTTGTGAACCTGTGTCCGTTCGGCCATGTCCGTTGGTCATGACCGCTGTCCTATGACCGATTCCGTTTCATGAACCGATGAACCGGCCTTCAGTGACCGGCACCCAACAGCATGGCCAGGACGCGGCTGGGCAGTGAAAGAAGGGCAAACGTCCGAGATGACGAACTACGGTCTGCGAAATGGACCACGAGTTTGATCGTCGGCAGTAAGGCCCCGCACATCGGATCGGATCGGAATATAAATTCTGAGGCTTTGTGTATGTTTTGTCAAAATTTCAGCAAATTTGAATGACAACGACGAAAAATTACAACAGGACGAAACCGATGATAGATACGTGGGACACGATGTATGTAAAATTTGACTACCGTATAATAGTGCTGTTTTTATAGTACCCGGGTACTACACTTAGGGTTTTGCGAAAATAAAACAGAATCAATTTACTGTATAGTACTATATACGGGAGGTACTGTACTATATACTGTATGGCACTCTATAAAATCTGCTCTATCAGAAACTAACAATAATATGTGAAGTTCTTTGCTCAAAATTCGAACTAATTGTGAAAATTGGTTCTTTATTTACGTCAGAACCTCTATGGTTGCATTATCTACTGTTTTTTATACAAACAAGGTCTACCACCAAAAATACTGCAGTACAGTCTGTATTGGCACGTTTTGTATTGATTGATAACTAGTACTCACTTTGGAAAAAAATCTGTCTCCATTTATAGTACCCCGGGTACTATAAATAGGGGGTAATATACACATCACTATACCAGTGGCGTCCGCAGGATTTTGCTTGGGCCGACCAGGGCGAGAAGTTTTTGAAAATTTAGCCTTCGAAAACGCATTTAAAACCTATTCTGCGTATAAAATAGACAGTTTTAGTACATAATTAGTTCATTTCTCTTATTTTTGTTTAATTTTTCCTCCCTACCTCCACCGCAAAGGGGGCTGTACACACCCTACACCCCCTTGGTACGCCACTGCACTATACGGTAGTTGGATCGATTTTTTCTATTCTTTCCAGATAACGTACGACCCTATGTTCGACGCGTTTCCGATGTTTTCATTCGACGGAAAGCGTCTGATTTTTGCCAGCGCACGAAACGGCACCGGACCTACCGATCTGAATTTGTTTCTGGCAGATTGGCTGCAGAACCCTGAGACTGACAGCTTTGCAGAAAAATGTCAAACATCCGCCGTACTGTGTGCTTTAAGTTTGCTATTCATTCTATTTATTTCAGGACAGGTGTACTGATAGGAAACGAACAGCACTGAGACTACATATAGACTACTGACACTATTCAAATACAGCATACCGTATGATTTCTAATGACACCTATGCTGCTCCAATACAAATCTAATTTAAGTAAGCGCGAGAGCGCTTAAAGATGTTTCCGCTCGTCCGAAGCAGCAGCGACGCTTACTATGTACTTATGTATGTGTTTAATATAAATAAACATATTATATGGTATGATTGGTTCTAATTGTAGTGATACTACGTATTTTAAGCTTTCGTTACTATCACTCCAAGTAGAACCAATGACAACATTTTGTATGGTGAGAAAGCACTAGAACATTGAACAGCCAGCCAAACAATGATAGGCCTTCCCTTCCCTAGAGTAAAGTAAGCATGAAAGGAAAAAATGAAAGTACAGATAAGCAGGACATTTTATTTTATGCTTTTTTGTACTCAGAAGCTCAATAATGAGTGTTCCCTCTATTGGCGTCACAAACAGCTTGAAGATCAGGAGGGTGGGTACCATGTCGTACCGCTGCAGTCCCCGAACGTGGGTGTACCATATTTGGATATTTTGTGCCGGTACCATATATGGTGCCACTAGCCTAGGTACCGGTACCATATATGGTGCCACTAGCCTAGGTACCGGTACCATATATGGTGCCACTAGCCTAGGTACCGGTACCATATATGGTGCCACTAGCCTAGGTACCGGTACCATATATGGTGCCACTAGCCTAGGTACCGGTACCATATATGGTGTCACTAGCCTAGGTACCGGTACCATATATGGTACCACTAGCCTAGGTACCGGTACCATGTATGGTGCCACTAGCCTAGGTACCAGTACCATATATGGTGCTACTACTAGCCTAGGTACCGGTACCATATATGGTGTCACTAGCCTAGGTACCGGTACCATATATGGTGCCACTAGCCTAGGTACCAGCAGGGTTGTATATTTTTCCGAAAAAACCTCGGCCTGTTTTTTTCCAGTTTTTTCCGGTTTTTTTCCGGTTTTTTTCCTAAATCGCGGAAAAAAACTCCAGCCCAAGTTCTGAGTATCCTAGGCTGGTTTTATGATTCCTAACGCTTTCTAGCGCCTTCCTCAGTCTTGTTAGACCAGAAATACACGTGTTACATTGATATAAATCACGAAACAGGCATGAAACTGTGCCTGACAGGTTCCATAAATAACGCTATATGCAAATTTTCTTACAGCAGTTTGCATTTTTGTTTTTTCATGCCAAATTTGGTCTTTTTTGTTGTTTTTCTAACAGTTTTGAGTCAGTATGGCCTATTATACATAGCAAAAGTCCATTTTTTAAACGAAAAATGACGTAAATTAGCTATTTTTAGCTTGAGTTTTTTTCCGCGATTTATGTTTTTTTCCGACCCTTAGGAAAAAAACCGGTTTTTT
Organism: Sabatieria punctata; assembly: GCA_030248155.1. Taxonomy (NCBI): domain Eukaryota; kingdom Metazoa; phylum Nematoda; class Chromadorea; order Araeolaimida; family Comesomatidae; genus Sabatieria; species Sabatieria punctata. The sequence continues at coordinate 140,579 of JASANB010001378.1, forward strand.
TCCGGAAAAAAACAGTTTTTTTCCGGTGTTTTTTTCCCACCTCACATCCCTGGGTACCAGTACCATATATGGTGCTACTACTAGCCTAGGTACCGGTACGATATATGGTGTCACTAGCCTAGGGACCGGTACCATATATGGTGCCACCAGCCAGAAGTTCAAACTACATCAGTTCTTCAACCTTGTCCTTCAGGATGGAGCCAATCAGCTTCCTAGTCACTTTTGCCTTCCTAACCCCGCCCCTTTTCAAAGTGTTCGTAGTGCCAGTAGAGGGAATACTCAATATTGCGCTTAACGATCAAATGAGTCACACTTAGTGTGTACAATAAAGCTAGAGAAGTATACGGTCCCGCTCTCGATCAGCTCGACCAACTGCCAGAATTGGACCAGAATTTGGACAGCAGCCAGACATCTTTTGCACGCCTTTGTTGGTGCTGTTTGAGGGGTGCCGGCCGGCGTGTAATTAGTGTTGGTGAGTTGGCCGGTATCTGGTCTTGTCCGTTCCTAGCCCACTATAAGCGCGACCCTGTTGTTGGACGAGTTGGTGACTGCCCGTCGGTTTTGTTGGCCGATTTGCCCAATTCTGGCTCTTGGTCGAGCTGTTTGAGAGTGGGACTGTAGCTCATCGATTGTTGGTCGAAGCACCCACCTGACTGGGCGGAGCTGGCACGCTCTTCCACAAGCGGACATTAGCCGGCATTTGTTTACCAGAGAACAGGCCCTTAATGGCCAGTCTCATTTCTTGTTGTCGCAACGGATAGATCAACACGTTGCACAACGGATTGATAGTAGACACCACAAAGAACAACAACGCAAGATTAAAGGGGGCCTTCAATCCGAAAATCGCCACCAACTGTGCACATGCGAAGGGCAGACAATAGAAAAAGAAGGTGCACACGCAACTAACCCCCAAGGTTTTGGTCAAGCGTCGCTGAAAATCCATCTGCTCCTTCTGTCCCTGCACATCAGGCGAGACGGCGGCCATTTTCTGCTTGTAGGACAGCCAGACCAACACGTACAAAACAACACTAGTAGCAGCCAACGACGACGGTGCGAACATGTAGTGCAGCGAATAAACGCTGTTGGTAAACTTCGCGGCCACTGCGTGCGGCGTCAGACACATGGCCGGCACGGTGGGGACAAAATGCCGTGTATGGTAGGTGAGGGGTATTCCAGGCAGACCGGTGCTTAGTGCATAAAGCAGCACCCCCGTAGCCAGCCTGTGTGCGTAGGTACTGGTGTAGCCCAAGTAACTGAGCGGTACGGTAACCGAGATCAATCGATCCAGTGAGATGGCTGCGAGCATTCCGTTTGAGAGCACATTGCTGAAACACCAGAGCATGTTGTGCGGCTTGCTCATGCATTGCCAGGCCGTCATCTTGGTGTGGTGGATGCCAGAGAGCAGCAGCCATGTACGGTATATGCCTGAAATCTGTGGGTGTGAACCGGAACCCAAAAAGTGTTAACTTATATCAAAATGGATTACGCCAGTTTGCTAGTGTAAATTACATAAGGTGGTAGCCACACATGTTTCTACTAGCCTACGTATCACTAGCCGTCAGCATTGGCTCAGTGGGTAGCTTGCTGCCTCTGAGTCACGGCGGCCCCTGCATCCCTAGCGGCTGTAGTGGGTTCGAAACCAGTCTGACTGGAATCAGACTTAGCAAAGCCCCACCCAAGCCACCGAAAGCTGGTGACAGCGAGTAGGTATAGGGAACCGACTGGATCTGCCATGGCACCAAAGCCGCTCCAGAAAGCCTTCCGGGTTGGAGAAGAAGCTCAATGACGTCAGGAAAACTTGGAAACCAACTATGCCTGGGGCCCTCTGTCACATGGGGCACCAGCGGCCGTTGGGAGCTGACAGCTTCATGACGTCAACCTGCCGGGCGCTCTCTTACTGATCGGCACCCAGCAGCATGGCTAGGAGTGGCGTGGCTGGCAGTAAAAGAAGGGCAAACGTCCGAGGTTACGAACTACGGGGTTGCGAAATGGACCACAAGTCTGATCGTAGGCCGTAAGTCCCCGCGCATCGGATCGGATGTACCAGCCCAGCAGCATAAACGGCGTTTAGTGAATGACTGTACTAGGGGGTAAAACCCGTTAAATGTGCTATACTAATTGACGCAACACGGCTTTGCCACCGAAACGACAAATTCTGGTGCTATCGTATCTACTCTACCAATTCGCGTTGAAACACCGAATCTGATTAAATCAGCAGGAGGGCGTTCGTTACATTCGCCGAATACACGTACCTCCAGAAAGATATGCCATCATGTTGGTGGCGTCAGCCAGTGCCAGAGACATCATAAGGAAATACTCTTTGGTGCTGCGTAGCGCTTCGTAGCGTAGAATACTTATTGCAATCAGTAGATTGCCACCTCCGATCACCAGTCCCTGACCCATGTAAAGAATGTACCATGGCAGGTTGTTCCACTCACGTTCGGGCTGAGCTGTCAGGTTAAGCGCCATAGCAGCAGTGCTTATATGAACAGCTATGTAATTATTTTCTTACAATTAGTTCGCATCGAAAAGGGGTTATTAGCTGTTAATTGCTAAAAGGAATCGCTACTAATTGGCGCGAACTGCGTCAGCTCCAAGCAGTTTAGAACTACATTCAGCAGTCTATTTGAAATTAGACTACATTGTACGATCCCTTCCCTAGTTGTTTACTTTTGCTCTAACTGAGTCGAAAATAGCAACAACCGACGTTCGTTTGAAACTGGTGCATTTCCTTAGTTACAGTCTGTCAAATACATAGTGTTTAGTATTTTACTATTTTTAGGCAAGCAAAGCAATTTGACAGACTTTTAACTATCCAGAGCTACTTTTTGTGGCCTGAATTTATGCGCAGTGCAATCCAAACCCTATACATGTACACGGTGTCTAAAAAATGCACACATTCTTTTTCTGCCATTTCCACAAATTTTGACTGACCAAATAGTGCTGTTTATAGCACCCCATATTTATAGTACCTGGGGTACTATAAATGGAGACAGATTTGTATTCTGAAGTGAGTAGTTATCAGTACAATACGTGCCAATATTACAGTATTTTTGGTGGTAAACATACCATCGTAAATTGTTTGTATGAAGAAAAACAGTAGATAATGCAATCATAGAGGTTCTGATGTATGTAAGTAAGGAACCAATTTTCACAATTAGGTCGCAATTTGAGCAAAGAACTTACTTCACATATTATTATTAGTTTCTGATAGAGCAGATTTTGTAGAGTGCCGTATATTAAAGTACATACATACCATGGAATATCAAATTTCAAGTCCGCCCGCCGGATGACATTTTGCACGGCTGACCGACTAGCTCGGGCGGCTTCTGAGTTGCCACTTATAGGGCCGGAACCGGCTCTTGGCATCTCAGTTAGGAAAGCATGGACTGAATTAAGAAGTTGGGCTAAGAATAAGCTGCAATTTTCGTGGGAACTACGGACCGACTGTAGGCAGTCTAAACTGTTCATTCTGGGACAGAGATCGGTGGTAACCAGAGAATTACTTAGTTTTAGTAGAAGGGAACTAAAACTGGTGGTCGGTTGGTTAATTGGACACAGTAGTAACCTTAATAGACATCTCAGCATCATGGGCTTGGTGGATGATCCAACATGCTCATTTTGCCTAGAGGAGGAGGAAACGTCTGAACATTTGGTCATGAAATGTGACGCATTGGCTGGGCGTAGACAAGCTATTCTGGGCAGTAGATACCTTACCACTCAAGAGTTGAGCGATGTAACCGTTAGGTCCTAAGGTTGATTAAAGCCTCGGGTAAAACCGCTAGATACCCCTGCACCTTGGAAAATGGAAATTCTCTTCGATTTGTGAGAGATTGCATCTAGAGTAGACCTAGTTCCCAACCAAATTTTAGTTTGTAGTTAGTGGTTAGTAGTCAATTTGTAGTCCTTGGGGGTGGGGGCTGTGCAAAAATGACGACATCGGTTTATGGGGAGGGGTTTTGGGTACTAAAACACTATAAATTGTAAAAATCGCAAAAAATCGCTAATTTGGGCTCAAATACAGCTAAAAATGCATTTACTTTTATAAATTCGTATTTGAAATTGTAAAAAATTTGCTCAAAAAATTACTTGCCAGAGAGATCAGAAAGGGGCCAAAAAAATCGTCACGGGGGTCCCCGATTGAAGGGCCTGGCTCTTTCGTGTGGGGCAGACCGCTCTCTGTTACATGAATGGTGGTGGACAATCTAGCCTTAATCATTGGATGATCTAATATAATAGTTGTCATTTACGTATGTATGCACTTACAATTACAGTACAAATACTAAATATATTCTATGATTAATTGCCTATCCTACTGAACCACAAGCAGAACTGAAGGCTCAGATGCGTACAGTACAGATTATAACACACAACAGAACAATTACAAGGTTTTTTCCTTGCCTTCCTACGATAATCAACAAAGAGTTCAGTTTCGCCCTCATCACGGCGTTCGATGCTGCAATTCAAAAGCTTTTTTAGCTTGCCACGGAGTCAGGTCCACACCAATAAAGATATTCGAGTAGCCAACACAGTTGGTCGAGTGGTTAGGCCACCGACTGCTGTGTGCGTGTGTAGCGAGGCGACTGCACACGTTCACCCCCTCGGCGCGGCCCGTGTTAGTCGCAAAGAGGAGTCGATGGCACGTAGGCTGGCGTGTCGCGCGTGTGCCAGCTGAACTTCTAAACGCTCTGACTCACTCCTCTGACCTGGTGTTGTCTGAGGCCGGCCGTCTTATACGTGCCAATGAGGAATTGGGCGCGCCTCTTGGCCCATCTACACAGCCGTCCCCTGGGGCGTATGTCCTGGTGCAGCCAGTTTGTTATCATTGCATGCTGATTGCTGCATCTGGGGCATGGGGCGTGTTGATTGTTTAGCCCCCGTGCCGGGTAGTCTTACCTGGTTAGTTACTAACAATACCAAACTTTAAAAAAAAGATATTCGAGTATTGCGGTTTCTACATTAGAAGAACCGCGCGTTTCTTTGTCAGAATGAACTAAGATGCCAAGCAATGTTTGTAATTTCTGTGATTAATGGAAAATTCTCGCGATTTTTGTAAAATTTTCACTTAAACAGTTATATAATAACTGTGAACAACCGTGCAAGATTTGAGACTGCAAACTCGGGACGAAAAAATATGTAGTTAGTGGTCAATTTGTAGTCAACGGATTTAGTTTGTAGTTAGAGTTAATTGTAGTCTCATTTTCCCCAAAAGTCAGGTAGTTAGTTAGTCTTTTAGTTTGTAGTTAGTAGTCACTACGAACTTGGTTTAATCTAGCGGTAAGTTTCATTTCATTAAAGACACATATCGAGCTCAAATGAAGTCCAATATCCGTAACGAGTTTCGTTTCTATAGAAATAAATGAGGTAGAGAAGTTATTACGTACATACATACTGCTCGTTGGAGAATGGAAGTTTGGCTGATAGTAGACAGACGTGTTTTTCTGTTCAATGTTTCTTCTGTCCGTACCTACTTATTCAATACTTCTGTCTGCAATAGTAAAATTTCGAAACCAAACTCCATTTGGCAGTGAATTTTTTCGCATCTGTTTTGTGCTCGGTATGGCTTTTAAGTTGGATAACGTTCTATAACATTTTATATAGAGTGCGAACAATACCTAAAAAACCCAATACCCCAATACCCAATACCCAATACCAATACCTGAGACCCCCAATACCCCAATATCCAATACCCAATACTTTGCGTAGCTGGGCCAAAAATTTCATTTCAGATGACAGGTACATTCTAGTTGTGTACACAAGATTTTTGGCACTGCAATTAAAATTTTTAAGAGGCTGGTTGGGCAGCTGCCCAAACAGAGCGAGACAATTTTGAAAAAATAGCCTTTCGGAAAGCATTTAGAAGCCGTTTTAGGCGTAAAATTAGCAGAAATTAACAGTTTTGGTATTTAATATTTCGTAATTCAGTCGTGTTTCTGTTTCATTCTTCCGGCGATTTTTCCTAACTCAGCCGGAAATTGTGTGAACCACCGCAATAGCCATGGGTACGATGTTAGTACATTACGGTGACATTAGAAATGTCACCCTTTTTATTTTAGATAAGAACAGAGAAATTAATTACTGGTGTACCGCTTAGAAAAGCGTACACTTTAGGAAATTCTACTAACGTTTAGTTGATTAGGCCATCCATAACCAACCTCGTTCCAGAGGGGAAGGGGGGTCGGCTGAAATGCGGCGATAGACGACGCACCAGAAGGGAGAGGGGGTTAGCAAAACAACGACGTCGCTTTTTTCGGAATTTTAGGGTACTTCGATTGCATCATTTTCGATTTATGCACATTCTGTCAAAGGTTTCTACATACAGAAAAGCTTGCCAGAGTGGTTATAGGGATTTATTCTATTGATTGCACAGCATAAGGTAACAAGAACACATGACGACAGTACTGTATGTACTGCACGTTTATCCGGGGGGAGCCGAAAACGACGTCGTCTTATGGGAAGGGTCCCCTAGAAACGACGCAAGGCGATTTTGGGGGGAGCGGGCTCCGAAAAATCGGGATTTTGGAACGACGTCGTTTATGGACGGCTCCTTAACGCGAAAACAGCTTACTAAACCGAATCATCGATCAACTTTTTCGATTTTTTCAGATCAATTTTTCAGGTCAACATCGATTTTTCTCTATTTTTAATTGTCCAATTTAGTATTGGGTATTGGGGGTAAAAACCCCAGTACCCAATACCCAATGCCTGGAAAACACCCCAATACACTCAATACCCAATACCCAATACCAGTTCGCACTCTAAATATTATACTAACTAGCTTTTTTATCGAACAATCATGTAAGAATAGAAATTTGTTTGTGAAAAAAGTTGGACAGCGTGATGTGCTGTACAAATAAAATAAGCACTTGGTCTATTGTAAGAAACAGATTAAATAAAGCGAGGAAAAAGAATATTTCAGGAATTCACGATATTGGCGCCTTGCTACGCACTTGGTTGCTCTTTCGCATTCCAGCCGAAAATTGGTTCGGTGCCAAGAAATTGATTGAGTGGGGAGGGAGGTCATTGGCCAACATACTTGGCATCAGCTCCATGTACCTGCTGAATGTGCAGGTACTGTTGTTTGTGTATACACACATTTACCATACACATAAATACACATTGTTTTTTTCAATACACATTGGCCATTTCGATACACATTACCATACACAAACAGTACTCAACATGTACAGGGTGTGCCAAAAAACAACCCAGAAGAGTTTTTGCTGTAGCAACCGCAAATCTCAACCGATTTGAATGAATCCTTTTTTAAATGAAAGATAAATAAATTATTGAAAGATTGATGTACCGTTTATTAAGATAGCCTGCTTAGTTCCTGAGATATTTGTCCTCAAAATCAAAACAGAGATTTTGGCAATGAACAAGAGTGATGAAGAACAACCCAGCAGATTTTTTACTTTTGCAACCATGAATCTGAACCGATTTGAATGAATCCTTTTTTGAATGAAAGACTGATAAATTCTTCAAAAGATTGGTGCAATTTTTATTGAGATTCACAGTTTAGTTCTTGAGATATTTGCCTTCTAAGTCGAAACAGATTTTGGCAAATAACAAGAGCGATTCCGTTGCATTTCATAATAAAGCAGATTCCTACTGCTGGGGCTAATGATACTTTAGTGTTGAAGTAAACCGAGTTTCTGTGTCACCTGTAAAGCCTCCAATAGCCCTTAGCAGTAGCAGGAATCCGTTTTATTACGAAGTGCAGATTAATATAAAATCTCTATTGTTCACTGCTAAAATTACTGTTTTTTTGACTTTGATAGCCAATATCTCAGGAACTAGGCAGAATAAATTAATGAAAATTTCAGCAGTCTTTTAAGGATTTATTTATCTTTCATTTAAAAAAGGATTCATTCAAATCGGTTGAGATTTGCGGTTGCTACAGCGAAAAATCTGGTGGGTTGTTTTTTTACCACATCCTGTATATTTTTGTGTATGTGTATTTGATCGGCAAAAATCGATAACGTATGCAAACAGAATTCTAAATTTTGATGTTTTTGCTGTACTAAGAGTGAGTAGATATCCTCAGAAAGCCTAAAAATGGCCCTAAGTAACTGAATTTCAAACATGTCCTAGTTTTCAAACAGTGGGCTATGATAGATCTGATTTTCTAGTTTCCTCACTCGATCTGGCCAAAAATTTGTATTTTCATTACAATACACATACACATAAATAAACAAAAATACACATTGTTTTTCTGGATGTGTACACACAAATTACCATACACATTTGACAGTGAATGTGTAGACACATACACATTCTGAAAATCCAATGCCAAACAACAGTATGTGCAGGTCACTCTCATCCCAGTAATCGCGGCCAATCGCTTCACTGCTATTGTTTTGCCTGCAAGACATTCACAGGTACTGTACAAGTGGCTGATATACATTAAATGACTGTTTTTGAAGAGCAGTAAAACGTTCAGATTTGGACTAAGACAGCAACCGACATCCTGCTAGCCATTTGTGTGGCTGTGCAGGTGATTGTGCGTTTGCCGCTGGCACGGTACGAACAAGATTTTGTGAAGGATAACCTAACTGGAGAGATTATAGGAGTTCAGTTCCAAGCAATTTATCCACAGGTGAGATCTTCACAGAGGGATCAGCTACAGGTCCGAATAAATTAAGTCTAATCCTGGACCTAAGCCTCAGTCTCAGCTCAGCTTATACCTAAGATTTAACCAAGTGTTTTGGCCATTGTTTTATAATTTCGATTACCAGTCAAGTCTTTCCTGCTTGGGATAACATGTGTATATATGTATATAGAGGGTGTGCCAAAAAAAACAACCCAGCAGATTTTTTGCTGTAGCAACCGCAAATCTCAACCGATTTAAATGAATCCTTTTTTAAATGAAAGATAAACAAATTCTTGAAAGATTGATGCAACGTTTATTAAGATCGGCTGCTTTGTTCCTGAGATATTTGTCCTCAAAGTCAAAACAGAGATTTTGGCGATGAATAAGAGTGATAAAGAACAACCCAGCAGCTTTTTTACTTTTGCAAGCATGACTCTCAACCGATTTGAATGAATCCTTTTTTGAATGAAAGATTGATCAATTCTTCAAAGATTGGTGCAATTTTTATTGAGATTCACTGCTTAGTTCTTGAGATATTTGCCCTCAAAGTCGAAACAGATTTTGGTAAAGAACAAGAGCGATTCCGCTGCACTTCATAATAAAGCAGATTCCCACTGCTGGGGCTAATGATACTTTAGTGTTGAAGTAAACCGAGTTTCTGCAAAGCCTCCAATAGCTCTTAGCAGTAGCAGGAATCCGTTTTATTACGAAGTGCAGATTAATATAAAATCTCTATTGTTCACTGCTAAAATTACTGTTTTGACTTTGATAGCCAATATCTCAGGAACTAAGCAGAATAAATTAATGAAAATTTCAGCAATCATTCAAGGATTTATTTATCTTTCATATAAAAAAGGATCCATTTAAATCGGTTGAGATTTGCGGTTGCTACAGCGAAGAGTCTGCTGGGTTGTATTTTTTGGCGCACCCTGTACATATAATAACGAAGCCGGCTAATTTAGAAAATCCAACTGGCCTATTATTTGGTTCTGGTCTGCACCAGCCTTACAGTAACTGGTGCTTTGTACGCGATCGCGTTTCTGAAGAGATTAGAACAACTGAAGAAAAACAAAGTCGGATTGGTCAGTCAGACAGGAGAGCCCAAGAAACAAGACACAAAGTATGCATTAGTGGGCTTTTCTTTGTTTCTTTGCTTATTGTCACTCTTTCTGTTTGGTATTGTGTTGATGATGGTGGAGTTTCAGAATAGTAAGTTAATTGCACAAGTGTCTCGTTACTTGTTTGATGTGATGGCTTGGTCTAACCTCTGGTTGTTGTTGCTCAGCAGTCGTAAGACAAGATCTCGATGTTTTCAGCTCTTGAAGTGTGCTTAGACCGGTTGTCATGTTACAGTGAGCAATTTTAAGGGTACGGTTTGGTGGTGGAGTTGGCAGTCATGATTTGAAGTTTTCCGAAACAGGTGCTCTTTTTGAGCCAGATGAGGCGGCACAGTTGGTGTGTGGCGTCGTGCGCTCATCCTCTCGGCGCGGCAAGTTTCTTGCTGCAAAGAGTTGGTTGTCGACGCAAAGCTCCGCCCAGGCCACCGAAAGCTGGTGACAGCGAGTAGGTAAAATGGGAACCGACTGGATCTGCCGCTGCACCGAAGACGCTCCACAGAGCATGCCGCGTTGTAGAAGAAGATCTGCGATGTCAGAAGCGGTCTGAGAAACCAACTATGCCGGGAGCCCTCTGGCATATGGGTACTGTTGTTTAGTATTGGATTTTCCGTTTTGTGTATGTGTATGTGTATATGTGGTAGGCTATGAGGGTGACTAGGCTGTGAGGGGACCAGCCTAGGCGGGGAGGGGACGGTGCTCCGGCCTAGGCTCTGAGGGGACAAAGTCTCTAGTCCCTAAACAAAAGAAGAAAAGGCAAACAAAGCTGAGGCCAAAGCTGTGAAGACCTGTCAGCTTAAATCAGTTACCTGACCTGACCCGACCAGCATACATGTACCTACGCTAATTATTAGCTCTTTTGTCACTTTGTTTTGATTATCTTGTTCATGGTTGCATCTTGCGTTTGCTTAGTAAGAAATTCTATAAATGGAAGTGCATCGATTAGCTTGAAATTGTCTCGGATCTGTGCTCTCAAACTCGTTACTGCTATGAGTTTCCAAATGAGAGCAAACGGACGGAGTTGCTTAATACTAGATCACTCCCCGGCGTTTGAGCATCCCGTTCGGTCGACCCAACGTGCCGAGAGGCGTAAAGGTTATTTGTTTAAACAAGCTTCGCAGGTAGAAATTATATTCTCTGACGTAAATAAAGCTTTGTTTGAGTTATATCAGAAAGTTTTGAAAGACCGAACCCTTCTAGGGCAAAGAATCTTTTCTCGGAAATTTGAGACATTGACCCGCAACGTAAATTCGGCAAAAGGAACTTTTCAAATCATTAAGAACGAGCTGCCCTATTATATTGAACATAGTGGTGATGAAACTGAAAAGTTATATAAGTTTTTGGTCTCTACGATGGTTCTGGAAAAACCTGCGTAGGGGGTTCCAGTCGAGCTAGGGCTGGCCAAATGGGATCGAAAAAAAAATTTTGCTCAAATCTAATTTTGGACCAAAAATTCTTAATCTATTCTAAAAGTTACCTAAAAGTCCCAATTTTTAAGTCCTAACCAACCATCATTAGTCCGAAAAAAAATTGAGTTGAAAGTTTTGGTCCCATAGTTAAGCGAGCCGTTTTTGAGGGCTTATATCTTGGGAATGGAGCTTCAGATGCATAAACCCTTTGCAGGTTTAACATAACTCATGAATGTCTATTAGTGCACCAACGCACAGCCCTCTACGCAAAAGTTCGATTTTCAACTTGTATTGTGCGTATTCAAGACTCGATCGAATCAGAGACTGTCTCTTTGTTCCACACCGAGATGGTTGTTCCAGAGATGCCTGACCATTTTTCACTTGACTTGAAGTGTGAAACACTGGCAGCAGTTTATGCTGTGAGTCTGCTATTGGTTCTGTTTATTTGACTTGACGACAGATGAACTGTACAAAAGAACAGCACTGGGTGAGACTAAACCATACTATCTGATCAAATACAGCATACATACCTTAAATTTTCTATGCTACAACACATCTACGTATACTCGTATCGTACGTACATTGTACGTAGCATAGTGCTGTTGCTGATGATACAGTTGTGCATTTACAGGTGTCAAAAATTGGAAACATGTCGTTTTTGCTGCCCTGGTGCGCCAGGCCTGAACCAATCCTGCGCTGCGACACTGATGTACCTGGTGTGGATATGGAGTGAGTGAGAAAGAGAAGTTCATGATTATCGGAAAATCAAAAACCCTGCTTCTATAAGAACACCGAACCAATGAAACTGCCGTTATTTGGTCGTCAAACTTTTGACACATTGCTACCCAGCCAAGATTTTTAACCTGCACACTGAGTTTGAGCAGTTACAAATCGATAGCAAGCTCAAAAACAAACGTCAAACCAACATTTTTTAAATACCAGAGCTGTAACTAAGGTGTCATTCAGGGTTCTGTTAACTTTTTGGTCAGGAATTGCTTTTAGGTGTATTCTAAATTTTAGAATACGAACAGAGAACCAGTTTCGATGCATTTTCCAGCACTTTTGGACCGCCCCTCCGTAGTGCAACATAGATTTGAGATATAGCGAGTTGCACTTACAGAGGTTTGACTGTAAATAGTTTGTCAGTTGGTAGTCGGCGTTTCACACCCTTTCCGATCAGTCGGGGTTTTGTACCAGTTGGCGTTTGGCACTAGCACTGGTGGACGGAGCTACCAGACTGGTCGGAGCTGGGACGTTCTTCCACAAACGCACATTAGCCGGCATTTGCTTACCAGAGAACAGGCCCTTAATGGCCAGTCTTATTTCGTGCTGTCGCAATGGATAGATCAACACGTTGCACAATGGGTTGATGGTAGAGACCACAAAGAACAACAACGACAGATTAAAAGGTGCCTTCAATCCAAACAGAGCCACCAAGTGGCCGGATGCGAACGGCAGACAATAGAAAAAGAAGGTGCACAAACAGCTAAACCCCAAGGTTTTGGTCAAATGTCGTTGAAATTGCATCTGCTCTTTCTGCCCCTGAACATCAGGCGAGACGGCGGCCATTTTCTGCTTGTAGGACAGCCAGACCAACACGTACAAAACAACACTAATCGCAGCCAACACCGGCGGTGCGAACATGTAGTGCAGCGAATAAACGCTGTTGGTAAACTTCGCGGCCAATGCGTGTGGCGTCAGACACATGGCCGGCACGGTGGGGGGCAAATGCCGTGAATCGTAGGTGAGGGCGATTCCAGGCAGACCGGTGCTTAGAGTGTAAACGAGCACGGCCGTAGCCAACCAGTATGCGTAGGTGCAGGTGTAGCCCATGTACGTGAGCGGTGCCGTAACTGAGACAAGACGGTCCAGTGAGATGGCTGCGAGCATTCCAGTTGAGAGTGCGCTGCTGAAACACCAGAGCATGTTGTGCGGCTTGCTCATGCATTGCCAGGCCGTCATCTTGGTGTGGTGGATGCCAGAGAGCAGCAGCCATGTACGGTATATGCCTGAAATAAGCGCCCTAACTTTTACGCGGACAATCCCACAATCAGTTGTCATAATTTAAGGTTAAAAATGCAAGAGTTTTCCAAAAGATTTTAAAAAATTGCACAACTAAGATTTCGTAAGTTGATGAAAATTTACGAAAAATCCTGTACAAGCTAAGCTAGGTTTCGCTGTCGAATTGCAAGGTAAACGGCATGCATTTGCACTTATGATCCGATTTTGATACAGCGACACTATCCCCACCACCAATTTGGAACTAACAGTTTCTATTTAGAACAATAATCAGGGTTTAGGCTCCATTATAAGTTGGAGATTAGGCTTAGGATGAAGTTAGACTAAATTTTTTGGTCAATCTTAGTCTTAGGTTAATCGTGTAGGCTTTCTCTAATGGGGGACACTGTGCTGCAATCAATGTTTTCTCAGAAAAACTGTTTGAGCCTACTTCTTTAAGAAAAACAGCGACGTCACTACGCCACCCGGTTCTTTTCACACCACTGACTGCAGTTGCCGAGCTTAACAGATAAATATGACGATATGCGAACTGCAGTGAAGGGCAATCAACAAGAACAGTGAAATGCATGTATTGCTGTTTATTTCAGTCAGAATCAAGACTGCCCTGCAATATTTAGCTTACTTTTTCTGTTTTAACGAAAAACAGCAGCGTGCCTACGCCTCTTATAGCTTTGCAATTTGGCTACCGTAGTACATGACATTTTCGTTTTGATACCCGAAAAGACTATGTCAAGTACGGTAGCTGGAGACGAATGGATCTGAGAGAATCGAAAGATTTTTGCACAAACAAAACAGAAATCGAGTGGATTCTGAATGGCCTGTAGTACCTATAAAAAGCGTCAAGCTGTGGTGCTACCGTATCTACTCTACCAATTCGTGTCAAGACCCCGAATTTGATTAAATTGACAGGAGGGCCTCCGATAGATTGGCAGAATATACCAAAGATATACCTCCAGAAAGATATGCCATCATATTGGTGACGTCAGCCAGTGCCAGAGACATCATAAGAAAAAACTCTTTGGTGCTGCGTAGCGCTTCGTAGCGTAGAATACTTATTGCAATCAGGAGATTACCACCTCCAATCACAAGTCCCTGACCCATGTAAAGAATGTACCATGGCAGGTTGTTCCACTCACGTTCGGGCTGAGCAGTCAGGTTCAGCGCCATAGCAGCAGTGCTTATGAACAAATAATATTAATTGGAGTGAAGTGCGTGCATAGGCATGACTCTGGGGTGTAAATTATTGGACGACCTGTCCTACAACAATAATTTTCACCCCAGGGTCACCCCGGTAGAGTGGCTTGACTCTTGGATTCTGGGGAGCAGAGCAGATGTACAAGGTTTTGCAGACCAACTACAAGGTGTGCCAAAAAACAACTCAGCAGATTTTTTACTTGGCAACTAATTTGAAACCTTCAGAAAGCCAAAGCACTTCATAATGGTAATACCAAAGACATAGGTACCTCCATCTGTTTATACGGGCAGGGCAGCCGATAATGGCCTTTCTCTAGCTTTGGATAAAACAGCAATTATGCATATTGGTGCGTGCAATCCAAAGCGAGTTCATACTATAAACGGTTTTCATTTGCAGTCTACAGACTGTATACATGATTTGGGAGTGCTAATATCATCTGATTTAAAAGCAAGATTACACTGCAATCAACGGGCTCAGAAATCCTACCAGAAGATTAGCATGATTTTTTAGTCCTTTCATTCAAGAAACCTTAAGTTTCTGTGTTATTTGTACAAGGTTTTTGTTCAACCTGTTATAGAGTATGGAAGCAGTGTTTGGTGGCCCTGGCTTATCAAAGATGTTGATCAAATTGAAAGAGTTCAAAACTACTTTACAAGAGGGTTGCTGGGTTCTGATAAAACGATTATAATGGCTGTTCAGATCAGCTGGCTTGTCTAGCCATAGAACTTCAGAACTTAGTGCTTCGCAGGATTAAAGCCGGCTTGATATTATTGTACAAACTCATTCATAAGCTTTGTGATTTAGAGTTCGATCAATATTTTCGCCTGCTACAACTACTAGGGGCATGGAATGAAGTTGATGGTACCAAAGGCCAGGCTTGACTGTCAGAAATATGCGTTTGTGGTATGCACTGTTCAGCCTTGGAATTGTCTATCTGAGCATACAGTATCCATCCGCTTCTTCATTGGCTTGGTTCAAGCGCAGATTGGACAAAGATGAAAACAGACCAAAAGTGTTTTTACTTGGCTTGGCAAAAACCGCTGGCGTAGCCAGCCCTTAGGCTCCACTTTGCTTTAGTACTAATCTATTTGTGTTCTCGGGGCATTCTATAAATAAATAAATAAATAAATAAATAAATAAATAAATAAATAAATAAATAAATAAATAAATAAATAAATAAATAAATAAATAAATAAATAAATAAATAAAACAGACACGCATGCTCAGTTACTTGACCAGTAAAGTCTTATTAACCTCCATCAGTAAGAATCTGTTTTATTATGAAGTGCAACAGAATCGCTCTTGTTCATTACCAAAATCTGTTTTGACTTTGAACATAATCTCTGAAACTAAGCAGGGAATCTTAATGAAAATTTCAACAATCTGTCAAGAATTTATTTGTCTTTCATTAAAACAGATACATTCAAATTGGTTGAGATTTATGGTTTCTACAGTAACAAATCTGCTAGGTTGTTTTTGGCACAACTTGTATTTTCAAGAGTTTTCGGCCAAATGAGGTTAACAGTGGATGGTAGTGTGCTCTCCCAATTATTTTTGGTACCTGACAGGGAGAGACAAAAACCGCAGACACTTCAAAGTCAAGCCACTAAGTATGTACAGTTACCGGAAGCTGGGAGTAAGTGAGCATGGACTGGACAAAGTTCACCCCAACAGTTTTTGTAAGTCAGGGGAAGCAAACCACCAAAGCCAAACTCTAGTTGTCTCCCTGACTGCCTTAAGCCGTTTTCCTTCGATCCTCCGAAAAGGCAGGTTTATACTTCATTTTGGCGAACAATATAAGAAGCAATCGATTGGCGGGAGCAAATTCTAATTTACACTTACTCACGGGCGAGCAGACTACACTTGCAACCAATTTAAAAAGGCGGGCGCGATATCGCGCCGCGAACAATTCGATTTATAGTTTGCTTACCCGATTGCTGCTCACCGCAAAGGCTAATGGGGTCCGCGAACGAGTTGAAAAAATAAACTTTTTCGCCATGAGCAACGCAATTTTTCTGCTGTGTACGATTAATTTATCGAATTTTCTTATTAGATTTTGCCGATAACAACTCTGAACAGTCTGCAAAACATCTAGAAAACCCCGATATTCTCTCTACGTAGTTCTGGAAATAGGGAGAAATGAGGATGTCAGTGTCAAACGATTGATTATGAGAAGAACCTAGGTTAGTGGCCTGTTCCATGCTATCTTCACCATACATTGTACTGAGCCCAGAATTGGTCTTAATTTTTCTTGCGCCTCATTCATGCACTCTAGTTTAGTTTATTACAACGCACATGTACACCGGATAACCAGTAAACAACCCTTGATGGGCCACATGCGAGGCAATCAACGGGGACGAACCCCTACTATGTGTCAAACGCGGGATGTATGGCAGGCAAGGTTGCTACCAATGCACCACAGACGCCGACAAAAGGCGATCTAGGCCTGGGATTGTGATGGAAAATATTTGCCATTGCCTTGGAATCACTTGGTTCTCTTAGCTATATTTCTATTGCTAAATCTCTTAGTAATTTGTGCCAATTTTTATCTTTGTCCTGTTTTATATGACTGTTCTTATTTTGACTTCTTTACCCAGTGGCTGCTTTAAGTGGTGTTGGGTTTTTAAAGAATGCAGTAAACATACATACATACATTGTGTGGCTTTGCTCATTGGTAATTTGAAATTGCGTGAATAGAAACACCTGCCATCTGTTCAGGTAAACAGCCTTGTTGCACGAATGATTGGACACACTAGGGAAGGGCCCAATTTTCGATGTTACAAACTAATGTTTCGGCACCCAGTCTGATGTGGCGTTTGTTAACTATTTTAGGGTTTCTAACAGTGTACAGTATCGTACATAGGCCAGAAAAATCTGGTCGTCTCAGTGGTCCCAAAAAGCGCAAACACTGCCTGACGAATTTGCCGAAGATTGAGACACCATCAAGCATTACATCAAATTCTGGATGCGCATTAGTAGACAGGTGCTGGGTGTTGCAGAAAGAGAAGAAAGAAACAAACCCTGAAATTACTGAATACAGAACAAGTTTTTAAATCTGTTTCTTTCTCATTCATTGTTAACATTTGTTGATAACTCCTGTACAATTTTGCGTATGTAACACAGCAAAATGCTAACTACACAGAATACAATACACAGAGTGCAATATAATGCATATACAGTATACAGGGTGTCTCAAAAAAATGATCACATTTCTTTTTACTGCCATTTCCGCAAATGTTGACCAAATAGGCTGAAATTTGGACCATTGGTGCCAAAATTCGGGGAATTTTATGTGTTAAAGTTTGGTGCACTAAGCTTGACTCATTCCCGAGAAATTTCAAAAAAAGTGAAATTTGTTAAATCAATAGTGAAAGCCGGTCACCGAAAAAATGATCACATTTCTTTTCACTGCCATTTCCGTAAATTTTGACCAAATAGGCTGAAATTTAGATCATAGATGCCAAAATTCGGGGAATTTTATGTGTTAAAGTTTGGTGAACTAGGCTTGACTAATTCTCGAGAAATCTTAAAAAAAGTGAAATTTGGTAATTTCAATAGCGAAAGCCGGTCACCGAAAAAACGTTACATTACATTATCGCCTAAACTCTAACGATAGCGTTGGAGTTCATGCGTCAACTTTTTACACACGAATTACCCTGAACTTCTGCGTTTACACTCCAAATTTCATCCAATTCTGACAAAAATTAGAAAAGATACAGGAAAAGGCAAATGTTTCCATTTTTCGTGACCGGCTTTCACTATTGAAATAACCAAATTTCACTTTTTTCGAAATTTCTCGGGAATGAGTTAAGCCTAGTGCACCAAACTTTAACACATAAAATTCCCCGAATTGTGCCACCTATGGTCCAAATTTCAGCCTATTCGGTCAAAATTTGCGGAAATGGCAGTAAAAAGAAATGTGATCATTTTTTCGGTGACCGGCTTTCACTATTGAAATTACCAAATTTCACTTTTTTTGAAATTTCTCGGGAATGAGTCAAGTCTAGTGCACCAAACTTTAACATATAAAATTCCCCGAATTTTGGCACCTATGGTCCAAATTTCAGCCTATTTGGTCGAAATTTGCGGAAATGGCAGTAAAAAGAAATGTGATCATTTTTTTGAGACACCCTGTAGATAAAAAAAATGTCCCATCGCTTTTTCGGCTTTGACTCAAACGTTTCGTTCTCAGTCACTTCTTTACCGATTTGGCTCAAATTTCAGCAAAAATTAACAACATGGTTGGCTAAATATTCTGCAAGCTCAGTGCCAAAATTTCGACTCATAGTGGTTGGATTACCCAAAACTAGGAATGAGGGTGGTCCACGCAAATTAATTTTCTTTCGGTAATACAAGGAGTACAGGCCTGAAACTTGCAGGAATGATTGGTGTTGCTATTGGCATAACATACTAAGCGGACAGCCCTGTAGCTCAAAGGGCACTAAATTTGGGGAATTTCAAAAACATGACTAAATATGACTTTTCTTCGTAAAACCGGCAAAATGACGATTCTAAAGATTTTCGATTTTCAAAAAACGCTGCAGGGATGAGTTCTATGGTGTGGAACAGAGTTTAAATATCAGGTTCATTCATTTGTCGAACTTCCTGCTACAATCTGTGTTGATTAACAACAGATTCAGTGCTTTGATTCTAGAAGGTGCGGATTTCTTAACTATGGGATTTTCACTCATGTTTTTGAAATTCCCCAATTTTAGTGCCTTTTGAGCTACAGGGCTGCCTGCTTAGTATATTATGCCCAATGGCAACATCAATCATTCCTGCAAGTTTCAGGCCTGTACTCCTTGTATTGCCGAAAAAAAATTAATTTGCGTGGACCACCCTCATTCCTAGTTTTTGGGTCATAAAACCAGTATGAGTCGGAATTTTGGCACTGAGCTTGCAGAATATTTAGCCAACCATGTTGTTAATTTTTGCTAAAAATTTGAGCCAAATCGGTAAAGAAGTGACTGAGAACGAAACGTTTGAGTGAAGGCCGAAAAAGCGATGGGACATTTTTTTATATCTATACTGTATGTAGTTGCGTGGGGGAAGGGGCATTTCCTCCAGGCCGGATTTTTGTAGAAATCCCCAGCCGGATTATTTAAATCCTATTTTGAGCTTCTACCCTGGTTAGGGTTTCAGAGCCCTAAACAGGGTTTCTAAAATCCTAATTAGGGTTTCTGAAGCTCTAGTTTGGATTCTGGAACACAAAAGTGCAAAGAATGTATGTATTACAAGTGCCTCAAAGGTCACAACAGCCATTGTCATCTTGTAAACAACTGTTGACTGCTCACCATCGCGGGCTAATGAAGTATAAACCAGCCGATCGTTCACACCACTCGCCATCCAAGTATAAACCAGCCGATCGTTCACACCACTCGCCATCCAAGTATAAACCAGCCGAACGTTCACACCACTCGCCATCGCTGGCAGATGAAGTATAAACTAGCCGATCGTTCACACCACTCGCCATCGCTGGCAGATGAAGTATAAACTAGCCGATCGTTCACACCACTCGCCATCGCTGGCAGATGAAGTATAAACTAGCCGATCGTTCACACCACTCGCCATCGCTGGCAGATGAAGTATAAACTAGCCGATCGTTCACACCACTCGCCATCGCTGGCAGATGAAGTATAAACTAGCCGATCGTTCACACCACTCGCCATCGCTGGCAGATGAAGTATAAACTAGCCGATCGTTCACACCACTCGCCATCGCTGGCAGATGAAGTATAAACTAGCCGATCGTTCACACCACTCGCCATCGCTGGCAGATGAAGTATAAACTAGCCGATCGTTCACACCACTCGTCATCGCTGGCAGATGAAGTATAAACTAGCCGATCGTTCACACCACTCGCCATCGCTGGCAGATGAAGTATAAACTAGCCGATCGTTCACACCACTCGTCATCGCTGGCAGATGAAGTATAAACTAGCCGATCGTTCACACCACTCGTCATCGCTGGCAGATGAAGTATAAACTAGCCGATCGTTCACACCACTCGCCATCGCTGGCAGATGAAGTATAAACTAGCCGATCGTTCACACCACTCGTCATCGCGGCCAACGAAGTATAAACCAGCCCCTTGTTCACACCACTCACCATTGTGTATAAAACCGACCTTTAACAGTCAGACAATGTTATTGACGCAGCACAAGACCACAAATAAATACTTTTTTTGCAATAGATCACAATCACAAACGAACGAACGAACAGACTGCAGAAAAGACATACGGCAGGCGAAGATCAATAAAACTATCACAAAACACGAAACAGCAACAATAATAATAATAACATTAATAAAATAAAAATCGCTAAGACGCACAGCGACACAACAAATTTACAAACCAAATGAATATCAACTCCCAGTCCAGTATTGTACACTCTAATGATAGCCGCTACAAACAATACAATAAAGGTGTATTTATTTATACTTTGCCAGTTAGATGGCGATGGCACTGGCACTTTAGCATGCAGCTCTGCCTCGTCATTCAGATTGACCAGACTCCGAAATGGATTGCCAGTCCGCAAACAAATCTAGATTGCCACATAGAGCGGCGTGACAAAATGCCAGTGCGATCCAGGGCTGTTTGTTCTCCGAAAAAAAGCCCAAGCCGGTTTTTTCCAGTTTTTTCGGTATTTTTCTGTAAGTTATTTTCCGAGATGACAGAAAAAAATTTTAACAATCGCTTTTTATTGCAGAATTCAACGAAATAGCGTGAGTCTTAGTACAAAATGCACTGATTTCATCTTTTAGAGTAGTAATTTGATTTTTAAAACACTAAAAATACAATAAGAAAATTTGCCTGAAAATGGTACCGGTATTTTTTTAAGAAAAGCAGCTAAGTTATGTCATGGAAATGCTTGTAAGGCTTCGATTAACGTTAATTCAAAGCATTTGAATAGAGTTTGACCAGTTATTGTGCTTATTTTCTTAACAAAACTTGCTTGAGTTTTTTCCGGAAGTTCTACCGAGTTTTTTCCGGTATTTTTTTGCTTGTTTTTTTAGGAAAAAAAACCGACCCAACAGCCCTGATGCCATCCTTAAGACAAAGTAAAATACAACTATAGTGCGCGGTTGTACGTGGGATGACTGTATACAGAAAATATGCTATTAACTGTGGCTCTTCTCCATAACAGACAGACAAGGTAGGTACCGTACTGGTTATGCTACCGTATCTACTCACTAAATTCGCTTCGAAAACCGTAAACGATTTAAACGCACAGGCTTTTCGATAGATTCCCTTGGTATAGCTGGTTTTCGGCTGAGAGCGGGAATCCAGCCGAAAATGGAGTTTCAGCTACCTTTTTTGGACACAAAACAGTGTTTTAAGAACTGAAAGTAGCGTTCATATCTGACAGCTAGAAATGCCTTACAAATAGTCAAACCAATGTAAAAAACCAATTCATTCAAATTTGACAAGGTACAGCTAAAATAGATTTCTAGTTAGCGTTTTTGAACCAAAAATTTACGTTCAGCAGCTTTCCTGAAGCTCTGTTTAGAGCTTTGACTGAAATTAGAGTTGTGCGCGGACCAGGCATGCCCGCTAAGCATTTTGGACTGGTTGGCAACTATTTCGCAAGTGTCCGTGCCATCTAGGTGGCAGTAGCATAAATCGGCTTATTAATAATTCAGTTATTAACTGTCTGCTACGGCAGGAGAGGCCAGTTTAGGGTAGAAAGAACGGTGTAAGTACAAGAGCCAGTTAGCTAGTCGCCTCAACTGATAAGAGTGGTAGGCGAAAAGTTGCTGTTTGCGTCCGGTGAGATGGAAGTGTGTTTGGAGACTTCTTTGAACCACTCGGCAACGTCCACCTCCTCTTTCTCATAGTACTTGATGAATGGGTGCTCCTACAGACATTTTAGTAGTACAACACTAGTCTGGCAATTAACGCCTTTATGATACCGGCACGTAGCCATCCGCCGGAACCATAATTCCGACCGGCAACCGGATCGGAATTACCCTAGTTCCGGACGGAACCGGAACCAGAACTTTTCAGCGGGGAAATTGCTCCCGGAACCAAAAAATTCTAGCTGAAAACTGCAGAAACAGTTACAGGGCCAACCCCACATTTTCGGATTTTGACTACCCCAGCCCATTTTCCGACCCATGCCACGGTAACTTTTCGTCTAGGGGTAGAGGACGGATGGGTAGCAGCCAGACCCGGCCCATGAATGGCTTCTAAATGCCTAGACATTTGCTAGTTTATGCATACATGTAACAGGTCATTGGGCTGAAATACAGCTAAAAAGAGCGGTTTTGCAGGTGATTTTTTGCAATTTTTGTCTGAAGATCCACTCTTACTTGCCAGAAAAATCGGAGGGGGTCGGCAAAATCGTCTGGGGGGTCCCCATCCGGGGGTCTGGCCTAAGTCGGGTGGGGGGCAGATCCCCAGACCCCCTGTTACATGTATGCGTTTATGTCAGTCTTGATAGAGGCAGAGTGGTCTAAACATACCAACAGTTTGTTGTATTTGGGTCGTCCCTTGACGTCCTTAGTTAGACATTGCCTCACAAAATCGCTGAACATCCAGGAAAAGCCGTTGGCCGGCGTGATCCGTTCAACCGGAGGATCGGCCTCAAGAATTCTTGCCAGAACTTCGAAATCGGTACTGCAACTCTCGTACGGGAAGGTGCCCAGCGCCAATTCCACCTGAAACAACAAGCTGACCGGTTTTCTAAATTGCTCTTACTGATTGACCAAAGAAATTCCCAGGCTCCAAACGTCGGCTCTGATGTCGTAGTTGGGCCGGTCGGGGTCCGGCGGGTCGATTCGTTCGGGCTAGAACGAAAAACCAACTTGTATTAAATTACTATTATATTTTGACTTCTGCCGTCCGGCTGGCACTGGCACTTTCGAATTTGGCGCCATCTATAGTTAGCTTCCGACAGACCGGCAGACATGGGCGTTTTACCCCCTCAGGTCGACGCTACACCGCTCAGGAATTTTTAGGAAGAATTTTGTATAGAAAATCATGATAAAACTATCCTAGATTAGAAGTTTTTAGCATTAGAATACAGCGCTGACCCTAAAAAACACCGCCTGGCCTTTTCTCGAGTTTTCTGAATAATTTCAAATAGCCGCCATTCTGTCAATTTTCAACCGAATCAAAAGATTTTTGGAACAATTATATTATTATTTGTTAAGAGTTTGTTTTGGCCAAGTCCTGGCCTGCTGGCCTTCTATTAGCTTCGGGTTATGTCTTTGAGAAATCAACGAACAGAAATTTTCAGACGTCAAATTTGAACCTAAAAATCTCACGAACCCTTCATCGGATCTATCCCAAGTTTTGCAGGTTAACCAATCTTTATATGGACTTAAGAACCTGAAGAGCTCAGCTTTCTAGCACAACCGGTTACAAACTGGCGGATTTTTACCTTCAGTCAAGGTAAAAAAATTAGCATTGTCAAAAATGAGGGTGGTGCCCTCTAAACATAAAGCCCGGTTGTATGGCCTAATTTAGGTGTTCCTTGTGTTGCCTTAGTTGAGGCGATTGTAATCCACGACCCCACTAGTTCGTATAACCCTTTCTGTGCAAACAATAACACCCTCATTTTTGACAATGCTAATTTTTTACCTTGACTGAAACTAAAAATCCGCAGATTTTAACCGATTGCGCTAGAAAGTTGACCTCTTCAGGGTTGTAAGTCCACATAAAGGTTGGTGAACCTGCAAATTTTGGGAAAGATCCGATGAAGGGTTCGTGAGATATTTATGTTCATAATTGACGTTTGAAAATTCGGGTTCGTTGATTTCGTAAGGGCATAACTCGAGACTACAGAAGGCTAGCAGGCTGGGACTTGGCCAAAAGAAACTCTTTCCAAATCAAAATAATCTTGCCAAAAATCGTTTCATTCGGTTGAAAATTGACGGAATGGCGGCCATTTGAAAATTTTCGGAAAGCTCAAAAAATGGCCAGGCGGTCTTTTTTTGGCCAACACTGTGCCAGTGCCATCCGGGTGGCATTTAGTAGTTGTTCGTCCACTCACAGACATGTAGGCAGCGCATCCAGCTGCCCTGGTCTTTGCCTTCGAGTCTACCAGGCGCCCGGAGATGCCAAAATCACACAACTTCACCGTGCCATCCCAGTCCAGCAGGATGTTGGAAGGCTTTACATCTGTAATTTTGCTTTTGATTATTTGTTTGGGCTCCATTGCCCTTTACGACAGCCCAGGACACCCCGCGCTCTTATTAGAGCCTTTAAATGGAGTGCCCTGTACTGTTGTTTGTGTATACACACACTTACCATACACACAAATACGTTATGGACTGGGTCGCCGAGGGGGGTTGACCGAAATTTTCTGTTTTCACAAAGGTGGCCAAATTTCTCCAAAAAAAGTCGCCAAAATTTTCCGGGGGGGGGTAGCGAGTGCCGGCGAGGGGCCCTCACCCCGGCCTATGCATGCTTTATGTTCATACATGTAACACGGGGGTCTGCCCCCACTCGACTTAGGCCAGACCCCCCCAGACGATTTCGCCGACCCCACTCCGATTTTTCTGGCAAGTAAATTTTTGAGCAAATTTTTGCAATTTTTTATAATTTCAGACACAAAAATTGCCAAAATCGCCTGAAAAACAGCACTTTTTAGCTGTATTTCAGCTCAAATTAGCGATTTGTGGCCCACAAATTGCGATTTTTGAGCGTTTTTTAATGTCCTACCCCCTCCCAAAATTTTGGCTCAGATCCCCGGCCGGCGCCAGACCACCCAACCTCTCTCGCAGATGCCGGGACCGCCGTGACGCGTAAACTAATCATGGCCAACACTTTGTCCATCAATAGTTAGTAAGTGCAAGTGCGACAAAGAAAGAAAGAAAAACCTCTGTGAATGATTCCCTGGTTCTCCTTTAGATAGTCTAAGGCTTTGATAATCTGAAAGACAGAATAAACAAGTGATAATAAAAAATTATAGATATTAATTAATAATACTACTGACCGATATGGCCATTTTGCCCAAAATCCGCTCGGGAATGGGACCTTTGAGTTTCTTGATCAGCTTATCCAGACACGTGGCCATTAACTCCATGCAGATCCACACATCACACTGCAATTATACACACTAAACATAACATATTATGCGTGTAACAGGGGTCTGGTCGGCACAGTTGGTGTAGTGGTTTAGGCCGCATGGCCACTCTGCGCGACTAAGTGCGCTCATCCTCTCGGCGCGGCAAGTTTCTTGCCGCAAAGAGTTGGTGGTCGGCACAAAGCTCCAAACAGGCCACCGAAAGCTGGTGACAGTTAGTAGGTAAAATAGGAACCGACTGGATCTGCCTAAGCACCGAAGCCGCTCCACAAAGCATGCCACGTTGGAGAAGAAGATCTACGATGTCAGAAGCTGTCTGAGAAACCAACTATGCTGGGAGCCCTCTGACATATGGGGCCCGGCGGCCATCGGGAGCTGACAGCATCATGACGTCAACATGTCAGGAGCTCTCTTAGTGACTGGCACCCAACAGCATGGCTAGGAGTGGCTGGCAGTGAAAGAAGGGAAACGTCCGAGATGACGAATTACAGTTGTCATGGACAACTCCTGACGTCATTGATCTTCTCATCCAACGTGGCAGCCTTTGTGGAGCGGTTTCGGTGCTTAGGCAGATCCAGTCGGTTCCCATTTACCTGCTCGCTGGCACCAGATTTCGGTGGCCTGGGTGGGGCTTTGCTAAGTGCAATTGCAGTCGGACTGGTTTCGAACCCAAGCCAACTTAGCGACACGGGTCTGGGGACCCATCCCGAGAGAAGATTAGCTGGTTAGTAGCAATTTTTTCAGCAAAGTTTTGAAGTTATAACAATTTCTGACACTAAGATTAACTGCAAAACTGCGCTCGAGTCCGAATTATCACATTTTACTATAGTTTATGATACGTCGGGCTTAGGGGGACAACAACCATACATGTAACAGGTGATCCGTCGATGGAGGTTGGGGGGACGGGTCCGAGCCCAAATTCTAGGGAAGCGGTTTTGGTACAAAAAAACGCTCAAAAATCAATCACAATTTTGCGCTAAAAATTGCTAATTTTACTATAAAAATTACCGGCCAGAAAACCGATCGGGGGTCTGGCCTGGCCTAACTCGGTTGTGGGCGGGGGTAGACCACACATGGGTCGAAAAAAATGGGGAAATTTGTGGGTGGGCCTGTCGGTTTGGGGGCTCGTTTCTAGGGGTTTTTTGGTGGGTGGGGTCAGGAACAAACTTCGGCTTCAGGTCGAGCCCAAGTTGGGGGGGGGGTGGGCAGACCTAGTGTTGTTAGGCTTTTTTTTGAAGGCCCATTTCGAAAATTTTTTATTTTATTCAAAGTATGGATGGAAATTTTAGGGGAAAATCGCTGAATTTAGCCTCAGATATACATTAGCGGTGCAGTTCTATCAATTTCTTGCCTATTCTAAGCCTAAAAATAGGTTTTGAAGGGCAGCAGCCACTCTGTGAGCAATGCCGCAGGTAGAATGTCGACTCTCAGGCTGTAACACAATCTTTGAACCAAAGCATCAGCTTTTGTATTTAAAGTTGCTTCTGATGCATCCTTGCATCTCCTATAAGCTATATTTCATGCTAGGAAAAAATATTGAAAAAAAAAATTCGAAATGAAAAGTTTTCATAAAAAAAGGTTTTTTTGGCTTTCAAAAAAAATTTTTTTTTACAACTCTAGGCAGACCCCCGGAGCCCTGATACATGTAAGTAAAATAGAAGTAAAAAGTTGAGATAAGAGAAGACTGACATCAGTAATAAAGCAACCGAGACATCTGACTATGTAGGGGCAGTCGTGACTGCGCAATACCACGTCCAAATCCATCAGAACTCGCTTGTTCTCGTCTTTGTTGCCGGTGCGACGCATTTGCTAAACTCGCCAGCCTTACAGACTGCTTGCTATATAAGGGAGAAGCGGTTAAGAAGATTCACCTTAACTGCAATGATATGGCCGGTCTGTTTAACTCGCATTTTGACCACGTGACCGCAGGTGCCGTGACCCAGCTCGTAGATCGGCTCCAGATCTTCGGTCTCCGCCTTGATTTCCTGACAATCACAACACTCACTCACTAATACAGTCAGGCACTTAACGCCCTCTATGGTACCGACACCATATAAGGCGCCGGTACCATATATAGTATCCCTACCTTCGCATAGGTACCGGTGCTGGTACCAGATATGGTACCACTCTGTTCAGATTTCGCACTATATGGTAGCGGTACCATACGGTACCCCCACGTTCGGGGCCTGTGGTGGTACCATTGTACCTCTACCTTCGTATAGGTACCGGTGCTGGTACCAGATATGGTACCACTCTGTTCAGATTTCGCACTATATGGTAGCGGTACCATACGGTACCCCCACGTTCGGGGCCTGTGGTGGTACCATTGTACCTCTACCTTCGTATAGGTACCGGTGCTGGTACCAGATATGGTACCACTCTGTTCAGATTTCGTACTATATGGTAGCGGTACCATACGGTACCCCCACGTTCGGGGCCTGTGGTGGTACCATTGTACCTCTACCTTCGCATAGGTACCGGTGCTGGTACCAGATATGGTACCACTCTGTTCAGATTTCGTACTATATGGTAGCGGTACCATACGGTACCCCCACGTTCGGGGCCTGTGGTGGTACCATTGTACCTCTACCTTCGCATAGGTACCGGTGCTGGTACCAGATATGGTACCACTCTGTTCAGATTTCGTACTATATGGTAGCGGTACCATACGGTACCCCCACGTTCGGGGCCTGTGGTGGTACCATTGTACCTCTACCTTCGCATAGGTACCGGTGCTGGTACCAGATATGGTACCACTCTGTTCAGATTTCGTACTATATGGTAGCGGTACCATACGGTACCCCCACGTTCGGGGCCTGTGGTGGTACCATTGTACCTCTACCTTCGCATAGGTACCGGTGCTGGTACCAGATATGGTACCACTCTGTTCAGATTTCGCACTATATGGTAGCGGTACCATACGGTACCCCCACGTTCGGGGCCTGTGGTGGTACCATTGTACCTCTACCTTCGCATAGGTACCGGTGCTGGTACCAGATATGGTACCACTCTGTTCAGATTTCGTACTATATGGTAGCGGTACCATACGGTACCCCCACGTTCGGGGCCTGTGGTGGTACCATTGTACCTCTACCTTCGCATAGGTACCGGTGCTGGTACCAGATATGGTACCACTCTGTTCAGATTTCGCACTATATGGTAGCGGTACCATACGGTACCCCCACGTTCGGGGCCTGTGGTGGTACCATTGTACCTCTACCTTCGCATAGGTACCGGTGCTGGTACCAGATATGGTACCACTCTGTTCAGATTTCGTACTATATGGTAGCGGTACCATACGGTACCCCCACGTTCGGGGCCTGTGGTGGTACCATTGTACCTCTACCTTCGCATTGGTACCGGTGCCGGTACCATACATGTACTTTTGGTGGTGGTAGTGGTGCATTCATAGTTTTGTAGAAAAAGATGGCCGGGCGACTTTTCTGTAGAAAAACTCGTTTAAAGTATGAAACACGTCCAAACGCCGCGCGACGACAAAAATCTACCAAAACGTAGTTTAAAAAATTGAACTATTTTTTGTCGCCGGCCTTTTCTATGGTGAATTTGCAATGGCAAGAATGTGTACATGATATAGTTTTAGTGCGAAACCACTATAACGATGCAGGAGAGCGTTCAACCGGCGGACAATTTGGAAGAAGCTCGCAAAAAATCTCTGTTGAGCAGAAAATTTTTATCTACACGGAGCGACAGTTTCTCTACAGAAAAGTCGCCTGGCTTTTTTTTCTACACGAGAATGAATCCACCTTAAGATGTGCGTAAAAGCATACATGGGCCGGGTGAGGGGTTTACCCGTCGGGGGGGGAGAGAAAAATTTTCGATTTCAGGCGTTTTTGAACTCCCCCGATCCCGAGACTACCACCACACCCCTCCTGATTTCTCCGGCCCATGTAAACGTAAAAGCACTATTTTTTGTATAAAAGCTACGTAGCAGACTTACTTTTCCGTCAATTCTGAGTATTCCGCTGCGCTTCTCAATTTCTTCCAAACGACGAGTGATTTCAGCGCTGAAATTTGGCAGCGCACAGTTTTGATTGAATATACGGCTTACACATACTTCTGCCACAAGAGTGGCACTGGCAGACGGCTGCCGCCAGCCAATCAATTAAGATAGACTTAAGTGCCAACTAGTGCTGCAACCGGAATTCGGGAAAACCGGGAAACGAGAATCCCGGGAAAAACCGAAAATATCGGGAAAGCGACCAAAACGCATGCTGAGTCTGAGTGACAAAACATAAATGTTTTCAAGATTCGCGTGGCTACCACCTGTACTGATATTTTACTAGTGGATTTTTATTTCACTATTTACTAAATTTACTACAAATTCAGTCCTTCAATTTAATTTTAATTTCGGTTTTACTACCAAGCAGCTCCGATTTTACTAATTTTTGTTTTACTAATAATTTTATCTATTTTACTAGTCATTAGGTGCAATTTTGCATCATTCATACCAAAATTTTATGAATAATTGACGTTGGTGCCAAACGGTTGCTGAATTTAATAACGATATAAAGCTCTACAGAATTTTAGAGACGAAAATGCGTGAAACGTGGCTGGCGAAAGTGCACCCACACATCTTTTAGTGCAAAATTTATCAAGAATTTGGCTGGAATTCACCAAAAACTAGAAAAATAGTAGTAAAATTTCCATTTTACTATTGACGCCGTTTGGTAATTAAATTAAATTTTTACTTTAGTATTGGCTCTAATTTTACTTTTTACTATCATCTTACCACTAGTATCTTAAGTGAGTCAAAAGTAGTAAGAACTAAGAATAGCCAATCAATGAATGACTTTGCTCAACAGTCAGAAGGACTTAACTCTAAAAAAAAATTACATAAAAACAAAGACATAAGTTACAGTGGGTGTCACAGAAATACGAGTAAAAAGCTGTTAATAGCGCTATAAAATTGATTTCTCGGTATTAGAGAATTAGAGAAACCGGAAGTGAAAATAGCGGCAATGCCCGGTTCTTCGGCAAGTACCGGGATCCCGGTTGCATCGCTAGTGCCAACCGGCTAACTCCAACCGGACCGCTCTCCGCAGTCTGTCCAAGTCTAAATTAAGCTTCAGAAAGAGCCAGAGCCACCCGGATGGAAGAGGAATAAATGGGCCAAAAGCCACAAAACCAAACGGCACCTGTCCGAGTATCTGTGAGGTCCGACCGCCGACAGAAATCCGCCGTTCCATTCGTGCGCTCGTCTCCGCTCCTGAACGCCGCTGCGCATCCCCTTGCCACTGCTGACCGGCACTGAATAACACAACGAAACCATAGATGGTCAGCTTATTACAGTCAGGCACTTAACGCTGTTTATGGAACCGACGACACCATATCTTTCCCCCACGTTCGGGGCCTGTGGTGGTACCATATACGGCACCCCTACCTTCGCATTGGTTCCGGTACCGGTACCATTCTGTTCAGTTTTTGTACCGAATAATATGGTAGTGGTAGGCACCATATTATATGGTACCGTCACCCATGGCCATGGGTAGGGTACCATAATATGATGTCGGTCTCGGTACCATAAACGACGTTAAGTGCCTGACTGTAATAGACAGAACACATCTGTCGGACAATGTTGGCCACCTCCTTTTATTAAATCGGCCTATCCCATCCCCGTACATGCGACGGGAGGTTTGGGCATACGTACATGTAACAGGTCCGGGCCAGACAGGGGGAGCGGGTTTCGGTCAGGTGGGGGTCGAGGGGCTTTTCCCATAGATAGCTATGACGAAAAAGTGTGTCCATAGCCATAGCTATGTCAAACAACAGCTAATTATAGATGCAAGCTAGGTATGTATCTGGCTGCATTAGCCTACAGGGGCACCTAGCCATGTATGTATGGCTATAAAATAGCCCGATCGGGCTAAAAGTTATACATGGCTACAATCCCCTGACTGGAAAACGCAAGTACTACTAACAAACTGGCACAGAAATCATAATTGTTTGGCTTAAAATCTGTTTAAAACGCCATTGCTAACCGAATTTGAATTTGGAGATTCTGCTACTTACTACCTTTTTTAAAACAAACTGGTGTTTTTAGAAGTCCTTTTGTCGTTACAGTCATGTCATGTCTACCGTACTAGATAGAAAGCCAAACCTTCAGCCCCAGAGTGTTTAGGGAGCCCCCACCAGACATGGGCAAAGGGGGGGCTGAGGGGGTTGCCCCCCTCACGCTCTGACCTACCCCCCTCAGCCGGCCGCTACCCCCTTTCAGGAATTTTTTGGAAGAATTTTGTATAGAAAATTATGATTTAAATATGCCCGGATTAGGTGTAAATGAGCTCAGAATAGCTTATTTTAACTTATTTTAATGAAAAAATAAGCCAAAAAACCTTGATTTTAGCCAAAAATCGGACTTTTTGGCTTACCACCCCTCGCCCCCCCCTCAGGGGGTCCTACCCCCAGGAATTGAAAATTCTACCCCCCCCTCAGCCGAAATGCTAGCCCATGTCTGGCCCCCGCCGACCGAAAAATACAAGTACTAGTAGAGTAGTGGCTCTAGTACTAACCAACTGACTCAGAAATCACTACTTTTTAGCTGAAAATTCGCTTGAAAAGTCTTTGGAAACCGAATCTGGCGTTTCCGCTGCTGATATTTAAGAGAAACCGGTGTTTTTCAAAGCGTGTAATCGCTTTTTCGTTGTTTTTTAGATATAAAACGCTATTTGGTAGCTCAAAATAGCGATTTTGGGCCGACTCACTGAGATAAACGTGCTAAAAAGCATTTCCAGGCGTTTTGGAGCTTTTGAAATTTGAACCCCGCTCTGGGCGAAACCCCTCCCCGACCCAGCCACCAAATGGGGCATACATGCAACAGTTCATCCGCCGAAGGGGGTTGGGGGTCTGGTGCCGGCAGGGGGGGGGGTTGAGCCGAAATTTTGTCAGGACGGTTAGGCACTAAAAAAACGCTCAAAAATCGAAAAATCGCAATTTTTCGGCTAAAAATCGTCAAAAATCGCTAATTTGGGATGAAATGCAATCAAACAGTGCTTTTTTACAGGCGAATTTTACAATTTTTGTGTCTGAAATTGCAAAAATCGTAAAAAAATTTGCTCAAAAAATTATGTACTTGCGAGAAAAATTGGAGGGGAGGTCGGAAAAATCGTCACGGGGATCCCCATCCGGGGTGTCTGGCGTAAGTCGGGTGGGGGCAGACCCCTGTAACATGTATGACTACCATATGGTACGAAATTTAAATGAACTGGTACCATATATGGTGCCACTACCCTAAGTACCCAGATCCCTCCGGCCCATGTATGCACGACTCTGTCGCTCATCGAAAAGAAACGGAAATTCGCTACTGTGCACGTTTCAGAACTGTCGGCCCCGGCCACCGTCCCAATTTCGGCTGAAATGCCGGCCCAAAATAACCAGGTCCCACCGGTTCGGTCGACGATCAGTCAACTACATAAAACGGAACACGGTTTCAGCACAAAATCCAAGGGTTAAATGGGAAGAAATTTAGACAATCTTAAAGCTCGGTTTTTAGATTAATATTGAAGTAATCTAATCTGAACTCACAGTTCATGGGAGGTTTGCGCGGCATGGGGCTAGTGTGACAGCCGTTGTTAAGCAGAGGTTTGTTAGGTCTGGGACTGGGTTTGTCCTGTCTCTTAGGAGGCCAGAGGTTCAGTTTCTCCAGACGCTTCTCCAAGTTAAATATCTTCTGCTGCAACGTGGGCATGGGAACCCGCTCAGGGTAAGGCTTAGGCTCGGTCATCACATGCAACTCCTCAGTCAGATCACCATCCCCTCCTCTCTCTTTCTTCCTTCGCTCCTCAATCTCTTGCTGACCCTCTGAAGAAAGCAGCTCTTTTGCTAACTTCCTACTTACCATAACCGAATCATCTAGGTATTGAGGAGGTAATTTATCGCATCGGTCACTAGTAAACAACAGAAGAGATACAAAGGATAGGCCGTACAATACAAAACACAAAAGACACTCTCAGATAAACCCAATTCTCTTCATCATGTACGGTTGTTATTATTATTCTATAACAGAGTTCGTTATCACATCTACGTACCAAACTAACCACCTAACTGGGGATGCAAAGGGGATAAAAAATAGCAAATACCAAATAGGTAGTGAATGGTATTTTCTGAACCAAATAATATCAAATAGCTTTCAAACTAGGTCATAAAAGCAAAATTCGTGACCCAAATCAAGCTTTACCACGTTCAGGTAATCCCTGCACTACTGGAGGAAACGGAATTTTAACAAGCTCTATAACGTGCTGAAGCTCATGTTCGCATGTCTGTCAGCTGAGGCTAGTCATATAAGAACTTTTTGAGTCGTACAGGAAGCATATCCGATGTACACGACGGCCCAGGTTAACAAGTTTGGACAAAAGTGGAACATTCAGCTCACTCAAACATAATCAATTTTTAGAATTTTGTGCCGAGATGACAGCTATATAAACACGTTAATCCATTTTGTGGCAAAACTGACTTTTAGGGGTCCCTAACGAGGGCCTATATCTCAGGATCTAAGCAGAGCACAGTAATAAAAATTTCAGCAATCTTTTAAGAATTTATTGATCTTTCATTTAAAAAAGGATTCACTCAAATCCGTTGAGATTTGCAGTTGCTACAGCGGTGGTAAAACTGACTTTTAGGGGCCCCTAACAAAAATTTCAATTTCATCTACCGTATTCAGTTGACTCCTAAGCCTAAGCCTGAGCCTAAGCAAGGAAGTAATTAATTAATAATATAGGTATTATAATAGAGGGACCCCTAAAAGTCAGATAAGGCATACCCCCCTTCCCCACCCCCCCTCCCGGAGGGAGGAAATTTTCGCTTATTTAAGGTAAAATAGGCGTTTTTTGGCCTTTTTTCGGGGACCCCCACTCCCCGAGGTCTCCAAACCCCCCTCCGGATTTTTCCGGCCCATGTATGATTTGAATGAATCCTTTTTTAAATGAAAGATCAATAAATTCTTAAAAGATTGCTGAAATTTTCATTAATGTGCTCTGCTTAGATCCTGAGATATATATACGCTCTCATTAGGGACCTCTAAGTCAGTTAAGCCCATTTTGTTACTATTTAAGCAAGAAAGTAAAGAGGAAAAAGAGCTCAAATGTTGTAAAACATACCACGATGGCAAAATAAGCTGAATTATTAGCTGAAAAAAGTCGCCAAGTAATTCTGTTATTTAACATATTATAGGGACCGGCAACGGCGGCCAATTTTGCGCCGCTCCGCGTGCCTAATTTTCTTCGCACGTTTTCACCACACTGGTGTCGCGGGGATCAAAATCATGTTTTTTTAAAAAATGCGGATAGGGGTACTTACGTATATATTTGGCAAAACAGGCCCCCGGGGCTTGCCCTATGTTGATGTAGTGATCACTAGACTCGCCAGGCGAAGGGCTTTCAAATGATATACAACACGACCATTTTGGGCGATTTTGGAATGTTTCCAAAAATTTTCGATAATCGATATTTATCGATAAACCATGTTAATTTATAATTAATTATGATTAAAACATCAATTTTTGTTTGGGATCGGTTCCTGATTCCCCCGCGCTACACCTGATCCAGAATTTCTCACCAAAGTACAAATCGGAGGAAGTAGGGGGGCCAATCCGGGGGGGTCTGGAATATTTCGGGTGGGGGGCAGACCACCTGTTACATGTATTGTAGCAGCTCATCCTTGTCTGAAACTGTAAGTGTAGTGTCCGAAACTGTAAAAGAATTGTGCCAGAAACATCGGAGAGGGAGAGTGGAAAAGATCGTTTTGATGGGGGGTGCTCCCCTATCGGGGGGTTGGCCCAAGTCGGTGGGAGGGGAGCAGAACCCCAGCCCCGCTGTTACATATACAAATGTACCTGGAAAACACAGGAATACCAGTTCACACTCTACTATTCAGTTCTAGTTCGAGCTACCAAGGTGTTTGTTCGGTATATAAAGGTGGTAGACGCAGTCCTACAGTCTTGGTATATAAAAAATGTAAAAGAAAATCGCATTGCGATTAGAATGACACCGGTCCCATCAAAATCGGCGCAGGGGTTTACGAGTGACAGTCTGATAAAGTACATCGGTCATCGGTATGCACGCTGCGGTCAACTTTCTAGGAAGAAAAGGTGGCACGCTGGGTGACGCAGTTAAACGGTCATAACTCGCTTATTATCCAACCAATTCCGTTCCGGTTTGTTTTGTTAGACTGCATAAATTGTGCTCTTTTCAATTCTGAAGCCGAATTTCACCTAGGAGCATTTTGAATTTTCGCGTGCCGGTCCCTACATATTATCCGGTATTTTTCGGTGTACAAAAATACCAAATAATACCATTTCTCAAAAATACCAAATAATACTGAATAATACCATATAATACCGGTACCATTTGCTTGCATCCCTAACATGAGAACTAGCGGAGGCATCGCAAAGTAAAGGAGGAAACAAAAAGGGCAAAATCACGTTCCCGAGAAATTTGTATTTCACGAGCTTGTGCAACGCATCAGTTTGTGGGCGTCAACTAGAGAATGGTGATGCAATAGGACAACCCAACATTTTCAGCTATTCCATTCAGTAGGCTTCTTAGCTGAACATAGAAGGTGAGGTGGATTTATACTTCTGCCCTGCCACCCGGGTGCAACTGGCACTTAGGGGCCATCCATAAACTACGACATCAAAAATTCAAAATTTTGCACCCCCACCCCTTCCGAAGTTTTTCGACGTTCTCTTCAGCACAACCCCCCAACAAACTACGACGTTTTTGGCTGATACCCAACCCCCCCCCCCCCGACCAAATTTGGTACTGTGTCCGAGTATTGAAAAATGTACAATAAAATTTACATACTGTAGTACTACATATACATAGGTGTAGAATCTATGAAAAAGAAACTTTTTTGACCATACATGTAGTTGGGGGGAATGGGGGGTATTTTCCCCCCAGGCCCGATTTCCGGAGAAAATTCCCCCCCCAGCCGGATTCTGGGGGGGAATTTTTTGAAACCCTATTTTGGGTTTGTAAACCTGCAAACAGGGTTCCAGAAGCCCTGATTAGGGTTTCAGAAACCCAACTTGGGTTCCGGAGCCCTAGTTTGGGTTTCAAAAACCCTAAATAGGGTTCCGGAACCCTGTTTTGGGTTTCAAAAACCCTAAATAGGGTTCCGAAACCCTGTTTTGGGTTACTGAAACCCTAAATAGGGTTCCGGAACCCTAATTTGGATTGCTGAAACCCTAATTTGGGTTTCTGAAACCCTAAATAGGGTTCCGGAACCCTAATTTGGGTTACTGAAACCCTAATTTCGGTTACTGAAACCCTAAATAGGGTTCCGGAACCCTAATTTGGGTTTCTGAAACCCTAAATAGGGTTCCGGAACCCTAATTTGGGTTACTGAAACCCTAATTTCGGTTACTGAAACCCTAAATAGGGTTCCGGAACCCTAATTTGGGTTTCTGAAACCCTAAATAGGGTTCCGGAACCCTATTTTGGGTTACTGAAACCCTAATTTCGGTTACTGAAACCCTAAATAGGGTTCCGGAACCCTAATTTGGGTTCTTGAAACCCTAAATAGGGTTACTGAAACCCTAAATTGGGTTCCAGAACCCTAATTTGGGTTTCTGGAGGGCCGAAATAGGGTTTCCGGAACCCTAATTTCGGTTACTGAAACCCTAAATAGGGTTCTAGAACCCTAATTTGGGTTCCTGAAACCCTAAATAGGGTTACTGAAACCCTAATTTGGGTTACTGAAACCCTAAATTGGGTTTCAGAACCCTAATTTGGGTTTCTGGAGGGCCGAAATAGGGTTCCGGAACCCTAATTTCGGTTACTGAAACCCTAAATAGGGTTCTAGAACCGTAATTTGGGTTTCTGGAGGCCCAAAATAGGGTTCCGGAACCCTAATTTGAGTTTTAAAATCTCTAAAGAAGGTTCCAGAAATGCATTTTAACTGTATTATGTCGAATAAAATGGTTTTTTTGCATGTTTTAAAGCAAAATTAGCTTTTTTTGCACATTTTAAATTAAAAATAAGTTTTTTTCCACGTTTTACAGCAAAAATGGGGTTTTAAACGGAATTTTTGCACTTCAGACAGGATTTT
Source organism: Sabatieria punctata (assembly GCA_030248155.1). NCBI lineage: Eukaryota > Metazoa > Nematoda > Chromadorea > Araeolaimida > Comesomatidae > Sabatieria > Sabatieria punctata. The sequence continues at coordinate 178,002 of JASANB010001378.1, forward strand.
TACCCCATTTTTAGTCCTCAAAACCCTGTTTTGAGCCCAAAAAAGGTCGCTGAAACCAACTTTTGGACACCAAAAAAAGGTCGCTGAAACCCCCTTTGGGCATAGCCCTGAAACCCTATTTTGGATCAGAAAAATTCCCCCCCCAGCCGAAAACCCAGCTACATGTATGTTTTTGACTGTCAACTACCATTTTGGCGGTTGGAAACTTGAACTGGGTTGAGTTTTCCTGTTAATATAGAGCTGCGGACAAAATATTCTTAGGCCCTAAAAACGTCGACGTTTTTGACACGAACTCCCACTACTGTGGATCAGGTATACCTGTACCTGATTATCAGGTAGATTTGCAATACCCACCTGATACCTACCTGATCCGGGTACTTTCGAACTGTACCTACCTGATTGATTTTACAAAAAATGCGTTCAAGTCTACATTATTCGGCGCTCAGCGACTTGAGACGGCACGGCGCGTGAAAGCGCCCAATGGATAATCGTTATTATCTACCCAATACATCGAACCGCTGCGTTGTAGAGCGGTATTATGGAGTTGGCTACTACGCACTCACTTACCACTCTATTTCCAGTCAGTTCGGATTATTATTTGTGCCCAATACCAACTTTTCTCACTTCCGACTTTCCCTGATCCGACATTCGCATTCCCAGTTCCAACTTTTCCCATTTCGGACATTCCAGTCAATCAATCAAGTGGTCACCTTTCTTTGAAAATTTATATGGGTAAAAAAGCGGAAAGATTGGAAAAACGATATTTCTAACTCTTTACCTAAAAAATAGCTTCGTTCTTGGTATGCTCAACGGTTTGGTAAGCTTATCATAAGCTCAAGACCTCAAAAGGCCGATTGAGGACTCAATTTATATAAAATAATATTAAAAATCGGAAAATTTCCAAGAAAAATGACTGCAAATTGACTACAAATTCGCAAATTATAAAAATAGTTTGTAGTCAGCAAAACAATATGTAGTCTTGATGACGTCGTAATCGCCAAAAAATATGTAGTTTGTAGTTTGCAGTACTACGAATAGGCCTAACTACGAAACATACTAATTTATCATTGTTAACTGAGTTTTGATTGAGTTTGGAAAACCCTCCAAATACGTATGTACATATACAGCAAGTATTACAGTCAGGCACTTTTAACGCCGTTTATGGTACCGACACCATATAAGGTAGCTTAGGTAGTGGTACCATATATGGTACCCCCACCTTCGGGGCCTGTGGTGGTACCATACAAGGTACCGGCACCATATATGGTACTCCCACGTTCGGGGTCTGTGGTGGTACCGGCACCATATATGGTACCCCACCTTCGCGTTGTTACCGGTACCGGTACCATATATGGTACCGGCACCCATGGCCATCCATGGGTAGTGGTACCATATATGGTACCACTACCTTATATGGTGTCGGTACCATAAACGGCGTTAAGTGCCTGACTGTATTATACACAAGTGTGAACAGACAATGAATAGTGACTTTATTCTCCTCTCATACAAACACGTTCTCTTTCTGTAAGCCGAACAAGACCTTTAATCGATCGAACGTAACTCCACCGCTCCAGGCAGTAAACACTCTACAGGAACCATCAAACAGACTAACATGTTTGCTACTTCCAAACAGTTTTTGCACTGCCAGCGTAGCTAGAAACTTCAAACTCTGCAGTCTGAAATAGCACTGCAACAAAATAATCGAACCGTCAAATCTAATCACTTCCAATGCCGAGTCGCTTGACAAAACTCCTTTAGACTTTGGTTGGTGCGGACTAGCCAGCGTGCCTATTTTAGCCAGATCACAAAAACGATCCTCAAGTAAATTCAGCTCGTAAATTCTGCAGTGATGGTCAGAAAGGTAGACAGATCCCTTACAATTATAGACTTCAACAAATTGCGGCAGCGGGTTCAACGGTGCCAGCTGAACCCAGTTTCCAATGGTCTTCAGAGACATTTTGTAAATTTTGTACTCAGGTCCTGAGGCACAAATAAACAGAAAATCGTTCTCTAGCACACAAGCAAAGCTGGTATTAGCTCTATCCAAAGTTCGGGCTAGCAGAGTTAAGGCCGGGGTGGCAGGGTCTAAAGAGAGCAGGTAAAAGCAGGTTCTTGAAAAGAGTCCCTGAGCCGAATGATCGTATCTGGGCAGAGTCAGTACTACCCAACCCAAGCAACAGTGGGCTAAGGTCAAACGGAACCCAAACGTCGCCCCTTGACCCAAGTGTTCCCGCGCAGTCCACTGGTGTGAGTTCAGATCAAAACTGAAAAAGCTGCAACTAAGACTTCGAGCGATTTGAGTAAGCGAAATGAGCATTCCAATTTGCGTCTGGGAGCAATCGAATGACACTGCGTCTATTAGACACTGTTCAGTAGGGCAAAATTGAGAGACCAAATGCCAAGAATCGGAGATGAACGGATGACCGGCCCATACTGCGATTAGCGGCCGGTAACTGCTGGACGAACATATGTAAATGAGGCGGTCGAGTTTGGACTGACCCAGCAACCAGAATTCATTCCAGTCGTGCGCATTTACAAGTGCGCAAGGAAGTGAAATGGCGTGATTGGTCATTCTAAATTGCAGTATTATTATATAAAACACTGAAATTTCAGATCTTTCTGGCAACCCAATTTCCCGCATCAACAAAGGCCGATGTTTGATAAGATAGAAAGAAATGTATGGCAAGAAAAGAGGTAGGTACCACAAGATGGTAATATTTCCTGAGGCCTCGATCGAACTACTACCGATGCCCCTGACTGAACTAATAATAAAAATAGTGCAACTGTGTTTGTATGGAAGAGCACCAATACCAAATCGAACACAACTGCAGCAGCTTCCAACTGCGGTGACAGTTTATCGCCTTATGTGAACTGAATTATATTGCACCAGTATAGAAAGTTAACAATACAACAGCTCGAAAAGAACATTAAGAAGACAGTATATATATATATACATATTATATATACAGGGTAGAGATGTGCACGGGCCGGGCATGCCCGGCCCGGCCCGGCCCGTGGGCCGGGCCGGGCATGCCCGTCAACGATTTTGGACGGGCCGGGCCGGGCCGGGCACCATTTTCAGGCCCCCCGGGCCGGGCCGAGCCCGATTTTGATGCCCGTCGGGCATATATAAAGAACACCAGAATACAAAAAAGAACACCTTGATTAGCTTAGCATTACCCCAAATGAATTCACCATATGCAGAATTATTTTAACAGTAATTTCAGCCTTGGTGCCGTTCGTACACAAGCCTTTACCCCACCTGCCGACGAACTTAATTTTAAGCCTCAATTTGGAGCTCAAGCTTAGATTCAAGTGCACACTTTGATTTATAGGGTTGAGCTTCTGCGTCTGGCTTTAAAAAGGGTGTCAACCACTGCCCTGGATATGTAATGTACATTGTGTATGACATGACATCAATGACCCCAATAAACAATATATACCCCAACAAAAAACCCCAATATCAATTCCTGGAAAACAACCCAATACCAGTTCGCACTCTAATTAAAAGAAGGCATAAATTTAAAATTCGCTCTTTTAAAATGCCCATTTCCAAAGCTTAACAGAAATTTAGCTTTTAATCTGAAAATTCATGCGAGATTTCCGAAAATTTAGTAAGGCAAAGCAAAATTAACGGGCCGGACAGGGCCGGGCCGGATTTTGGGCGGGCCGGGCCGGGCACCATTTTCAGGCCCCCCGGGCCGGGCCGGGCCAGATTTTGATGCCCCCGGGCATGGCGGGCCGGGCATGCCTCACCTGATCGGCCCGCCGGGCCGGGCCGGGCCGGAAAAAAGGTGCCCGTGCACATCTCTAATACAGGGTGTGCCAAAAAAAACAACCCAGCAGATTTTTTGCTATAGCAACCGCAAATCGCAACCGATTTGAATGAATCTTTTTTTAAATAAAAGATAAATAAATTCTTGAAAGACCGATGAATCGCTTATTAAAATAGCCTGCTTAGTTCCTGAGATATTTGCCCTCAAAGTCAAAACAGAGATTTTGGCAGTGAACAAGAGTGATAAACACAACCCAGCAGATTTTTTACTTTTGCAACCATGAATCTTAACCGATTTGAATGAATTCTTTTTTGAATGAAAGACTGATAAATTCTTCAAAGATTGGTGCAATTTTTATTGAGATTCACTGCTTAGTTCTTGAGATATTTGCCCTCAAAGTCGAAACAGATTTTGGCAAAGAACAAGAGCGATTCCGTTGCACTTCATAATAAAGCAAATTCCTACTGCTGGGAGCTAATAACACTTTACTGTTGAAGTGAACCGAGTTTATGTGTCACCAGTAAAGCCTCCAATAGCCCTCAGCAGTAGCAGGAATCCGTTTTATTACGAAGTGCAGCGGAAAAAGAAAAATTCCCTCTTGTTCACTGCCAAAATCACAATTTTGATTTTGAGAGTGAATATCTCAGGAACTAAGCAGAGCACATTAATAAACGTTACATCAATCTTTCAAGAATTTATTTATCTTTCATTTAAAAAAGGATTCATTCAAATCGGTTGAGATTTGCGGTTGCTACAGCGAAAAATCTGCTGGGTTGTTTTTTTTTGGCACACCCTGTATATAGCAAAAATTGTAAGGGCAGCATCCCTCAGATGGGTGGTAAAGCAAAACAGGAGTTGAGATTACATGCAAGATAATGTAATACATATTGCACATCGATATAGCAAAGCAGCACAACCGTAATTGACACCAATACGAATCAGAGTGTTTAAACAGTCACACAAATAACTATCTGTACCGTAACCTACCGTATCACAAAACAATACAGCAGAGACCTGCACAGACCGACAATTTGGCAGCCCGGGCCGATCCGGATTTTCAAATTTTAGGATGCCCGGCCCCGGAAAGTTAAAATAGCTGAAATCACCTTTATTGACTGCCAACACAAAGCATACAAGACGTTTTGACCACTACATTTGCGCTTTCTGACTAGAATATCTATTTTTCTACACTATAAGGCAGTTTCAACAAAATTTAGAATTTTAGCATTGTCTAAACGGTAATTTTTGGGGGTGTAATAGCCATACTTGGACTTCTGCCCAAGTAGGTAAGAAAATTTTAAAAAATTGGGTTTCAAAAACGCATCTAAAAGGTGTTTTGAGCATAAATTTATTCGAAATTAACTGTTTTAGTAGTTTGAAACGGCCTGCCCAAACAGGCCAAGAAAATTGTAAAAAATAAACCGTAAAAACGCATTTGAAAGGTATTCTGAGGATAAAATTAACTATTTCATTAAATAAATGCAAACAAACTGTTCGGTCTTTACTTTTAGTAAAATTGCCAAGCTATGGTAGGCCGGGCAGGCAATCCAAAATCTCAGTCCTGTCTCGTCCCCAGCCGAGCAATTCAATGCTGGAGCGCTTAGAAATAAAAACAGAATCAAAAACATACATGGGCCGGAAAAAGATGAAGGGGTATGTGGCTTTTCGGCGGGAGGGTGTTGGCTGGTGGTGGGGAAAACCGTAAACCCCCGGCCCATGTATGATGAGGAAGACCTAAAACAAGCTTCACCCGAACAATTAAAAGTGCACTGGTACAGATCAAGTGAAAATAATGCGGCGATTTGAACAAAAAGTACACATTGTTGAACGTAACCGCCTTAGCACACGAACGGCTGGAAGATTAATGCTTCATAGCATACATGTACTAGGGCTAGGGGTTTACCACACCACAGATAGAAAAGGCCAATACCCCTCGTACTCACACTCCCATACAGCTTAGGGGGTTGGGGTCATTTCGGTGCCGACATTTCGGTGCCGTTCATTTCGGTGCCGACGTTTCGGTGCCAGTTCATTTCGGTGCCGGTTCATTTCGGTGCTGATTCATTTCGGTGCTGGTTCATTTGGGTGCCGTTCATTTGGGTGCCTCACAAAAAATGTTTGGTAACTTGGTTTCAAATGAATGCTATACTGTATATGGACTAAGCTACCCATCTTTATTGCCACGGAGGCACACAGTCACATGAGAAGACACAGACTTTCTGGACACGGTTCTGCTGACTAAGCCCCCACCAATCAACACATCTGAAGCCACTCTGTCCAGAAAGGTGCGCACTACTCTGGCCCAGCTACGCTGTTCTTATCAGCACCGCCTGTACCCCGACATTTCAGAGCTGTGTCCTGACTGCAACCACGAACGGCACACCACCAGCCACCTATTTGACTGTGCAAGCAGACCTACTCCTCCTATGACGGTTCAGGACCTATAGACCGACCCAATTGCTGCGGCCGCTTTCTTGGGGCTATAGCTGGATGGCGGCTATCAACAACAACAATTACGTGGAGGACACGTATATTGGCCGTCCCGATCGTCTTGGGCTCGGTACCTAGATCTGCTCTTAATTTGCACAACCTGTTGTAGGGTTACGCTTGTGCCAAAAACTTCGTGTTGGCATAATGGACCAGCAGCTTGCCTGAAACCCGCCCCCTCGCACCAAAGCTCTGTGTCCTGTCATGTGACTGAGTGCCTCGGTGTCAATAAAGATGGATAGCTTAGTCCATTATAATACAGTATAGCATTCATTTGAAACCAAGTTACCAAACATTTTTGTGAGGCACCCAAATGAACGGCACCCAAATGAACCGGCACCGAAATGAATCAGCACCGAAATGAACCGGCACCGAAATGATCTAGCACCGAAACGTCAGCACCGAAATGAACGGCACCGAAACGTCGGCGCCGAAATGACCGTCTCCCCAGCTTAGGGACCCCACCCACTGCTACCGACCGCTATTAGTAGCGACTTCGGCTTTTTATAATTCAGAGTTTAGCCACAAAACGCATTTCCAAGCGTTTTGGAGCTTTTTGAAATTTTGGACGCCTGCCCCCATCTGACAAGCAAAACCCACTACCCCCTGGACCTATACATGTATGTTTTCTAGCCACATTTCAGGCCATTAGCACAGCAGGATTTGAGTGAAACACTGCCAATAAATTCACTGGCAATCTTATCACAACTCCACGCCTCCAACTCAAACTTTTGGGCCACCGATCGCAACTCGATCTGCTGCAACTTACCACAAAACTTTTGCAGCGCCATCAGACAGATCTCTCTCAACGTAGGAGCCTGACCAAAAAAAGCCACATGCAAATACAGCGCGCCAGATACTGAGGAGATCAATTCCAAATACTGATTTCCTATACAACGACCCAATAATTGATCGATCCGTTGGAATGTTCCAGAAGGGGCGAGCGAAAACTGGGAGCCTTCTAAAAGGACTTTGGCACAATGGTAGGTGGGATCTCCAAAGCCAAGCGGGTTGGTAAGAAAATACAACTGGTTGTTATGTGTGTAGAGCTGCTTTACTTCGGATGGAACGCTTTGACCACTTTTAAAGCTGCACCATTTTGAGCCAGTGAGATCGAAGAGAAACAATTGCGGAGAAGAGGTGAGTTCTGGTATCCAGAAGATCAACTTCCTCCCAATAGCAACTCCATCTGGATAGTGACTTTCAGTTTGCGGCGAACGAGTGAGCAGAGAAAGCTTGCCCTCCGTCGAAATCTGGTAGAACTTGGCTTGCTTTTGACCGAAACTAGCCAAAGAGCTACCGCCATAAGCTACCCAGCCAACTTCAGTGCCTTGTAGGCACTTAAGCGAGTAGTCTGTCTTTATAAGACAGCTTTGCCATTTAAGAGAGTCCAGATTGAGAGTAATAAAGCCAGTAGCTTTGCCTCCAAACGGCCCGTCACCTTCGGTCTCAGTCAGAAACGCAATTTGACTGAAATCGCTGTTAAACGCGACCTCCAAGACCAAGTGTTCTTTGGGGAAAACGCTCTTGGAGACCAAATTCCAAGTGTGAGACTCGAGCGCTGATCCCTTCCACACGACCAAGGCGTTACAGCAGGTGCCGAGACGGGACGTGGACACAAATCGTTTGGCAGTTTTTAGAGCACTGGAGGCGGCTGTTTCGGCCGAAATGTAAGTCTTGTTTTGGTCCTTTTCTGACACGCCGATTATCTTCAAATTGCGCCAGCAATTACTTTCCAGCAGGTGAGACAGAGCGATCGTATGGGTCATGGCTTTAGCTAAATTCAGAATTAATTATAATTAATTAATTATTATTATCATTTTTAACAAGCTATAATAAATCGATTCGATTCGATCTCCAAGTTTCGACCGGTTAAAAATGAACAACCGGTACACAAAGAAAGATCAAAAGCCATGTTTTAAAAAGCAGCATGTTTATTTACATCCACCTTAATCTACCTAATAGGGTAAACCGGGGCTACTTTGAACGAATAACGTTTTTTTGAAATTTCAAGCATACGGATTCAGGTCTTTTAGGCAAGCTAGGATGACCATTCATAATGCAATCGAAAGCTTGAAGTGTGCTCTTCAAAATGATGTTGGATAGAATGTTGTACGCTCAACCAAAGACGAGTGTGACCAAGTTTTTTTAAAAAACACATGGGTGTTCAAAGTAGCCCCCGATGTGGGGCTACTTTGAACACCGTGTCTAAAATTCGGTTGTAGGACGTTTCGTCCCGACCGTTTCGTCCCCTTGCTGTTCGTCCCGGCTGTTTCGTCCCAACCGTTTCGTCCCGGCCATTTTTTAAGCGTGACCGTTTCGTCCCACTGCTAACTACAGTAAACTGCAAAGGCGGCGGCAAAATTAAATGCCAAATGCGCCACAGCTCACAAAGAGGTCAAATGCCAGGCACACAGTCGCTTTCGGTGGCCTGGGTTGGGCTTTGTGCCGACGACCAACTCTTTGCGGCAAGAAACTGGTCCCGCCGAGTGGATGAACGCGCGACCATCATTGGGCAGAGAGAATGCAGCTATCTCCAGGGATGCTATCAAATTCAAAGTTTGAATTTGATATGGTATGGTATAGTACAACTTGGGGATTTGAATTCGAGATGGTATGGTATGGTATAGTACTAGCTAATTCAGTTTGAATTTGGTTGGTATGAAATGAATTTGATCAAATTGCAGTAAACGGGGTTAGGATGGTTAACATTATTTTTAAATGTTTTGAAACTAAGACCAAGGATTTTCTTATCAAACTTTACAAAAACTGTACAAAACTTTTGTTCCTCCTAAGTTAGATAGAATATGCCTCAGAGATCTAGAATCCATATTTACTTAAGGATATTGATCTGATTAAAAGGGTACAGAGATTATATACTCACCGAATTCCAGGTCGTGTGAATTTTGAATATTCCGAAAGGCTGATTGCTCGGTTTGGAGTCTTTAGAAAAAAGAAGAATAGTTGCTGACCTTGTAACGGTGTACAAATTAATTACGAACAAATTGACCTCCCTGTTGATTTCTTTTTCAAATTTGATAATCTCAACACACGTGGTCACCAGTATAAATTGTGTTTACCGAAGTCCAGGCTTGACATTAGAAAATATAAATATTTGGAACTCCTTACGAAATGAAACAGTTAATTTGCGCTCCGCGCCAGCCTTCCGCAACGCTCTTTGTAATACCGATTTTACTACATTTTGTCGGGGTCATACATGTGCATGGGGGGTGCCCAGGGGGGGACGAAAATGAAAATCTACCAAACGTTGCTAGAGGCTGCTAGAAAGCCTCCAGATGCGTTTTTAAGCCACAGAAATCAATTTTGGCAACTACGCACCCTTTCTCCAGGCAACTACGCACCAAACCCGAGATTTTTTCAAATTTTCCTGGAAAATTTCGATTTTTTGGAACTGTTTCTATCAGAAAAGTAGTTTTTCGGCAATTTTTTGTCGAAAATTTTATTTTTAAAGCAAATTTTTGCTTTTTAACCGAAAATTTCGTATTTTTAGCTGAAATTTTGGACAAAATTCAAATTTCCCGCCAAAATTTTGGGTGAAAATTCAAATTTCCCGCCAAATTTTGAATTTCCCACCGAAAATTTGCACCTATATCCAGGCAACTACGCACGGAGACCTGGCCGTCCCTCCCTGAGCCACCGACCATGCACATGTATGGTCGGGGTAATGTGTTAGCGGCCGTTTAGCGGCCCGACCCCGCCCCTATCTGTTTGGTCTCAGTCTTGGGCATTTTGTTCTGTATATTTTTTTAATAAAATTACTTTGACTACGCGCATAGGGCTTTGCGGCCTAAACCACTACACCAACTGTCCCGGTCGTACAGAGCATAGTATTGTTATTGTGTACAGCTGCTATTATGCATGGCTTTATTACTGTATGAGTACGTATGACAGACTGGCTTCTGTTTAAAAGAATGAACGATTTACTTTTCGCGCCTTGGATGTGCATGTTTCACTTTGTGAACCGGGACGAAACGGTCACTTTAAAACTTGGCCGGGACGAAACAGCCGGGACTAACAGCAAGGGGACGAAACGGTCGGGACGAAATGGGCGGATACCCTAAAATTCATTCAGTCAGATAAGATAGGCAGAGGGGCATACATGAAATACGTCCGGGCCGGCCTGAGGGAGGAGGTAAGGGGGGCCTCCGTCTGGAGGGCGTTCAGGGGCGGTTTCGCTCAGAAAAGGGGTACAAAATTTCAAAAATCTCAAAAGACGCCTGAAAATGGGTTTTAGCACGTTTTATAGGCTAAAAATCGCTAATTTAAGCTGAAAAATAGCGTTTTTCAGCTAAAAACAAACAAAATACAACAGAAAGGGTCTCTAAAAACACCGAGTTCTCTTAAATGACAGCAGCGGAAACACTAAATTCAGTTACAAAAGGCATTCTATGCGAATTTTAAGCTTGAATTAGTGATTGCTAAGGTAGTTTGTTAGACTGGAGTGGTGTGGAGAGTTGTACTGGAGTGGAGCCGCTTCTAATATTTGTATGTTGGGCTGGGAAGGTCTTCCTAATGTTTTTCCTTGGGGTGTTGGGTAGGGAGGGGCGAGGGGTTTACATTTCCAGCTGAGTGGTAACCACCAAACCCCCTAACCACAGAAGCCGAGAATATGCAGAGAAGACAAGGAAATCAGATTTATAAGGGTGTTCAAAGTATTCACAGCATAGAAAAAGTTCAGTATGAAATAGCTAGACGATAAGCACACTATTGTAAAGAGAATGGTCTGGGGAGCGAAACAGTATAAAGCTTGACTACTTTGGGACATTGGAACCTATAGTTTTCTCGTCGTAAAGTTTTCGGCTGTTAAGATACCGATATTTTCAAGCAACATAGCACTGGCAAACAGCAATAGATCCCTTACTATTTGGTAGGGTCGTGTAGCCTGGAGTCTTTAGCGATAAACTAGCGCAACCAGAGGCCAAAAAGCGAACCGCGAGCGCCATGCGGCGCAAAAAACGTGCAAAACTCACGCCTGTTCAAAATTGCCCCCCTGTTCAAAGTTACCCCGGTTTACCCTACAAGCACTTCGTTCATTTTTTGAAAAAATGGACAGAGAAGAAGCGAAGCAGGCCTAAAAAGCGTCAAAAAAAGGGATCAGGTGTAGCTGGGGGGGGGGGGGGAAATCAGGAACCGATCCCAAACAAAAATTAATGTGTTTAATGATCATAATTAATTATAAATTAACGATTTCTATCGATAAATATCGATTATCGAAAAATTTTTTGGCAAAATTCCAAAATTTCAAAATCGTCCAAAATGGTCAAGTCATATATCATTTGAAAGCCCTTCGCCTGGCGAGTCTAATGATCACTAAATCAGCATAGGAAACGCCCCGGGGGGCCTGTTTTGCCAAATATAAAAGTACCCCTAGAGACGCATCAGTATAGGCACGCTCCAGAGGCCTGTTTTCCCAATATAAAAATACCCCTAGAGGCACGCATCAGTATAGGCACGCTCCGGAGGGCCTGTTTTCCAAATATAAAAATACCCCTACAGGGACGCATTAGTATAGGGACGCTCCGGAGGGCCTGTTTTAAAAACATAAAAATGCCCCTAGGGGGCATCAGTATAGGGCACGCTCCGGAGGGCCTGTTTTAAAAACATAAACATAGCCCTAGGGGGACGCATCAGTATAGGCACGCTCCGGAGGGCCTGTTTTCCAAATATAAATATACCCCTAGAGACGCATCAGTACAGGGCACGCTCCGGAGGGCCTATTTTCCAAATATAAAAATACCCCGGGGGGGGGGATTAGGGTAGGGGCGGGGGGGGGGGGGGGTGGAATATTTATATAATTTTTAATTTATTTTTTTTTTTTTTCCTTCCTTTTTTTCCCCCCCCATAGAGATCTAGAGATACAGATGGAGCGATCACTTTATTTTACCTGTTACCCATTGTAGGCCAAATGCAAAATCAATACTGAGGAAGTAGGCCAACGCGACAAGTTTTAACGTACTTCAAATATAATAAATTGACAGAAACACCAATATAGAAGTTGATAACGCAAACTCTAACATTCTGAACTGTAATTCATGACCAGAATACAGTAATGCTAATAATAAAGCAGTATATGAACCGTACAGTAACTTATCACACTCACTAATACACACAACCATTCTGCCGTTACTAAGTTGCGGAATGGAATAGAACCACACAGCTGACTCAACAGGGTCTTAACTTAGCAATCTTTAGCCTGACAACTTGGTTTTACGGAACTAAAAGCTAGGCTTTTCATAAAGTTATTGCACATATAGTTAAAAACTTTGTTACCAGACTGTGGGCAAAGTGATGATTATTGATACAGCGAAGCTCAGTCACCAAAATATCCTGAATCTGGGAATCCTGCCCCAACAGACGCATCACAAACTTGACGAACAGCTGGCGGTGACATAAAATATCACATTTGCGTCCGAGCAAGCGACATCACCGGGCAGTTTTTCGAGCAGCGTAGAAACTGTTGCACTCAGCTCTTCCGCTTCGTCTGCAGTTCTTGAGTCGATTACACCATGAAAACGCTTATCCTTCAAGCCCTACAATGAGCACTTCGAAAATGTCGGCAGTGAAATTGCGTGGATCTTCTCATTCTCAAGCAGTTGGCGGAGACTGATATAATAGTTCCCTCCAGAGAGCTCTCGGTACCAACCAAACCGGGACTCGATAGGATCAGAAGAGAACTTTCCAAACATCACGTAAGCGTAGCCCAATTCATCAAGACAGTATCTGAAATTTTTCAAGCATAACGTACTCGTACATCTTCACATGAGAGCATGAACGTCCATGTATTTTTAGTAAGGATGGAGTGCGTCCCGAAATTTTGGATGAGATTCAACCCACGATCGGTGTTATAAGTACTAACTATGCATGTAACACGGGCGAGACGTTTTACCAACCCCTCCGATTTTTCTGTAAAGAAATTACTAAAATTGATGACCGAAACACGCGGAGCTAAATCGCGGACCCGGTGCTGGTTTTTATTTCGGAAAACGCTCCGGAGCAGTGGCGTATCCAGGATTTCGGAAAGGGGGGGTGTAAAATTTTGAAAGTGCCTGGTTGGGCCGCTGCCCGGAGGGCCTGTTTTCATAAATTAAAAGAACCCCTAGATACGCATCAGTATAGGCTAGCACCAGAGGCCCTGTTAAGGCAAAAATAACCCCTAGATACGCGCATCAGCATAAGCTACGCATCGAGGAGGCCCTGTTTTCCTGTTTTACAAAACAAAAACCGGCACCGGCTCCGCGATCTAGCTGAACGTGACCAAAACTGTCTTTAGCGGTATTTGAGCCCAAATTTGCGACTTTTGGCCAATAAATGTGATTTTTGAGCGGTTTTTTAGCCTGTCCCCTCCCCGCTAGCTGACGCATCACCTGTTACATGTATGGACCATACATTTGCCGTGGGGGTCAGGGGAGGGTTGCCCATCCCCACCTTGGGCTCCACCCAACCCACCCACCTGAAGCCGACTTTTGTTCCTGACCCCACCCACCAAAATCGCCGACATCCCCCAAACATGCAGGTCCACCATACATGGGCCGGGGGGTATGGGGGGTAAACCCCCTCCCCTCGCCGGCCAATACCTCCACCTCGGTTGTCCATACCCTCCCCTCGCCCCACCCCGAGGGAGAAAATTTTCGCTCCCCCCCCGAGGTCTCCATACCCCCTCCGGATTTTTCCGGCCCATGTATGAGGACCACCCCCAAATTTTCGGATTTTGACTACCCCAACCCATTTATCCGGCCTATGTATGGTATGGACTAGTCGGAAATAAGTGCAGACTCACATTTAGCACTTTCTCTGCAGTTCGGTAACCTGTGTTGCAACCGGGAACAACGCACGTGGTTGGCATTGCGGACTAGCCCTCACCGCTGACACGTCATTAATCTGTAAATACATGACCGTATTCCAACCAGTTTCAAGAAGACAACAAGAAAATTAAATGACAAAATTGGAAAGAGGCTCGCTCACAAGAAAACGAAAACTAAAAGGCAGTACGTATTCGATATGAGCGATAGCTGCCTATCGATCGAACGAAGAAACTTATCTACCAACAAGGAAACCAAGAACATCTTTATCATCATCATTAAAAGTTTTTTAACCGAGACAAAAAAGAACACTAATCAACCCGTCATCACTAAAAAGAATGGTGGAAGCAAAGAAAGAAGAGAGGCCGCCCAAAGAAGGGAGGAAACAAAGAATGAAAGAAGAGAGGCCGCCTAGAAGGGAGGAAACAAAGAAAGAAGAGAGGCCGCCTAAAGAAGGGAGGGAGGAAACAAAGAATGAAGGAAGAGAGGCCGCCTGCTGACAAACACAAAACAAAACACACTGGCGGCCGACCGGCCGCAGCAGTGGCTGCCAGCACAACAGCAGCGACGAGCAGCGGCCAGCAGCGACGGTAGGACGGCTGACAATAATAACAGCCGAAAAGCAAAAAGGCAGTAAAAGTTACCTAAAATGAGGTGATATCTCTAATTATGCCAGATAGGCAGAAAGGAAAGCTGAGCATGTTATCGTCAGTCTGAGGAGAGAAGACACAAAATTATCTTATCTGGGAAAAAACGAACAGCAATCGACTCGACTTGCTACTAACTAAAAGAAAGCTAGACTGCCTGCTGCCAAGGCGGAAAACAAACACACTGCCCGCGGCCGCTGGCAGCGCCAGCCTACTATGGCCTACAACGGGGAACGCGTCAATCGCCTGTTGGCGCAGCTGAAACCTCCATATTATATCTAGAACTCTATGAATCGTTGGCTCAGTTGGTAGCTCGCTGCCTCTGAGTCACGGCGGCCCCTGCATCCATAGCTGTTGTAGTGGAGTGGGTTCGAAACCAGTCTGACTGGAATTAGACGACGCAAAGCCCCACCCAGGCCACCGAAAGCTGGTGACAGCGAGTAGATAAACGGGAACCGACCGGATCTGCCATTGCACCGAAAGCCGTTCCACAAAGCATGCCACGTTGGAGGAGAACATCGACAACGTTAGGAGCTGTTTGAGAAAACTACTATGCCGGGGGCGCTCAGCCAACCGGGGCACCGGCGGCTGTGGGGAGCTGACACCATGACGTCAACACGCCGGCGCTCTCTTAGTGACTGGCACCCAACGGCATGCCTATAAGTGGCTGGCCAGTGAAAGAAGGGAAAAACGTCCGAGATGACGAAATCGGGGGTTGCGAAATGGGCCACGAGTCTGATCATAGGCCGTAAGGCCCCTGCACATCAGATCGGATCGGATCAACTGCTGGTCCTTTATTTTAAGACTGAAGCGAACAGTGTTCTACAGTACATATTAGAAAACGGTCCGGATTTTCAAATTTGTAGGTGGGCCCGGCCCAGGGGCCTTTGCTGCACGCACGCCTGGCTCAAATCTTCACTTGACCGGAGCTTGGTCACGTCCGACCATGCTCGGTCTCTAACCCCATTACGTACGCAATAATGAAGTAAATTTTTATCAGTATCTGCCTACCTACGGTTTACGATCGCATTGTATCAAGAATAGAAAACGTGTTTCTATGTGCACAATCACAATCCAAAGATTTAGCCGTGTTGCGTTAATTGTGGTCGTACTGTATGTTTGATCGGTACAGCCTGGTAACAGTGTTGCCGATCCAAAAATTGTTATTTTTTTGTAAAATAAACCGAGCGCTTATTTGTCGTACCAAAATTGTATTCTTGCCTAAAAGCGAAATTCTCAGCCCAAAAATTATTCAGTTTCAGTTGATTATTGCTATTTTTACCAAAATCTTATGGTTAAAACACTGCAAGTCTTCCTTCCTGGCTTTCTGTAGCATTGAATACATTTTCATTTAATGTCCTTGTCCTTCATCCGCTCCGCCCCTCAGTGTCCATCAAACAGTGTCCCCTCTACTAGATAGAACATTGCTGTTTCGTAACATAATCCGGAATTTCTGATTAATTTTGCGCAATTTCATCGTCAAAAAAATCTTCGCGTCTATATTCTAGAGTTGGCGCCCGGCGGATGCGAACGGGTGCGACTGGTTGCGAAGTTGCGACTGGTTGCGATGTTGCGAAGTTTAGTAGTCGCCCAGCAAAAGTGCAACACAAATGCAACCAAAATTGCCCCCAAGTATTTTTGCGACTAAAACTACGGTGCGTTGCAAATGTAGTGATTTAGCGAGTGTTGTCAGTGCGTTGCCTTTCTAATAACCGCTTAAACGTCTGAAACAGTGCGCAATTAAAACAGTGGAAATTGCATGAAATATAATGTGTTTGTTTGAAAGGTTTTTGTTAATGTACTGTACCATTTCGATTTCGAAGCGCAGAATAAATTTGCTCCAACAGATCCAAGAATACACATCTAGTTACTCGAACGAGCACGAGCTAAGCTGAGACTGAAGAGAAACACATGCTGTTAATCAATTCTGTATACTGGTATCTACATGCGATTCATCTTGCGTAACATGTTGGCTTTTGTAGACAACATGGTTTTACCGAAATTCAGAAGAATGGGACTGCAGAAAATGGGACCATTTCAGAAATGAAGGAAAACGCAGTACTGCAATCCCTGAGTCGTAACACTGTCGAGTTCAACGGTAAGATTACATGCCAAACGGTTCATCTATATTATTCATATCGTAATATCATTGTTTATTTGTGTTCTACGTATTCCAGTAAAGTTATACATTTAAAAGAACGGGACACGGCCCCAAATAGAGAAGTTTACTTTACTGGAATAGAACACAAATAAAGAATGCTATACAGGCTAAACGGATGGGTTTATATGCTATCGTTTCAGTATATATATATATATTGTAGGTTGGGCGCCCCAAACACCCTAGTTGCCCAGTCTGGTCTCAGTGGATGGTCACTCTGCATTCTTCAGACTCGCACCAGTTCCTTCGCTGGCACGATGGTCATAATGCAATCAAGGAGAGCACTACGGTCAAAAGACAAAACGAGAAGATCAGCAGAGCTCGAGACCGGTTGATTACACGACTGGAGCAGCTAGACGAAGCAACTGACGAAAAGCTCATGGAGGTATGGCGCCAAATGTCTCTGTTTGTGGATCGACAGCCGCCTGTACACGCGGACGCTCTACACTACGTCGTTTGGCACGCTTGCAAGTCCTACAGCGGTCATGAGCACATTCCGACGGAAGACTTGAGGGGGCTGATTGAATCGGAAATCGCAGCTCGACAGCTCAGACATGTTGCTCGCTTGATGGCCGACCCCACTCGTAAGAAACGGCAGCAAAAAGGAACCTGCACCCCCGACGCATACTGCACGGAAGCGCAAACATGCCGGGTATGCAAGTCGAGATCAAGGAAGCAAACGACAAAAACAGTCGAGCAGCGCAGACCGTATGACACAGCAGAAATCAGCAGAGGAAAGTGGCCCTGTGTTCATCAAATGGGGTGGACGTGGACTTGCAAACACCTGCACGATCGACAAGACAACGTGCTAATGGCGCTGTCCTGTCATTTGCATGACAGCCCTGACTTCGTCAATCTGCTCACCTTCCCAAACGGAAATGGAATAGAATACCAAAAAGACCGAGCACTGCTTACACTTATCCACTTCTTCAAACGTAAAGATGCCGTTGGTGCAAAGCAGTTTATTCTCCAGCAGTTGTGCAATGACGCATCGCAGGTACGTACGTACGTAATTTTAGAATTGTCACGTCGGTGTATAAAACGACTCGCAAATTGTTGCAGAACTTGGATTCTTCCGCTGGCACAATAGACTTAGAAGGAAACGAGAACCAAATTTCCAGTACTGTTGGGTTCGCAGTGAGCACACCTTCTATCAATACTCGGATTGTCCGTCTTCTGCTGGCCAGGAACGAATTACCGAAATAAAAGAAATGATCCTGGAAAAGTAAGTTTAGCAGATTTGAAGCGCTCTCAACTTGCTGTAACGTTTAATACTGTAGAGAACAACCAGGCCGCAGTTTTTAAGGTCAGATTAGGAGCTTGTTCAATCGTCATCAAGAATTCTTGCCGTTTTGTGGTGAGCGTTACACTGCAGCGTGCAACCCGAAAGCTGGTGCATCGGTTCGATCTATTGATGGATGGGTACTATTCTAACTTTTGTATTGAACATGCAAACCGGTGCGTCCTTACAGAGTAATTACTGCGCTTCACAGCGAGAGCGAGTCTACCTTGCCTTTACCCGATCAAAGCAAATTCAAGAACAGAGAACAGAGGCTGATCCTCCCACCCTTTCCCAGCTTCAAACACCCCATGGTCCGTGGATGCTTCCGATGGACATAGGAACTGCGGAAAAATAAGAGGATTGCTTTCGCAGACTCCCGGACAGACTGCGCCACATTGGTAGCAGATACAATCACTACAAATATAAATTGGTTGCAATCACTATGCACCGACCCGGTCATTTCACTGCCGTCACAAAACGTCTGGATGGGGTCTACTATTTTGACGGATTGGCGAGCTCTCTGAGAAAAGTGCAAATCGGTTATTCCAGTTCATTGCCTGCTCAATTTGCTCTCTACTTTCTGGTCCCTGAACCAAACAATTATGATCCAACAACAATTAATTTGGGTGCTTTGAATTTATTAAAATCAGTCAAAAAATAGGTTCCACAACTCATAATACGCACCACCGCATATTGGTTCAGCATTACGAATCCTTCGCTAAAGATAACGTCATACATGTACCAGGTCATCCGCCGAAGGGGGAGGGGGGTTGGGGGTCTGGCGTCGGCCGGGGCGGGGGTCTGAGCCAAAATTTTGGGAGGGGGTTGGGCACTAAAAAACGCTCAAAATCGCCAAAAATTGCAAATATGGGCTGAAATACAGCTAAAAAGTGCTGTTTTGCAGGCGATTTTTGAAATTTTTGTGTCTGAAAAATGTTTGTTTTGTTGTAAAAAATTGCAAAAATTTGCCCCAAAAATTACTTGCCAGAAAATCGGAGGGGGGTCGGCAAAATCGTCTCGGGACGGGGGTGTCCCCATCCGGAGGGTCTGGCCTAAGTCGGGTGGGGGGGGCAGACCCCAGACCCCCTTTACATGTATGGATAACGTGAGTAACGAACTGGAAGTACAAATTATTCCACCGGCATGTTAAGTCCGTACACTCGAGTCATGTCATTGTCGTTTTGGTCTGTGTCTCAACCGTGCCTCGCTAGCCCTCCAGCAACGCTGATCAGCTTGCGGTTTAAGCCTCAGGTGACCCGGGCAATCAAATCAATCTGCGTGGAAAAAGGGAGTAGGTATGGAGCCGGACTGATCTTGCAGCTGCAGCTGGCAGACGCTGATCCTGCTGCTCAGACAGTAGCTTGAGAGTAAATGATAGCAACTCTCCAAACAAAATAAATGCACACCCGCTTCAGTCGTGTAATACGCAGATCTGATGCAATCGAACGCCTAACTTTATTCTTCTTCCTTCTTCTTCGACAGTTTTGGCAACGTTCGGCAGCGAAAACTGGTTATCAGCATCGGGGACAGTTATCTTCGACCGTGGCAGAATAAGCAAGTTGCCGTAGGGAAGAAATAACACATTGTTCACTCAAAACACTGCAGTGGTATATTCATTCGTTAGGGGGAAGGAGAAGAATCTTTCTTTAACTTCCAAACAATCAGGAGTAGGTGGGAAGGCAATCGAGCCAACAAGACAGTGGCATATTGGTGGCAGAGAGCACCACAACCAACAACAGTAGAGTTGGACATAACTAAACTAGTTTCACACGCACTTTATTTCTTTTTACACTTCTTATTTAAAAACAAAAATAAAACAAACACTCTACGTGCGTGAAGCGTCGAGCGTAAATTGCAGTTGCCGTTCTTTAAAAAAACACGCTGCCGCTTTTTCCCTGTACTGGGCACTCACCCCGCGCGGCCAGGAGGACACACCATGGACGACTAAAAACTACTGGACTGATCGCGCTCCCTACCGCTAATACATACTTAGGGTAACTTTACAAGTCCATATCTTTGGAACCGTTCGACCTACAAACAATATAAATACATCTTTAGAATCCTCACGGTTTCAGCAATCGAACGCAGTGCTCAATTCGCTTTCAAACCCACTACAAAAAAGTTGATTTTTTTCCATCGCGCAAATTAGGATTACCGATCAATGTTGCGCAGATTAGGTTGCGCCACAGTACAGAGCTCGGCCCCCTCTACAACTTTGGTCTATAGCCCAAAGCGCTCCGACGCATCCATAAGAAGTTATTTGCAAAAAAAACTCTGAATTCATTTAACTTTGAAACAGAGTCAGTAATCTTGTTATGTTGTTAACTCATAGCTAATTCCAGAAAATATAAGAAAGAGAATCATTTATTTTTGCGTACAGTGCAGTTACGTGCGCGCGTATGTAGCTGTCTGTTTGTTTACTTTAGCCGCCTACCTGCAACGGTGGTGTGTATCGATTTTTCTGGCCACGCCTGTCTGCTTGTCTGTTGTCTGGCACTGGCAGTGTGCTGGTGAGGTGCTCGCGTGGCTTGCGGCCGTGAGTTTCTTGCTTGTCGGTCGGCCGGTTTGTTGCTGTTTGATTTAGTGTGCACCCATAGGCATTATTCAAGACTGCATTATTAATTGTCATTGCCAACCGAGATCGGGCAGACATGTATAGTGGGGGGTCGGCGGAATCGGCCGATATGGTGTGCGTTGCACATCCCTCTGGCCCCAAAGTAAACCCCTAAAACAGTTCCGCCCAACTCCCTCTGGGTACCCAGCAATGGCCATCCATGGTTCTCTATGATGAAGGCCATTTTCCATAGTAAAACTCCAAAACACCCCTCACGGAAATGACCTTTTCTCTGGGGGGCGAGCAAACTCAGACCCGTGCTATGCAGCGTTCGAAAGCTCACATCATGGGCTTTCAGAATCTGTAATAAAATTTA
The DNA here is from genome assembly GCA_030248155.1 of Sabatieria punctata. Classification (NCBI taxonomy): domain Eukaryota; kingdom Metazoa; phylum Nematoda; class Chromadorea; order Araeolaimida; family Comesomatidae; genus Sabatieria; species Sabatieria punctata. The sequence goes on from JASANB010001378.1 coordinate 199,102, forward strand.
TGGCGTTTTTTGTTGTTTCAAAAATAATCGATCGCGAAATGTCCATTAATCACGATTTTATCAGTTTTCAGCAGCCAAATAAAATGGTTTGGCATGAAAATTTGTTGAGCATACTAGGTTTTCTGACACGGCAAATTCAATGGCGTGATCCATTTGTGCATAGGACCATGTGATCAATCGATAGCCAGCAATGGCCATCCATGGTTCTCTCTGATGAGGGCCACTTTCCGTAGTAAAACTCCAAAAACACCCCCCCCCACGGAAATGACCTTTTCTCTGGGGGGCGAGCAAACTCAGACCCATGCTATGCAGCGTTCGAAAGCTCACATCATGGGCTTTCAGAATTTGCAATAAAATTTATGGCGTTTTTTGTTGTTTCAAAAATAATCGATCGCGAAATATCCATTAATCACGATTTTATCAGTTTTCAGCAGCCAAATAAAATGGTTTGGCATGATCATTTGTTGAGCATACTAGGTTTTCTGACACGGCAAATTCAATGGCGTGATCCATTTGTGCATAGGACCATGTGATCAATCGATAGCCAGCAATGGCCATCCATCGTTCTCTCTGATGAGGGCCATTTTCCATAGTAAAACTCCAAAACACGCCCCACAGAAATGACCTTTTCTCTGGGGGGCGAGCAAACTCAGACCAGTGCTATGCAGCGTTCGAAAGCTCACATCATGGGCTTTCAGAATTTGCAATAAAATTTATGGCGTTTTTTGTTGTTTCAAAAATAATCGATCGCGAAATATCCATTAATCACGATTTTATCAGTTTTCAGCAGCCAAATAAAATGGTTTGACATGAAAATTTGTTGAGCATACTAGGTTTTCTGACATGGCAAAATTCAATGGCGTGATCCATTTGTGCATAGGACCATGTGATCAATCGATAGCCAGCAATGGCCATCCATGGTTCTCTCTGATGAGGGCCATTTTCCATAGTAAAACTCCAAAACACGCCCCACAGAAATGACCTTTTCTCTGGGGGGCGAGCAAACTCAGACCAGTGCTATGCAGCGTTCGAAAGCTCACATCATGGGCTTTCAGAATTTGCAATAAAATTTATGGCGTTTTTTGTTGTTTCAAAAATAATCGATCGCGAAATATCCATTAATCACGATTTTATCAGTTTTCAGCAGCCAAATAAAATGGTTTGACATGAAAATTTGTTGAGCATACTAGGTTTTCTGACATGGCAAATTCAATGGCGTGATCCATTTGTGCATAGGACCATGTGATCAATCGATAGCCAGCAATGGCCATCCATGGTTCTCTCTGATGAGGGCCATTTTCCATAGTAAATCTCCAAACCCCCCCATGGAAATGAACGTTTCTCTGGGGGGCGAGCAAACTCAGACCAGTGCTATGCAGCGTTCGAAAGCTCACATCATGGGCTTTCAGAATCTGTAATAAAATTTATGGCGTTTTTTGTTGTTTCAAAAATAATCGATCCCGAAATATCGATTTATCACGATTTTATCAGTTTTCAGCAGCCAAATAAAATGGTTTGGCATGAAAATTTGATGAGCATACTAGGTTTTCTGACATGGCAAATTCAATGGCGTGATCCATTTGTGCATAGGATCATGTGATCAATCGATAGCCAGCAATGGTCATCCATGGTTCTCTCTGATGAGGGCCATTTTCCATAGTAAAACTCCAAACCCCCCCATGGAAATGAACGTTTCTCTGGGGGGCGAGCAAACTCAGACCAGTGCTATGCAGCGTTCGAAAGCTCACATCATGGGCTTTCAGAATCTGTAATAAAATTTATGGCGTTTTTTGTTGTTTCAAAAATAATCGATCCCGAAATATCGATTTATCACGATTTTATCAGTTTTCAGCAGCCAAATAAAATGGTTTGGCATGAAAATTTGATGAGCATACTAGGTTTTCTGACATGGCAAATTCAATGGCGTGATCCATTTGTGCATAGGATCATGTGATCAATCGATAGCCAGCAATGGTCATCCATGGTTCTCTCTGATGAGGGCCATTTTCCGCAGTATAACTCCAAAACATCCCTCATGGAAATGAACGTTTCTCTGGGGGCGAGCAAACCCAGACCCGTGCTATGCAGCATTCGAAAGCTCACATCATGGGCTTTCAGAATCTGCAATAAAATTTATGGTGATTTTTGTTGTTTCAAAAATAATCGATCCCGAAGCATTGATTTATCACGATTTCATCAGTTTTCGGCAGCCAAATAAAATGGTTTGGCATGAAAATTTAAGGAGCATACTAGGTTTTCTGACATGGCAAATTCAATGGCATGATCCATTTGTGCATAGGATCATGTGATCAATCGGTAATCAGTACTTGACCCATTATTGATTTTCTACCACTAACATTATTGGCCTGTGTAGTTCGATCATTTGCACAGCAAAAATTCAGTAATTGATCAAATATCGATTATCGATTGATCACGTGATCATAGCTGTAAATTGATGTCGCAAATGAATTTGGCGTAGCAGAAAACCCCCAATTTGGTAATCCCATTTTCCTTCTTAGCTGATTTAGTGAGGTGCTGAAAACTGATAAAATCTGATAAATCGATACTTTGGGATCGATTATTTTTGAAACAACAAAAAACGCCATAAATTTTATTCCAAATTCTGAAAGCCCATGATGTGAGCTTTCGAACGCTGCATAGCACGGGTCTGAGTTTGCTTGCCCCCCCAGAGAAAAGGTCATTTCCGTGGGGCGTGTTTTGGAGTTTTACTATGGAAAATGGCCCTCATCAGAGAGAACCATGGATGGCCATTGCTGGCTATCGATTGATCACATGGTCCTATGCACAAATGGATCACGCCATTCAATTTGCAATGTCAGAAAACCTAGTATGCTCAACAAATGATCATGCCAAACCATTTTATTTGGCTGCTGGAAACTGATAAAATCGTGATTAATGGATATTTCGCGATCGATTATTTTTGAAACAACAAAAAACGCCATAAATTTTATTGCAAATTCTGAAAGCCCATGATGTGAGCTTTCGAACGCTGCATAGCACGGGTCTGAGTTTGCTCGCCCCCCAGAGAAAAGGTCATTTCCGTGGGGGGTGTTTTTGGAGTTTTACTACGGAAAATGGCCCTCATCAGAGAGAACCATGGATGGCCATTGCTGGCTATCGATTGATCACATGGTCCTATGCACAAATGGATCACGCCATTGAATTTGCCGTGTCAGAAAACCTAGTATGCTCAACAAATTTTCATGCCAAACCATTTTATTTGGCTGCTGAAAACTGATAAAATCGTGATTAATGGATATTTCGCGATCGATTATTTTTGAAACAACAAAAAACGCCATAAATTTTATTGCAAATTCTGAAAGCCCATGATGTGAGCTTTCGAACGCTGCATAGCACGGGTCTGAGTTTGCTCGCCCCCCAGAGAAAAGGTCATTTCCGTGGGGGGGGGGTGTTTCGGAGTTTTACTATGGAAAGTGGCCCTCATCAGAGAGAACCATGGATGGCCACTGCTGGCTATCGATTGATCACATGGTCCTATGCACAAATGGATCACGCCATTGAATTTGCCGTGTCAGAAAACCTAGTATGCTCAACAAATTTTCATGCCAAACCATTTTATTTGGCTGCTGAAAACTGATAAAATCGTGATAAATCGATATTTCGGGATCGATTATTTTTGAAACAACAAAAAACGCCATAAATTTTATTACAGATTCTGAAAGCCCATGATGTGAGCTTTCGAACGCTGCATAGCACTGGTCTGAGTTTGCTCGCCCCCCAGAGAAACGTTCATTTCCGTGAGGGGTGTTTTGGAGTTTTACTACGGAAAATGGCCCTCATCAGAGAGAACCATGGATTGCCATTGCTGGCTATCGATTGATCACATGGTCCTATGCACAAATGGATCACGCCATTGAATTTGCCGTGTCAGAAAACCTAGTATGCTCAACAAATTTTCATGTCAAACCATTTTATTTGGCTGCTGAAAACTGATAAAATCGTGATTAATGGATATTTCGCGATCGATTATTTTTGAAACAACAAAAAACGCCATAAATTTTATTGCAAATTCTGAAAGCCCATGATGTGAGCTTTCGAACGCTGCATAGCACGGGTCTGAGTTTGCTCGCCCCCCAGAGAAAAGGTCATTTCCATGGGGGGGTGTTTTTGGAGTTTTACTACGGAAAATGGCCCTCATCAGAGAGAACCATGGATGGCCATTGCTGCTATCGATTGATCACATGGTCCTATGCACAAATGGATCACGCCATTGAATTTGTAGTGTCAGAAAACCTAGTATGGTCAACAATTTTCATGCCAAACCATTTTATTTGGCTGCTGAAAACTGATAAAATCGTGATTAATGGATATCTCGCGATCGATTATTTTTGAAACAACAAAAAACGCCATAAATTTTATTGCAAATTCTGAAAGCCCATGATGTGAGCTTTCGAATGCTGCATAGCACAGGTCTGAGTTTGCTCGCCCCCCAGAGAAAAGGTCATTTCTGTGGGGGGGGGTGTTTTTGGAGTTTTACTATGGAAAGTGGCCCTCATCAGAGAGAACCATGGATGGCCATTGCTGGCTATCGATTGATCACATGGTCCTATGCACAAATGGATCACGCCATTGAATTTGCCGTGTCAGGAAACCTAGTATGCTCAACAAATTTTCATGCCAAACCATTTTATTTGGCTGCTGAAAACTGATAAAATCGTGATAAATCGATATTTCGGGATCGATTATTTTTGAAACAACACAAAACACCATAAATTTTATTACAGATTCTGAAAGCCCATGATGTGACCTTTCGAACGCTGCATAGCACTGGTCTGAGTTTGCTCGCCCCCCAGAGAAACGTTCATTTCCGTGAGGGGTGTTTTGGAGTTTTACTGCGGAAAATGGCCCTCATCAGAGAGAACCATGGATTGCCATTGCTGGCTATCGATTGATCACATGGTCCTATGCACAAATGGATCACGCCATTGAATTTGCCGTGTCAGAAAACCTAGTATGCTCAACAAATTTTCATGTCAAACCATTTTATTTGGCTGCTGAAAACTGATAAAATCGTGATTAATGGATATTTCGCGATCGATTATTTTTGAAACAACAAAAAACGCCATAAATTTTATTGCAAATTCTGAAAGCCCATGATGTGAGCTTTCGAACGCTGCATAGCACGGGTCTGAGTTTGCTCGCCCCCCAGAGAAAAGGTCATTTCCATGGGGGGGTGTTTTTGGAGTTTTACTACGGAAAATGGCCCTCATCAGAGAGAACCATGGATGGCCATTGCTGCTATCGATTGATCACATGGTCCTATGCACAAATGGATCACGCCATTGAATTTGCCGTGTCAGAAAACCTAGTATGGTCAACAATTTTCATGCCAAACCATTTTATTTGGCTGCTGGAAACTGATAAAATCGTGATTAATGGATATTTCGCGATCGATTATTTTTGAAACAACAAAAAGGCCATAAATTTTATCGCAAATTCTGAAAGCCCATGATGTGAGTTTTCGAACGCTGCATAGCACGGGTCTGAGTTTGCTCGCCCCCCAGAGAAAAGGTCATTTCCATGGGGGGGTGTTTTTGGAGTTTTACTATGGAAAATGGCCCTCATCAGAGAGAACCATGGATGGCCATTGCTGGCTATCGATTGATCACATGGTCCTATGCACAAATGGATCACGCCATTCAATTTGCCATGTCAGAAAACCTAGTATGCTCAACAAATGATCATGCCAAACCATTTTATTTGGCTGCTGGAAACTGATAAAATCGTGATTAATGGATATTTCGCGATCGATTATTTTTGAAACAACGAAAAACGCCATAAATTTTCTTGCAAATTCTGAAAGCCCATGATGTGAGCTTTCGAACGCTGCATAGCACGGGTCTGAGTTTGCTCGCCCCCCAGAGAAAAGGTCATTTCCATGGGGGGGTGTTTTTGGAGTTTTACTATGGAAAATGGCCCTCATCAGAGAGAACCATGGATGGCCATTGCTGGCTATCGATTGATCACATGGTCCTATGCACAAATGGATCACGCCATTCAATTTGCCATGTCAGAAAACCTAGTATGCTCAACAAATGATCATGCCAAACCATTTTATTTGGCTGCTGGAAACTGATAAAATCGTGATTAATGGATATTTCGCGATCGATTATTTTTGAAACAACAAAAAACGCCATAAATTTTATTACAGATTCTGAAAGCCCATGATGTGAGCTTTCGAACGCTGCATAGCACGGGTCTGAGTTTGCTCGCCCCCCAGGGAAAAGGTCATTTCCGTGAGGGGTGTTTTGGAGTTTTACTATGGAAAATGGCCTTCATCATAGAGAACCATGGATGGCCATTGCTGGGTACCCAGAGGGAGTTGGGCGGAACTGTTTTAGGGGTTTACTTTGGGGCCAGAGGGATGTCCAACGCACACCATATCGGCCGATTCCGCCGACCCCCCACTATACATGTCTGCCTGATGGCCGCCCGATCTCGGTTGACAATGACAATTAAAGATTTTCTGCAACGCCGTCATGATGCTTCTTGTTTCACACGTTTCCTGCGCATTAACTGTTCTTGCTGGAATTGTGTTGGGCCACGCATTAACCTCCATTGTTCTGCTTCATTTTACCTATTACCTACTCAGTTTTCTTTCTTCTATTAGTGAATGAGATAACGATAGAAAAGTGTCGAGATTTAGCCTGCCCCCGGTTTTTCTTGTGTTCTTTTTTAATTCATATTATCGGTACTAGATACAATGTAGGTAACCTATCTCATTGACTTCTTTCATCTTTTTTACACGATTCCCCACCATATAGATAAGCCAAAGCTGGCTTTTTTCTCATTGTATCCGCTTGCTAATTGTTTTATTCATTTCTTAAGTGAGTCTCTTTTTATCTTCAACTGATGATTCTTAATTGGTGTTTGACATTCGCGCTTAGCGGGTTCGTTTTTCTGTGCGATATGTTGATCTATTGTTTTCTAGCGTTTCAGAGTGCAATGCCGTTCACGTGCTCTGTGCCCGGCTGGGAACTGGCTACAAACACGTACCAAAACAGTCAGGTGCTAGTTTGCATGAGTTTCCAAAAAGGCCCCGCATCCGAACTAAGTGGCTGCCAGAAATTTCCATTCATTTTTACGCCTGATGACCATAAACTCAAGAGCATTGACACGAACCCAAGTCGTATGTCTCATCGTTCATATTCTGAAGTCAGAGGCTGTACCTAGCGTTTTCAAGCAGTACCCACCACATAGCAGAGCAGCCCAAGCCTCCAAAAAAGCGCATTGCAGCAGCAACTTCCGAGGCTCGCATTTCGGCCGTTCAAGTTGAACAAGAAGCAGAGATCGAAGCGTTTCTTGAAACGTTCAGATTGCATTCAATTGACGATGTCGTTGCTGCACTGAAGTGAGTTTTTGCCTTTGTTTGTTAAAGGGGGATTGTTTAATTAAGCATTGTTTAACTGCGATTAGGGCAGGACACCTAAAGATTCTAACTGCCTAGTAGTACATGTACATATGTTTGGTAGTTGTCTACAGGGCCACTCGTTAGCTCGAGTTCTCGTCACTAAATTTTTCAACTGCATGTGTAAAAACCTCATCAAGAAGCTCACTGCTTCAGGTGTTAAACGTCGTGCGCAAGCCAAGATAACAAGGTTTGGACGTAGTCGGTAACTGTATGTAATGCTACTTTCATTCTCCTGTGATTTTGATCCAGTGTTCATAATATCTTGTCTGATATTCGTATTTCTGGTCGCTTCTCTGCTGTTAATGCATGTTTCCCATGTATTTAATGTATTCAGAGTCTTTTGTAAATAACTCCTTATGGATGCGTCGGAGCGCTTTGGGCCATATGACCAAAGTTGTAGACGGGGTCGAGCTCTGTACTGTAGTGCAACCTAATCTGCGCAACATTGATCGGTAATCCTAATTTGCGCGATGGAAAAAAATCAACTTTTTTGTAGTGGGTTTGAAAGCGAATTGAGCACTGCGTTCGATTGCTGAAACCGTGAGGATTCTAAAGATGTATTTATATTGTTTGTAGGTCGAACGGTTCCAAAGATATGGACTTGTAAAGTTACCCTAAGTATGTATTAGCGGTGCGGAGCGCGATCAGTCCAGTAGTTTTTAGTCGTCCATGGGACACACACACGGACACGACAGGGACGGAAAGTTTATAAAATACTGCAATAGTGTTAAAAATGGAAAATACGCTCGGCTATGGTTGAAAATCAGATGGTGTATATAGCTGGACAGAACAGATAATGCTGCCTGCCCTATGCAGGTACAAAAAGCAGTCACGGTCTACCGGCAACAGAAAAGAGATGACCTGCCAAGCTAGTGCTCGATGTTTGTAGTAAAGCACATAGTCCATAAATTCTGTCGAAGCTTTGCAGAAAAGTTAAATCATAGTACGTATGACAAGGCAATTGGGACAAATTTCTCACAAAATTTATCTGTATTTGTTTTTGGTGGAAGAGATAAAAGAAATTCTGTCGAAAAAGTTATCCAGACATGTTCTAGGGCCGTGCGAACATTTTTGCGCCATTCCGACGACGCGTTTATTCTCGTCGATCTTTTACACTGTACGTACACATAAACAGTTTAGCATAATTAGCAGAATCAAAGAATAGGATATACACAGCCGAACTTATCCTTGAGACAGTACTATCACAAAACCAGCAGATAGTACAAATAACGCATTCTAACTGAAATCTACATCTTCTCAATTTTTTTGGTTTGCCTAATTTTGGACGGAGGCGTTTGATCTTCTGAACGCTTCAATTGTTAGGATACACAGTAGACCTAATTTTGACTATAAACCGTCCTGGCCAAGTTTTCAAAAAGGCCTTTCTATAAGCTTTAGCAAAGATCACATGAAACATGACAGCGCCGGTTCCGTTGAGATAGGTTGAAATCGGTCCCAACACTTGATAAATTGTAAATATTAGCCTATCTACGGTGGCTGAAGCGTTAATGGCAAGGATAGTGTAACACTCGTATAACAAGAATATGCTCATAGCACATGCGTTCAACAGAAAAGTGCCGGTCAGCAGTCGTTTTTGAGTTATTTCAAGTCGCAAACGGTCGTCGGACCTTTGAGCTTCTCCCGAATTTTTGGTCAGAAAGTACAAATATGCGATGGCCAGAAGAAATTGAGCTACCAATATAAAACTGTACGAAACCAACTGAAAAATAGCTCTGGAATTACTTGAAATTTTGCTCCAAAAGGGAATTTTCTTTGGATTTATGGAAAGCAATGCCAAAATTGCATTACTGCGAGTCTCCAGCACAAAACATAGGCCTACAAATGCTCCCGAGACCAGATTTACCAGTATTACCATTTTAATGATACGCCTTTTGTGGTCATACAGCTCGTAGATCAATGGATTTTTGACAGCCAAAGTTCGTTCAAAAATAAGAGCTAGTAGAAACAGTTGATTAAGCAGTTGAAAAAAGTGAACAGGCACTAGCTTAATGAGCTCTTTGTCCATTTTAAGACCAAAACAGAAGCGGATTTTATTAATAACCGCTTCAAACAATAAATTGGCTTCTAAGCTGAAAACCAGGTTGACACAGAAATCGGATAAAACGTCTGCCACATGCAGATACAACGCAGTGCCTGCATTGACACTGGAAATTGTGAACTTGAGAATGGTGAGATTTATGCTGTTCAGAAGCAAACTAAGGGGTATGGAAATGTAGCGTGCAAACAGTGCGTAATGTGGCACAAATACGTACTGCACAGAACACACCCAGGGGTGCTGTTTGCATGAGGTGGTATCGTACGAATACCATACAAACCTGGTATCGTATTTAATGTTGTAAAAGCGCTGCCAAAATTTCGCGTTCCACCAGTGCAAAAAGCCGACTTGACAAATTTTTCTTCTTGCTATACCGTACTCAAATTTTGATTCGAAGTACTGCCAAGGCAGATCGCCTTCCAACAACATCTGCTGGACGTTGGGCACTTGTGAGGAAATCAGCGAAATTGCCCAGACCGGTCCGCAGTGGTTGACCGCATAGCTGAGGTTAAGATTTTGCTTGAAGCTGCGTACCAGCTTCAAGTGACATTCAAACAGTTCTAGTCTTGTTTTGTTGCATCGGCTCTGCTGGAATTTCAGAGAGAAAAATAGCAGTTGGAAAGCTAAGACTAATAATTTCTCTGGCCTCATCTTGACCAGCAGATGGTTGGCTGCAGAGAGAATTATTGAGATAGACTCTAAGTCATGCAAAATGGCGTGTGCATTTGTGTATATTGCAGTCTCCCTGGGACGCATAATTAACGGAACTTAACTGTTTTAGCAGATAGTAGTTTGAAGAGGCCTTGCTGCGCCGGAAAAACAAGATTTATTAGCCCCTACTAACACACATTCAAAAGGTATTCGAAGCATAAAATTAACAGAACTTATCAACATCCATGTATGTAACAGGGGACCCAGGCAGTGTTGTGCCTAGCTCAAATTTCTAAAACTCGGTAAGTATTCAGTAAGTAAATCCAGATTTTTTGAAATTCGGTAAATACGAGTAAGTACTGGGTTTTTCAAAGAAAACCCAGTAAGTACTCGGTAAACAATTCAGTAAACTCGGTAAGACCTACAACATTCAGAAATATGCTACAATTTATCTAAAAAAGTTTCCTGATATAGCTTTTAGCTACTAAAATTTTTAATCGTGGTTTGTGCCATTACACATTATTTGTGGTACTAAATAGCCTAGTTGGAACGCCTTAAATATGGACACAATACATAGCGACCAGAGGCTATGGGGTATCTGTATCTAGCTTTAGATGAAAAGCCTGGGAAAAATTTGAACAAGAGAAAATTTGTTCTAATTTTTGTCATTTCCTCACAGTTCAGACCGATGCAAAAAATGTCAATCAAAATATAGCTAATTGTAGTAGATATAGCTCCTCTCCTAATAGTCTTCGCGTCTGATTATAGCAATTCTACCGCGCAAACAAAGTTGGGATTATACAAGCCGTGAAAATCGCAAAAAAATTGCAAAATTGTGTTTTTGTTGTGAGCAAATAGATAAATGAAAGAAAAACTGCATTATTTTCTACACACATGCGACGAGCTACCTATTGCAGAAGCTTTTACTCAGTAAACAACTCAGTAAACTACCGAGTACTGAGTTTACCGAATTTTTTTTCTAATTATGTCATTCAAAATTGAAACTCGGTATTCAGTAAGTAAAATTAAGAAAAATTTTTACCGGTAAGTAAAAGTACTTACTATAAATTCAAAATGACTAAGTACCGAGTAACTTTTACTCAGTAAATTTACTGGGAACAACACTGGACCCAGGGGTTTGGTGGACACACATCGACTTAGGCAGACCTTCCGCCAACAGGAGACGATTTTGCGACCCCTCCCATTTTCTGGCAGGCAATTCTTCTCAGCAAAAAATTTTATAATTTTATAGAATTTAATAGAATTTCTCACACTAAATTTGCTAAAATAGACTAAAAAACAGCACTTTTTAACTGTATTCGAGCCCAAATTGGCGATTTTAGTGGTACCATATAGGGTACCACAAGCAGAGCGAGACAGGTCTTCTAGTAGGCAACTGCCAGAAACCGCCAACGCGGGCTACTGAGACTGAGGTTGAGAAAGTTCCAGGAGTCCGTTTTCTGATCGTATTCTTCGATAGTGCGGCTCATAGCAGTTCTGCCCCCTTTCTCACTGTTTTCGTCCAAAAAGGCTGGAGTGTCATAGAATGAGCTGTTTTGAGTGCCACCCAACGCAAAGAGTCGCTGATTAACAGCGACAAGAGCAAAGTATCGTCTGTGTTCCCTCATCCTGGCCATCTGATGCCATTGATTGGTTTCCGGAATATACAGGTGACACCAGGCTAGTCGGTAGACTCGGTTTTTAGTGTAAAGATGGCCTCCGCAAAACACAATAGATTCTTGCCAGGCAGTCATTGAGAAAGCGGATCGCATTCCAGAAAAGTTCGGCAGTTGGAGCAGTTTCCAGCTAGGTTTTGGCTTGCTAACCAAGTCGGTGAGATTTAGCGACTCGAAAACCATTCTCAGAGACCGTTGGGTTGCAGCTAATTTGGTCTATGTAGTTTGGAGTAGAGTGCGAAGAATATCTGAGAAACCCAATACCCCAATACAATACCTGAGACCCCCAATACAGTCATGTCTCGTTAATCCGGACCTCGTTAATCCGGATATTCGCCTTCCGGACAAGATTATACCAAGTCCCACCCAATTCTCCCCCATGTTATATGACTCGTAATCCGGACAGAAGATTTGGGGTCCCAACTTCGAAATTTGTATGTTAAAGTGATTCGTTAATAGGGATTTGGTTAATTTGGACAAAATGAATGCGCAATTTTTCAATTCAGGTGTGAATTTTCAATTGATTAATGCTTTTCGTTGAGTCAGAATGTGATTATTTTTGCCTTTTTAGGAGCTATCATCAGCTGAAATAAGTTTTAGGGTATTAATTAGGAGGTACAGCTGCAGAATCTGATCTGCAACTAAGAAAAAGCTGTCATTTAGGCCTTTGACCCGAAAAACAGTGCTCCGTACTACTCAAATTAACTGCAACTACAAATTGGGAATGAAGTGGTACGTGCTGAATCTGTACAGGATTCCGTCTAGTACTATCGACTGGTAGTCACGACTTCCTGTAAATACAGTGATGCTGATACCTATTCTACCGTAGATTGCTGAATACAGTACCCGGGTACACTAATTGGCACTTAGGATTTTGGCCGACAAAAACGAAATCCAAATAGTGTACCCGGGTATGGAATTTTGCAAAATCTGTGATAAACATCTGCATTTTACTTTAGCACAAAATTAGCTGTTGGCTCGAAAGACTTGGTGAAATTTAGAAGTATATTTCACACACAAACTTTGCTGATTTCAAGCGTTTCTTCGATGGAAGAGTTGTCTATTCTATTCAATCATAATCAGCATACTAAATTTTTCAGTATAAGCAAGCAACCTGAATAATTTCTGTCGAACTTCTATTTAGACTCTATTTGTACGAAATATGTGGTTAAATGGAAGTATTGCAAACTTTTCTTTATCTGTTGGCTACCATAGTCTAAAGAAATTCAGGGGTCATTGCTATAAACCTGTCTCCAAACAGAGCACCTGAGCTACACTAATTGGCACCAAGTGTCAAATTGTGTACCCGGGTAGGGTACACTATTTAGGGAGAAACTATTCAGCACTCCCCGGTAGATCTCTTTCTTCTGCTATACAAAAAATCAATTGTTAACAGTGCAAACCTATAAAAGGAGTATATGAATTCTTGTAGGTCCATGTGTTGGCCGTCAAATTAAAGATGGCACAGCGTTTGAGTCGTCCCGAGCAGAGGAAAAGGTTGTTTCCTACTACCGTCTGCACCGCGGCGATGCACTTGCTCTTCAGCCCGTTCATGTCTGATGCACGAACGTGAGTCCACGTCTGCGGATCAAACAAATCTAGTCGCCAATAATGGGACGGGTAGGTTCGGTTTTTAAATCTACTCCCCACTAACAGCAAGCTGTTGCGTATCACTGACAGAAAGGAGCAGCGACGTGCCACTATGTGGTCATCTTTGATAGGAGGCAGCTCTACTACCCATGACTTCAGCTCCATCGGGTCTATTATCTCTGCGAACTTGTAATGGCTGAAATTATGTAGGTGTTAGATACTGCAGGTGGTATCGGTTTCGTTTCGCATTAATGGACGATTCAGGTGATGTTGTGTAGGGCATTAATCCAAGTTGAACCTATACCATTCAGTACATGTACAACAGGGTGCCAAACAATGATAGCCCCATCCCTCCGACTAAAATAAACTAGGCATGACCAAAAAAACATGAAAGTACTAACCAGTAGGAGATTTTGTTTGCTTGTTTTTTTGAGTTTCACTGTCCTGTCGGACAGCTCAGGACACCCCTCGCTCTTTTCAGAGCCCTTCAATGGGGTATTCCTGCCTACAAACAACCCTCCCCCTTGCTGCCATTAGGTGCAACGGCAGCGTCGGTCTGGGTTGGGCTTTACGTCGACTACTTCCAGTCGCTTTGACCGGTTTCGAACCCACAAACAACCGCTCTCACAGATGCCGGGGCCGCTGTGACACATGGGATAGCGTAAACTACCCGTGGCCAAGACAGGACTTGTTGTGGCTATATAAGTCGCGTATTGCCCTCAGGTAGTTTACGCTATCCCGTGTGTCACGGCTGTCCCGGAAACCGTGAGAGCGGTTGTTTGTGGGTTCAAAACCGGTCAAAGCGACTGGAAGTAGTAGACGTAAAGCCCAACCCAGACCGCCGAAAGCCGGTGATGGCCAGTAGGTAAATGGGAACCGAACCGGCGCTGCCTAAGCACCTAATGGCAGAAAAGGGGAGGGTTGTTTGTAGGCAGGGCTACCCCATTGAAGGGCTCTGAAAAGAGCGAGGGGTGTCCTGAGCTGTCCGAAAGGACAGTGGAACTAAAAACAAACAAACACAAGCTCAACAGAGTGTTGTTGCTTATTGGTGACCCGAACAACTTGAAGATGAGCAAAACAGGAAGACAAACGCGCCTTTTCATCTTTAAGCTGTTCATAAAGCCAATCGATAGAAGACTGAGTATTGAGCTTGTGAGTATAAACCCACAATAATATGTCCTCTTCACTGGTACTTTCATTTTTTCTGTTTTGCTTAGTTTGCTCTGGGGATATGGTTATCATTGTTGGCACTCTGTATATGGAGTATCTGTGACTGCAGTAGTACTTCTGTAACATGATTCCTCCTATGAGCAGTATGAGTGTATGATTGGACTTGGGTCTTTTGCGCAGCAACAGCGAGTACTGATCGATTGAAGATGCCTTGAAAGAGTTGTTATCAAGAAGTTTGCTTAGAGACACTATTGTAATGGCAACCACCACTGCCACAGCCACCGCTATCACAACTATTTTAGCTAGGTTTACCATTTTAGTCATACATGTGCATGGTCGGCGGCTCAGGGAGGGACGGCCAGGTCTCCGTGCGTAGTTGCCTGGATATAGGTCCAAATTTTCGGCGGGAAATTTGAATTTTCGCCCAAAATTTTGGCGGGAAATTTGTATTTTGTTCAAAATTTTGGCTAAAAATACGAAAATTTCGGTTGAAATTCAAAAATTTGCGGTAAAAATCAAATTTTCGACAAAAAATGCCAAAAAAAACACTTTTCTAATAGAAACATTGCCAAAAAATCGAAATTTTCCAGGAAAATTTGAAAAAATTTCGGGTTTGGTGCGTAGTTGCCTGGAGGAAGGGTGCGTAGTTGCGTGGTTGCCAAAATTGATTTCTGTGGCTTAAAAACGTATCTGGAGGCTTTCTAGCAGCCTCTAGCAACGCTTGGTAGACTTTCATTTTCGTCCCCCCTGTCCCCCTTGGGCACCCCCATGCACATGTATGATTTTAGTCCAAGATACAGTACAACAACACTAGACTAATGTCAAGCCAATATTAGGTAGGTATTATTGCCCAACACCTAATCGCATGAGAATATAGATTGTTTATCAGTTGAAATTAAAGCCATTCTCAATCCTATTACTGCTATTGGACTATTTAGAGCCTTCTAGCATCTAGGCTACACTAACCAAATAGGATCAGCACTGACATTTCAGAAAGTGCTTTTATATTCTCTGTCAGAGGCTCCTGGTTTCAGTCAATTGTTTTACAAAGTAACCGGTATTTGACCAATAGACGCAAAACCGATGACAATCTCAAACCTGGCAAAGTGCCGTCAAGCAGAACATGCAAAGTAGCGTGAGTTGCTCAAATGACTATCTAACTGTCAACTACACAATAAAGGCTTTCAACATGTTCAAACTGCAGCCCATTTTGCTCTATGTAGCATTTTTCTGTGTTTTACAAGCCAAAAAGTCGAGAGAAAAATATGACTGTCATTTGAAACTGGTGCGACAGTATAAACAACGTCTGAACTTAACCTTAGCGCTTAATGTCTGCGGAGAAGTGTCGACTATTGCTCACCTAATCATACACTTACCCAATTTACAGCAAATGTTACACCAGCAGCAACTGCCTTGGCAATATTTTGAATCAAAGTTTCTCCGTGACCGACTTTACAATGATGAGTGCAATACTAGCTTCTGGCAGCTATGGAATATAATCTTCTGGGACCAATTTTACTCAGTCAGGTACAGCACTTGCCACCATATGTCCTCCTCTCAGAGGTTGTGCAAAACTGAGTCAACTTTGGTGTCAACATATTTTTTGTTTGCCCGCTATCCAGCCATCCCAGTGAATCTTTTGATTAATTGGCTTAACTTGAGCATTTTGAAGCATACAATTTCTGGTGTGGAGGCAGCAACTTGTTTATATGTGCACCTGGCTGAGGTCGTTTCAGACTTTTTGTTGAACACTGCATTCAGTTTAGAACTAAATCAATTTTTTGAAACAGTTAGAATCAGATTGGTCTGTTGCATGGGAGTGTCAGTTCCACATCACGTCTGTAGCTATCCAGCCCACCTTTTTCTGTTGCTCAACCAACTGTTGCTGTTCGAGCTAATGTACGATCGGGTGCTGTCAATGGCTAAGCCTATGAACTACATAGCAAGAAACCACAAGAGAAGGGCCTGCAAAATTATATCTGTTTGGGCATTAGGTGCGTTTGTGGCAACTGCAATGTGTCTAATGGTAGATCTGCTTAACGTGAAGCTAGCCAATTGGTTAGGCATTGGAGGTAGTAGACAAGCCCATCTTGTTAAGTTCTCTCCAATTTTTCAGTTCCACAGCTACACCATTTTGCTTGGCATGCAGTTGTGTTTAGCTATTAGTTACATGTATTTCCTGAAAAAGACAACCCATGCGGTTGGAAACCCAACAGAACAAGAAAGACGGAGGAAGACAGAAAAAACCAAGCGAAATTTGCTTATAGGCACAGTTTTTCTAAACTTCCTCACGCTTAGCGTGTTTTTGCTCTATCAACACACTCTCATATATGACATTGGGTATTCGGACCGGACTGTATTAGTGTTTTATGGAATTTACGTAATTATCGGTCCTATAATGAGCTATTTTAATGGCACTGGGGCAGTTATATTTCATGTGACCTTTGCTAAGGCATACAGAAAGGCCTTTCTTAAGACCCTACCAGGACAGATTGCTCAAAAAGTTTGGCTGATCGTTAAGAACGCTTAGGTGGTTATCTGCAATTCTCTGCCGGGCGTCCAGGAAAGCTAAAATGTGACTTGGACAGTTGTTTGTCTGATCGTCTCAATTAACGCTTTCACAAGGAAAAAGATTATTTAAAAACGATTATGCGATCTGCTTACA
This sequence comes from Sabatieria punctata, assembly GCA_030248155.1. Classification (NCBI taxonomy): domain Eukaryota; kingdom Metazoa; phylum Nematoda; class Chromadorea; order Araeolaimida; family Comesomatidae; genus Sabatieria; species Sabatieria punctata. The sequence goes on from JASANB010001378.1 coordinate 216,363, forward strand.
TACGAATGGATATTCATTGGGTGAGCCAATCAACTGCATAGCAAGAAACCATAAGAGAAGGGCCTGCAAAATATAATATCTGTTTGGGAATTGTGCGTTTATAACAATTGCAATGAGTCTAATGGTAGATCTGTTTAATCTGTATATGTATATAAGGTTTTCCACCATACAGGCTGAGCCATAATAAATGTGATTGTTCATGTTTTTTCTTTTTCGCACAAGTTTTAACCTTATAATTACAATTTGTGTGTACCACGGTCATCTGTGCCTCAAACATACATGTCGTTGGGGGGGGGGGGGGTAAAAAAAAAAAAGGGGGGGGGGGCCCCCGGCCCCCCAAGCCTGATTTTTCGGCAAAAGTCCCCCCAGCGGATTTTTGGGGGGACCTGAAAACCCACTTTTGGATTCCAAAGTAAAGAAAATTTTAGCCCAGACAATACATTCTGCAGCACAAAATTGGGTTTTCGGCTACCATACAACCCAAAACAGGGTTTTGTAAGGCTTAGAAATCCTAAATAGGGTTTTTAGACTGCTTAGAAACCCTGATTAGGGTTTTTAGGTTACTTTCAAACCCTGATCAGGGTTTTCAGGTTACTTTCAAACCCTGATTAGGGTTTTTAGGCTACTTTGAAACCCTGATTAGGGTTTTCAGGTAACTTTTAAACCCTGATTAGGGTTTTCAGGTTACTTTTAAACCCTGATTAGGGTTTTCAGGTAACTTTTAAACCCTGATTAGGGTTTTCAGGTTACTTTTAAACCCTGATTAGGGTTTTCAGGTTACTTTCAAACCCTGGTTAGGGTTTTTAGGCTACTTTGAAACCCTGTTTAGGGTTTTCAGGTTACTTTCAAACTCTAAACAGGGTTTTAGCACTGGCTAGAAAGCCTAGAGAGGGTTTTTAGGTTGATTAGAAACCCTAAACAGGGTTTAAGAACTGCATTCAAATCACTGAATAAGGTTTTTTAGTAATCTTATAAGTCAAAACAGGGTTTTGCGCGTGCCTCAGAATCGAAATTAGGGTTCTCTGAACTATTTTTAGTCAATATAACGCATTTCAATCTGTATTTTATCGCTGAAACTCATATTCAATACGTATTTTGAGCGTAAAACAGCTTTTTATTACATTCGTTGCTTCAATATTCGGTTTTTAAGGCATTTTTTCAACCGGAACAGGGTTTTTAAGGCATTTTTCGGTCCAAATAGGGTTTTGAAGCCATTTTTCGACCCAAAATCTCTAAAACAAGATCGACAAAACCCGCTTTTTACCCCAAAAAAGGTCGCAAAGCCCACTTTGGACTTGGTCCCAAAACCCTATTTGGGATTTCAAAAAGGCCCCCACCCACGGAAAAACCCAGCGACATGTATGGCCTCAAACAGTTGTAAAGGCAGAAAAGTGATTCTCGGTCTACATCTTCTGCCGGAATGCAATAACCAGCATGTTACCAAGGGTTAAAACGGATTTGTGTTTGGCCACCATTGTGGCGAAGCATAGCCAAACCAGGTATCAGTTTTTACCAGCAGTCTCTCAGAGTTTCTACCAACAGATTAAACGATCATCAACGAATAAACCCAGAACGATCACAGAACTTTGTACTCGAGCACCAGTTACTAGAGGCTGACAAAGTTTTAAAAGAGAAGCTACTAAAACACCAGCAATCAATCACAAACCTCCTCAACTAGCCCTGTTCCGACTTTTCCAACAGCTCACGGATTTGTGGGTTCTGAAACGAAAGATGAGTGCATAGATAGACATGGGCTAGCATTTCGGGTGAGGGGGTGGCAAATTTTCAAATCCTGGGGGGGGGGGTTGCGGTGGCAGATAGGGGGTTGAGGGGATAGCAAGCCATAAAGTCCGATTTTTTATTAAAATCAAGGTTCTAGGCTCATTTTTCGCCAAAATAGCTTCTGAGCTCATTTACACCTAATCTAGGCATACTTTTATCAATTTTCTATACAAAATTCTTTCTAAAAATCCTGAGGGGTAGAGGTATGGGGTCAACCCCCTCAGTCTCCCTTTTTGCCTTTGTCTGAGCATAGATAGTACCGTAGTCAAATCGGCGGGCACCAATCTGACAGCGTTGCAGACAAAGGGAGAAGCTCGACAACTGAGAAGACAATCGACCAACTGTGGACTGTTGACCTTTACGGCCAGATGTAGCGCTGTGTCGCCGGCCTTCGTACTGGCGTTCACATCCAGACCCAGCTGCAATGACACAGAGCATCACGCCTATTACAGTCAGGCACTTAACGCCGTTTATGGTACCGACACCATATAATGGTACCCGTACTTTCGCATTGGTACCGGTACCGTACTGCTCTGTTAAGATTTCGTACCATATAAGGTACCTGCACCCATTGCCGATGGGTAGCGGTACCATATTGTGTCGGTACGATAAACGGCGTTAAGTACCTGACTGTACAAAGTGAGCGATGCGAAAACTCTAATCAACGGACCTGACACAGAAGCCGCACCATGTCAACGTGTCCGCGCGCCGCGGCGGAGTGAAGCGGAGATTCTCCTTCTTCATTCTGCACCTGAATATTGGCTCCCAATTCAGTGAGCAGATAACGCACCACCTAAACTCACTTAATTAATTAGAGTCAGACATGGGCAATGGGGTGAGGGCTGGGGTTGACACCCTCACGCCACCGCTACCCCCTCAGGAATTTTTAGGAAGAATTTTGTACAGAAAATTATGATAAAAAAGTATGCCTAGATTAGTTGTGAACGAACTCAGAATAGCTTACTTTAACCCATTTTAGTGAAAAAATATGTCTAAAACCTTGATTTTAGTAAAAAGTCGGACTTTTTGGCTTACTATCCCCTCACCAACCTATTCAGAAATTTCAAATTTACCGCCTCTCACTCAGCCGAAATGTTAGCCCATGTCTGATTAGAGTTAAAAAGTAAAGTGTCTGACCGAGAGATGTCCCTGAGCGGCAGCCAGATGGAGTGCAGTGTCTGCGTTGTGTCTGGTGGGCTGGTCGATATCGGCTCCCAGATCCACCAGAAACTTTATTATCTCCAGATGACCGTGCACTGCTGCCACGTGCAATGCCGCCAGTCCGGCCGCCCCGCACACATTCACTGCCACCAGTTCTTGGCGCACCTACAGTACCTACTGCTACGACAGCATTAATTACATTAACGAGTCTGATCGTAGGCCGTAAGACAAATCGGATCGTAAAGCAACTGACTTAAACTGACCTCTGCCCTCTTGCTGCATTCGCTGCACTGACAGAGCGGATGACAAGAGCGTTCCTCATCACCTTCCACTTTCTCGCCGATATAGAACTTGATCTAAACAAATAAACTGACTCTTGTTAAGGCCTATCTATAGCCAGTGGGGGTCTAGGGGGCGCCGGGCCCTGTAGACCCCCTCTGCCAGTCGGGTGGCACTGGCATTTTCTAAATCGCCACCAACCACTCATTTAGACTTCGGCAGACAGGCAAAGTGCTATCGGGTTGCACTACGCCCATACATGGGTCGCGGCGGGTACAGGGATTTGCCTCCAAACCACCCCACCTAAAGCCGACATTTGTTCCGTTCCTGGACCCCACCCACCAAAATTGCCTAGACCGCTAACCTCAAATCCGTGGTCCCACCCGAAATTTTCGGATTTTGACAACCCTCAACTAGAGATCTTCCATGGAAATTTTCCAACGGAAAAAAGGAAATTTTCGTGGGGGTTGGAATAAAATGAAAAAGAAAACGAAAAATACTGAAGCGAAAGTACTGAAATTTTAGCAATTGCAGAAAAATTACAAAGTAAGTTGCATTGTATTTTGCGTAATATGAGTTCCCTCCCATATATTCTCCGCATATATTTGTCAATTACACGCTGTAATCAACGAGGAAACATGCATTTAATCAAGTTTGGCTACTGTTATCGAGGTAACTACAGTTGTTCCCTACCACGATGATCAGGTTTTGTAAGAAATGCTAATTAATTACAGATAAAATGGTTGATTACGGTTATAGCGGCCGTTTTCCATCCCAGTGCAGTCAAGAAAACCCGAGATTTGGCATTTCTCAAATAACAGCAAAAGGGGAGGGTTGCCGTTCGTCAAGAAGGCTGTCCGACCTTGTGTCTCTTCCTGCTTTATAGCAGTTGGCTACTCCTAGTCCGAAAGAACAATAAACAAACAAACAAACAAATAAAAACAACAACCCCCTCCCCAACCCCATCCCCAGTTTGGCCCGCACCTGTTACATGTATGAGCATGCAGTAGACCAAAGTCCAAATTAAGTGGTTGGAAGGCAGCAGCAATTTATAAGTGCCAGTACCACCCGACTGGCAGAAGCAGAGAGACCGACCATAGGCAGGTCGTTGTCGGCGGCAGCGCGCAACATGCGTTCCACTTTGCGCGGCTCTAGCGAGTTGTTGTTGTCCAGTAGCCAGGAACGGCGATTTTTGGGCGCGCGCGAAGCCGGCGAGAAGAAGCCCTTAAACTGAGCAGCTTTATCTACTTTTCTGTTGCTTCGTTCGTTCTGCTACTGACCGAATTGTCGTCGGACTCTTGTGACTGGTGCGACTTGACTGAGTGGTAGTCTTCGTCGGAAAGCAACGATGTTGTCTCGGGGTTGCCAGAGAGAAAGTCTAGCTAAATCGGTAAGTGTGTAGATAGACAGAACTCTGATAAGCTAATCAATCAATACGATATTTTGACGGTAATAGGGGTCTTAGGGCTACATTCTCAACCCCAACCCAGCTGACAGTTTAGGGACCTCTTACCCGAGTAGCAGCTAACGAACTAAATCTCTAATTTTTTTGGCTAAAAAGGCCTTTGCTAACCGAATTTGGCGCATTCGCATTTAAAGACGAGTATTCTGTTTTTATGCTGTTTCGAGTCCCATAATTAACTTTACATTTCGAGTGTCTGCCCTCTGCGTCAGCAGCAGTTTTCCTTCCTATCTCAATTCTGTACAAATGCCGTCACAAAAGTGGTTGGCATTTGTGACCAGGCCAACTTAGCAAGCTGAATTTCTGCATACATGTCGCTGGGTTTTTCCGTGGGGGGACCTTTTTAAAATCCCAAATAGGGTTTTAGGACCAAGTCCAAAGTGGGTTTTGTCGACCTTTATTTGGGGTAAAAAGCGGGTTTTGTCGACTTTTTTAGGGATTCTGGGGCGAAAAATGGCTTCAAAACCCTATTTGGACCGAAAAAAGCCTTAAAAACCCTGTTCCGGTTGAAAAAAATGCCTTAAAAACCGAATATTGAAGCAACGAATGTAATAAAAAGCTGTTTTGCGCTCAAAATACGTATTGAATATGAGTTTCAGCGATAAAATACAGATTGAAATGCGTTATATTGACTAAAAATAGTTCAGAGAACCCTAATATCGATTCTGAGGCACGCGCAAAACCCTGTTTTGACTTATAAGATTACAAAAAAACCCTATTTAGTGATTTGAATGCAGTTCTTAAACCCTGTTTAGGGTTTCTAATCAACCTAAAAACCCTCTCTAGGCTTTCTAGCCAGTGCTAAAACCCTGTTTAGAGTTTCAAAGTAACGTAAAAACCCTAATCAGGCTTTGAAAGTAACCTGAAAGAAAACCCTAATCAGGCTTTGAAAGTAACCTAACAACCCTAATCAGGGTTTCAAAGTAGCGTAAAAACCCTGTTTAGGGTTTCAAAGTAGCCTAAAAACCCTGTTTAGGGTTTCAAAGTAACCTGAAAACCATGTTTAGGGTTTCAAAGTAGCCTAAAAACCCTAATCAGGGTTTGAAAGTAACCTGAAAACCCTAATCAGGGTTTGAAAGTAACCTAAAAACCCTGTTTAGGGTTTCAAAGCAGCCTAAAAACCCTAATCAGGGTTTAAAAGTAACCTGAAAACCCAAATCAGGGTTTAAAAGTAACCTAAACACCCTAATCAGGGTTTCTAAGCAGTCTAAAACCCTATTTAGGATTTCTAAGCCTTACAAAACCCTGTTTTGGGTTGTATGGTAGCCGAAAACCCAATTTTGTGCTGCAGAATGTATTGTCTGGGCTAAAATTTTCTTTACTTTGGAATCCAAAAGTGGGTTTTCAGGTCCCCCCAAAAATCCGCTGGGGGGGACTTTTGCCGAAAAATCGGGCTTGGGGGGGCCGGCCCCCCTTTACCCCCCAACGACATGTATGAATTTCTGTACGCGTGCACATGCCTCCTAGTACTGTAAAAACTGAAAGGCAGGTCAAAATCTGTCCATTCAGTTAAGTCTCACAAAAATGGACGGGAAGCTAATAAAATGTCTTTTAGGTCAAATTAAACAAAAATACAAAGTTTTAGCGAAATCGGAGACAAAAAGTAGAGATTTGTCTTGTCCCGAGGTTGAGGAGCAAAAGTCGATTCTGGGAAAACCTGCTCATAAAATCGGCGTTGTTAATTAATGGACAGAATTTATAGACAGTTGAGCAGGTGCAATTATAATTACTTGCTAGACAGTGAGATAGAAAGAAACCCTAATGAAGATCAGTCACTCACTCAATCCAGTCAAACTGAATGAGTGAACTGTAGATAGCCAATCAGGAGACTGATTGAGCTTTCCTTTCAGTGAGAAAATCCTCACTAGCAATGATATCTGTAGTTGTTGTGCTGATATATGGTTGCAGTCTGGCACTGCAGATAGCGTCAGTGCCGATTCATCTGGCTTTGATATGCGTTCTGATTCGCTACCGCAAGAGTTCAGCCTTTCAATACCCTTTCTTCAATCTGCTTTTGTCTCTCACAGTTGGAGACATGATCTTTTGCACAACTGTACCTCCTCTATCTTTTGTGGCACAGTCGGGACTTTTACCAGAAGCTCTTGGAACTGCAGTGGCGTTCTTGACCTACTTTGAGCTGATTTCCAACTTTATAGGACTCTTCTTTATTGCTCTGAACCGACTGGTTTTCATAGTGTTAATGCCATTAACAGCAGAGATAGTAAGCTGGACTGATCGCAACACACCACACTGCATGCAATTACATATTTCAGTATTGGACACGAAAGGTGACCACTTTCTGCGTGGTCATTCAGTATGGATATGCCACAGCTGTAGCTGCAGCCATCTTGCACCCAGACGGACATGTAAGCAGGTTTTATTTTCCATTTACTGATTTTTTTAATATTTTGCACATTTCAGCACACCTTTGAAAACAGCTCGATAGCATTTCCTCTAGTGCTCCATCCCAACAGCAGCGCAATAACCATGCTGATGCTAGGTTATTTCGGTGGTATAACCATCTGTATGCTTGCCACCTTTATCTCCTACCCACTTTGCATAGCCAAGCACATTTTCCAAAAACTCAAACTCACTGCAGTGAGTGCGAATTTCAGTTCGGACGTGAAGGTGACTGCTCAAGCGCTTGCACTGTCTGCGTGCATGTGTGGCAGCTTTGCCTCCAGCTTTTCTTACTTCTTTCTCTGCAATCTTGAAGCTTGCAACGCCATTCACATTATTTTGGAGTACGTTTTCACCTACACCAGTTGCATGTCTGGCTCGAGTATTGCTTTGGCGATGAGTAAAGACCTGAGAAAGCACTTGCGCAAAATGCTGAAACTCCACAACACTACTGTGGTTTCTGTCACCGTCAATCAAGCCCAAAATGGGTGACCAGTGTATTACATACCAATCCTTCGACACATTTCTCATGCTTAAGCAACCAGAAAGAATCAAAACAGTTCAATTAGTCTTTGTGTTCTTTTTACTTTGAACAGCTGTTCTGTTCCTTTTGTTGCTTTCTAGTGTACACTTTTATATCGATCGATTTACCATTTCCAAATGTGAGTGTAAGTGTGTAAGTATGCGTATCTCAATGCTACTTGAGTGCCATACAGTGTCACTCAATCTCACTCACGAGTTATAAGCCTACGGTGGGGTGTCATAGAATTTAGACTTGGTAGGGTGGTGATTGGTCGGCGCGCAGTTGAGTGGGCGTGGCCTATTTGTTTATCGTCGGCGCGTGTTTCTAGAATATTCTGTGTACAAAGTATAGGCGCGCCTTTATTGTTTCTAGAACTTTCTATGCCTCGCCTCCTATTGGCTGGTGGGCGGGGCTTTCTGGAACTTCCTATGTATTGTATATATAGGCGCGTATGATGTGTTATGACGTCATATTCTAGAACCTTCTAGAATGTTCTATTGTACTATATAAGCAGCGCGCCGGCCAGTGTAGGAACTGAGTAACTTATGAAGAAATTGGTCTATTGTTGAATTGATTGTATAAGAGAAATAAAGGTGCTCTGCTCTTTCTGTTGAGCAACACTAACCCCCTATTTGTTTTGGAGTCAGATGATAAGACAGTCAGCCCCCTAGAGACTTTTGTGGTCCGCAACCGCCACAAAACTGGTGAGCCCGACGTATTGGTGGCCGGCGGATGTGATCATCTTGTGGCTGGATTGGCTAAAAAAGAGGTTCTCTGGACTGGTGCTGCTCTGGACATTGGTCAACAAGAAGAAAGAAGAAAGAAAAACTGTGGTCAAGATGAAAAAGGTGCCATCCAAAGGAATGGTCAAGCTGTTGGAGAGACACTGCATAACGAACCGAAATCAACTGGAGCGGGCCCTGGACTTGGCAGGTAAGCTCATTGACTTAAAAGCCCCTGTCTCTGAGCTAAGGGGGATAGGGGACCAAATAGACTCCCTCCATAAAAGCTATGGTGAGGCCTTCAACAAGTGGACTGAGGCTTTGGAAGCCAAAGATGCGGCCAGAGCTCAAGAAGAAAAAGAAGAGGAAGGACTCTCACCGGCAATGGAGGCAGCCTATAAAGAGGATGAACAATTCGAGGATGCCTATGGACAAGTCTGGGTTAAACTGAAAATGGAGATTGCCTGCCGGTCCAAGCAGCCTGAAACTCCAGCGAAAGTAGTGAAGGTGTCCCGACCAGAAAAGGCCACAACTCCTAGTCCTGTTCCTGTTCCTGTTGGCGATGATCCATGGCTTCTACTGCTGGAGAAAATGAAAGAACAACAGGAGAAGCAGGCTCAGCAGCATGCTGAATGGATGCAAGAACGAGAGAAATGGGCCCAAGAAGAAAGTAAAAGGCACACTGAGTGGATGGAGAGACAAGAGAAACGGGCCCAAGAAGAAGCTGAAAAGCAAGAGGGACTGGCCAAAGAACAAGCTGAAAGGAAAGAGAGACAGAATAAAGAACAAGCTGAAAGACAGCAGAACCTAGATCAACTGTTGTCCAAGATGCTGCAGCAGCAAGAAGAGAGCAACAAGAAACGGCTGGAGAAGATGCAACAAGAGTCAGAAGAAAGATGGCAGAAAATAAAGCGCCAGATACTGGATGACCATCTGGAGAGACAAAGCAGCATCAAGAAAGAAGAAAAGTCAACAAGCCAGCTACCCAAATTGTGGATTGATGATGATTTCAACTATTATCCAAAGAAATCATCACTGTTTTCTCTCCCCAGCGGCAAAGAAGAATCAAGATCAAAGGATCTGAGATGGCCAGACATCCAAAATTCAAAGAAAAGCTTCCTATGGAGAGAATATCGGAGCAAGCAAGAAAAAGTTGATGGCCCATTGGATGCCACTGAAGAAAGCAAGGCCATGAACTAGGTCAAAGAAGAAGTGAAGCAGGAGGACAACAAGGAAAAGAAAAAGACTTTGGATGAGCAGCCAAAGAAGGGAGAAATAAAGAGGGAAGTCAATGGACATCCACAAGTGGAGATGAAGAGCAAAGTTCCTTCTCTCCTACAAAAGGCTCCTGGAATGGCTACTCCCAAGGTTGAAGTGGTCTGCAGAGCTGCTGCTCCCAGACAAAAGAAGCCCTGCATGTTGGACACAGATGTTCACTGTGGGCAAGGGTCCTTCCTGCAAGAATTAGCTCCCCTGCCTGGTGTCACCAAGCAAGGAAAGATGGAGATCGACCTGGCTAGTGGCAACAACTACAGTCATCTCAACTAAGATGAGAAGATTCAGCTGGCATCAGAGCCGAAACTGCTCCACTCAGAACTTGGATGGATCCAGTTTGGACACGATGACTCTCTCAAGAAAACTTCAGCCAACAAAGACAGCCAGCTAGGAGTCGCCATCGAAAGCGACCCAGTTATCGAGTCAACTTTGGATTCCCTGACTCAGAAGAAAGCCAAGAACAGTAAGAACAGCCAAGAACTCAACAGCTCTGCTGGACTCCAAGAAAAGATGCTGAAGAAGATGGACAACCAGATCAAAATTTGGACAGAATGGAAAGAACTCAAGGTGGACCAGATCAAAGAAAAACTGGAGTCCCCTAACCCAGAAAAGGGAGTTGTGGCCCCTAACCAGGACAAATTCAAGTCAAGATGGCAGGAAAGAGGAGTCAAGGCAATGAGCTCAACGGCCATGGAACTACTGCCTTCACTAGATGAGAGGTTCAGAGAAGAAGATGAGCCTCCGTTCCACAGGCCTCGGCCCCCGCCTCTTCCCCCTAACCCTGCCATAGTCATAGGGCCACTAACGCTCCACAGTCCTGGCTCCATCAACGCCACCCAGCTTCAGCCACGGACCTCGGCTCATGGACTGATTGCCCCATCGCCGCCCAGGGAGTGTCGTGAACACTCACGAGTTATAAGCCTACGGTGGGGTGTCATAGAATTTAGACTTGGTAGGGTGGTGATTGGTCGGCGCGCAGTTGAGTGGGCGTGGCCTATTTGTTTATCGTCGGCGCGTGTTTCTAGAATATTCTGTGTACAAAGTATAGGCGCGCCTTTATTGTTTCTAGAACTTTCTATGCCTCGCCTCCTATTGGCTGGTGGGCGGGGCTTTCTGGAACTTCCTATGTATTGTATATATAGGCGCGTATGATGTGTTATGACGTCATATTCTAGAACCTTCTAGAATGTTCTATTGTACTATATAAGCAGCGCGCCGGCCAGTGTAGGAACTGAGTAACTTATGAAGAAATTGGTCTATTGTTGAATTGATTGTATAAGAGAAATAAAGGTGCTCTGCTCTTTCTGTTGAGCAACACTAACCCCCTATTTGTTTTGGAGTCAGATAAGACAGTCAGCCCCCTAGAGACTTTTGTGGTCCGCAACCGCCACATAAAATGCAAAATGTCGAAAAACAGTGTACCTCTTGATTCTCAAATTAAATCGACGCCAAATAAAGCTAGTTTTCGAAACAGCAAATAATATTCTGCAGGATTCCACGTTTAGCCCAGGAAGCCCTTAAAAACCCGGAAATTTGCAGCTTGACAAACAAAATATATAGGCAGATAAAATTCGAAGAATCAACAAAGCTGGACTTGGTATTTACAAAAATCACGTCTTAAAAGATAAATCGGTGTTTTCGAAACCTTTCTCGTTGTTTTAAGCTTGTTTTCAGCTGCTAGACGCTATTGCACCTTTAGTCCTATTTAAATAAACGTGCTAAAACCGCATCTCCAGACGCTTGGAGCCTTCTGAAATATTGGACCCCTCTTTGAGCGAAACCCTCCTGGACCAACACCTGGCAGGCAAACCCTCCCTCCCTTTTTAAGACAAAAACTGTCACGGACTCAAAACCAAACTAAGTGTCTTACGGAGTCGTCAGCCACATCGACCAGGGTGAAATCGAGAGTGGAGTCGGACTCAAGCAGCCAGTGTCTGATCACTGCGTTGTTGCACAGATCGGCTGCCCGCTCCCCTCTGCTGTTGCTCACGTGAACACTCACCCCTCCTGCCAGCAGCAGCCGCACCATCTCCACTGAAACCATACAGTCAGTCAGTCAGTCAGTCAGTCAGTCAGTCAGTCAGTCAGTCAGTCAGTCAGTCAGTCAGTCAGTCAGTCAGTCAGTCAGTCAGTCAGTCAGTCAGTCAGTCAGTCAGTCAGTCAGTCAGACAGTCAGTCAGTCAGACAGACAGTCAGACAGACAGACAGAGTCAGACAGACAGACAGAGTCAGACAGACAGACAGACAGACAGACAGTCAGTCAGTCAGTCAGTCAGTCAGTCAGTCAGTCAGTCAGTCAGTCAGTCAGTCAGTCGATCGACCGGTACCAATTTATGGTGGTAAGTGCATGACAGTACTAAGAGCAGGTAAAATACCGTTCTGATTCCTGACAGCCAAGTGCAGCGGCGTATCACCGGCGCCATTGCGTAGATTCAAGTTAAGTTTGGTGTTCTTAACCGCCGATGCATAGTCGATTAGCGCCTGCAGACACTGAAACACAAACAACTGCAGCAGATTCATGATTGGCTTTTCAGTCTATAAGAACCAGCGAAATGACAGTTTGTGGTAGAGATTGACCAACTAGAAGTGTTACCTTATGCCATTATTTAGCTGACTGTTTCAGACAGAAGACAAAAAATTTTCTTCGTCTTATTCTACAAAGAAGATCAAGAAAAGAGCGTACCTCAGGTTTGCCATGCAACACTGCCAAATGGGCCGGCGACTCGCCGCGTGAATCAACCGCCACCATCGACGCACCAAAGGAGAGAAGCAGTAGCTGGAACAAAGGGCAATTAACACAGTCTGGCACTTTTAACGCAGTTTATGGTACCACTGCCATATATGGTACGATTACGAAATCTGAACAGTGGTACCATAATGGTACCACCACGGGCCCCGAACATGGGGGTGCCATATATTATGGTACCACCAGCCCAGGCATCAGTACCATATATGGTGTCGGTAGCATAAACGGCGTAAAGTGCCTGACTGTAAGATAAAGAAAGCAGTGATTTAGACATTGCAAATAAATCAATTACTGCACAGTCGTGTGAGCCGGCAGCACAGGCCAGGTGAAGAGCGCTGCGTCCGTGCTGGTCCGTCTGATCTATGTCAGCCGCCACATTCTTGCATAGCGCGTTCACCACCGACGCTCGGTTCAGAAGCACCGCCAAATGGAGAGCTCAAACAACAAAATGTCTACGTATACCGTGTTGGCCATAAAAAAGACCGCCTGGCCTTTTTCCGAGTTTTCTGAATAATTTCAAATGGCAATTTTCAACCGAATGAAAAGATTTTTGGAATAATAATAATTATTATTATTTGTTAAGAGTTTGTTTTGGCCAAGTCCTAGTCTGCTAGCCTTCTATAGCCTCGGGTTATGCCTTTGAGAAATGAACTGACCCGAAATTTCAGACGTCAACTTTGAACGTAAATATCTCATGAACCCTTAATCGGATCTTTCCCAAATTCTGCAGGTTAACCAATCTTTATATGGACTTGAGAACCTGAAGAAGTCAGCTTTCTAGTGCACTCGGTTAAAATCTGGCGGATTTTTAGTTTCAGTTAATGTAAAAAACTAGCATTGTCAAAAATGAGGGTGGTGCCTTCTAAACATAAAGTCCGGTTGTATGGCGTAATTTAGGTGTTCATTGTGTTGCCTTAGTTGAGGCCACTGTAATCCATGACCCCACTAGTTCGTATAACCCTGCTTTCTGTGCAAGGGATAACACTCTCATTTTTGAGAATGCTAATTTTTCACCTTGACTGAAACTAAAAATCCGCCAGATTTTAACCGATCGTGTTAGAAAGTTGAGCTCTTCAGGTTCTTAAGTCCACATAAAGATTAGTTAACCTGCAAAATTTGAGAAAGATCTGACGAAGGGTGCTTGAGATATTTACGTTCAAATTTGACGTCTGAAAATTCGGGTCAGTTCATTTCGGAAGGGCATAACTCCAGGCTACAGAAGGCTAACAGGCTAGAACTTGGCCAAAATAAACTCCTAACAAATAATAATAATCGTGCCAAAAATCTTTTCATTCGGTTCAAAATTGACGGCATGGCGGCCATTTGAAATTATTGAGAAAACTCGAAAAATGGCCAGGCGGTCATTTTTGGTCAACACAAGTCTTGGTCATTGTTTCAATGTGCCAATACCATACATGTACTAGGGGCTTGCCCCAAGTTAGAAAGGTCATGCTCCCTCACCACTCGAGACAGTTTAGGGAAAAGCGCCTGACCTAACAATACAACTACTTAACTGAAAATTGGTCTAAAAAGCTTTTAGCTTGTTTTCAGCTCTAAAACGCTATTTGGCAGCTCAAAATAGCGATTTTTCATCTTCTTTCGTATTGAATAAAACGTGTCAAAACGCATTTCCAGGCGACTTGAAACTTCTAAAATTCTGAAAAAATTGCTGAAAAAAAGGAGGCAGACCTGTTACATGTATGGCAACATCTGTTCTGTTACGAATATGGACGAGGAGGTACTGTAGCTGCGGTACCTGTGCGACCTGTTGAAGTAAGTGAAGAATTGGGATTGACCACCTGAGGCTCGGAAGCACTGTGAGTTAGAGAGAGCACCTCTTCTAGCGGCTGACATCTGGCACACTCGCATAACGGATGACACTTTCCCGAACTGTTACAGCTCAACTGTTGCAGTTCTTCGACTGCCCGCTGCAAAGTAGAACTCGTAAAATTCAAACCAAACGTACTCTAATAAAGCTTCAGTTAGCGCAGCCACCTAAGCCACAGCCCAATTATAAACATAATAACGCAGCTCTGGGTGGGTATATTCCCAGTCTCAAAACAGGTTTGCTTTCAAGGTTAGGCTTAGAGTAGGGAAGTAATAGAAAACTAGCCTAAAATGCTTCTTAACTTAACAATCGACTTCAGATTTTTTCGCTCCTGTCTGTCATTCAAGACACAGTATAGATCAAAAAAAATGTCCCATCGCTTTTTCGGCCTTCACTCAAACGTTTCGTTCTCAGTCACTTCTTTACCGATTTGGCTCAAATTTTCAGCAAAAATTAACAACATGGTTGGCTAAATATTCTGCAAGTTTAGTGCCAAAATTCCGACTCATACTGGTTTTATGACCCGAAAACTAGGAATGAGGGTGGTCCACGCAAATTTATTTTTTTTCGGTAATACAAGGAGTACAGTCCTGAAACTTGTAGGAATGATTGGTGTTGCTATTCGGCATAACATACTAAGCGGGCAGCCCTGTAGCTCAAAGGGCACTAAAATGGGGGAATTTCAAAAACATGACGAAATAGGACTTTTCTTCGTAAAACCGGCAAAATGACGATTCTAAAGATTTTCAATTTTCAAAAAACGCTGCAGGGATGGTTACTATGGTGTGGAACAGAGTTTAAATATCAGGTTCATTTATTTGTCGAACTTCCTGCTACAATCTATGTTGATTAACAAGAGATTCAGTGCTTTGATTCTAGAAGGTGCAGATTTCTTAACTATGGGATTTTCACTCATGTTTTTGAAATTCCCCCATTTTAGTGCCCTTTGAGCTACAGGGCTGCCCGCTTAGTATGTTATGCCCAATAGCAACACCAATCATTCCTACAAGTTTCAGGACTGTACTCCTTGTATTACCGAAAAAAAATAAATTTGCGTGGACCAGCCTCATTCCTAGTTTTCGGGTCATAAAACCAGTATGAGTCGGAATTTTGGCACTAAACTTGCAGAATATTTAGCCAACCATGTTATTAATTTTTGCTGAAAATTTGAGCCAAATCGGTAAAGAAGTGACTGAGAACGAAACGTTTGAGTGAAGGCCGAAAAAGCGATGGGACATTTTTTTTTATCTATACTGTATAATACAGTCAGGCACTTAATGCCGTTTATGGTACGGACACCATGGTACCCCCACCTTTGGAGCCTGTGGTGGCACCATAATGGTATCACTCTGTTCAGATTTCGTACCATAAATGGTACCGGAACCCATGGCCATGGCTAGGGGTACCATCGTACCACCACAGTGCCCGAAGGTGGAACAGATACCATAATAAGGTACTACAGGTACCATATGGTGCCACTAGCCTAGATACCGGTACCATAAACGGCGTTAAGAGCCATACTGTAATAGACGCTTTTAGAAGCCGGTTTGGTCGCTTTCTGCTTGTTTCTAGCTGCCGTGCGTAAAATTGCAATCCTTAGAGTTATTATTGAATAAAACCTGTCAAAAATTCATTTTTGCTGGTTTCAGGACCGTTAGGCTTGTTACATGTACAAATATATAATGACGAATAAATAAAAAACATACAAATATAAAAAGACGAATAAATAAAAAAATAAAGTCTAACCGAAAAGCGGAATAGCAAATTAATGAATTGAAGAGTAGAGCAGGGTGCTTAAAAGAAAGAGCGGCAGCTACCTGTTGCTGATAAAACTCCAGTAACTCATTTTCGTTTCCCTGCTCAATCAGACCGATCACATACTCTCGCAGACTTGACGTTTCAGCCAGATTCTCGTCTACTGACGACTCCTAAATACCATCGCAACCATCGTACATGTACTAACGGCCAGACATGGGCAAAGGGGGTTCACCCCCCTCAGGCTCTGACCTACCCCCTCAGCCCCTTCAGGCGCTCCTACCCCTTAACCCCCTCAGGAATTGAAAATTCTGGTAGGGGCTCTCCTCCAGCTAGAAAGGTCAACCGTCTCACCCCTTCCCGAAAAAATTTAGGGATCCCTGCCTTTGCTAACCGAATGTGGCGTTTCCACTGTTGATCCATATTCGTAATAATAAAAATTGTTCGAAAAAAAAACGCTAATTGGCAGCTTTAAAATAGTGATTTTTAGCCTCCTTATTGAGAAAAACGTGTCAAAAACGCACTTTCGGCCGCTTTTCAGCTTCTCGAAATTTCCCCCCTACCTCGCCGCTGGGTGAAGAAAGCCCCTTCGACCCCCTACTGACGGAGACTCCCCCACTACCCGCTTCTCTACTAACCGGTCCAGAGCTCTTACATGTATGGCAACTATAAATGTAACAGGTCCGCGCCAGGGGTTGCCCCTACCCCTACCTTAAGCACCAGTACCATTTGCTACCTATACCTTATACAGTCAGGCACTTAACGCCGTTTATGGTACTGGCACCTTGTGTTACCGGTACTTAGGGTAGTGGCACCATATATGGTACCAGTTCATTTAAATTTCGTACCATATGGTAGTCATACATGTAACAGGGGGGTCTGCCCCCCCACCCGACTTAGCCCAGACCCCCCGGATGGGAGCCCCCCCCCCCCCCCCGAGACGATTTCACCGACCCCCCCTCCGATTTTTCTGGCAAGTAAATTTTCGAGCAAATTTTTGCAATTTTTTACACTTTCACACACAAAAATTGCCAAAATCGCCTGCAAAACAGCACTTTTAGCTGTATTTCAGCCCAAATTAGCGATTTTTGGCGATTTTTAGGCCAAAAATTGCGATTTTTCTCGATTTTTGAGCGTTTTTTAGTGCCCCCCCCCTCCCCCAAAAGTTTGGCACCGCCCCCCCCCCGCCGGCGCCAGACCCCCCCCCACCCCCTCCCCCATCGGCGGATGACCTGTTACATGTATGATGGTAGTGGTACCATATGGTACCGGAGATTTCCACTTAGTATCCCACCCCACTTAATAATCCACTGGGATATTACATGGACCCTTTTTCCGCTTTATATCCCATGGGATATTACTTGGCGGCAATGTTTATGTCAAATTTGTAATAATTTTCTTTACACACGCATACTATATCTATGATAAAACATTGTTCCGGTTAATATCCCATGCCGTTTCCAGTTAATAACCCATGGCTTTGTCCAGTTAATATCCCTGGGATATTAACTGGTGGCAATGTTTTCACTGAGAAACGTGATTTTCCGTATTTTATCCCCTGGAAACTCCGGTACCGGCACCCATGGTCATGGGTAAAGGTACCATATATGGTGCTAGTACCATAAAAGGCGTTAAGTGCCAGACTGTAACAAGGCTAAAAATTGCAGTCTCTCCTATACAGACACTCAGCTATCAATCAGAATAAGCTGAAGCAGTAACTGCGGTTAGTAATCGTAAACAACTGCACATTTTCTACTCCCTCACACAGCCGTGTATAGCTAAAAAGACCCCAATCGGGCTAATAGCTAAACATGACTACGGTACCATTACTGGCAGAGGCCTTGATTAGGGTTTGAAATTTTAGGGCTTGTCGCCTGCTTTAAAGTAAAACTTTTTGCAGTATAGACAGCATTTTTAAATTTGTGATTTTTCGCGCCAAAAAAAGATCTCTGAAATCGACCCACACACACAGGCATTAATTATGCTAGGACGGCCGATAAAGGCAACAAACGTACCCTGCCGATTGAACCGGAAGCATGAGGCATCTGCCACTTGAATTTAGCATCAGAGATCAACTTAGAAGCGTTGTCCCGCACAAACTCCACTGCCACTTTTACGGAGGCCAAACAATAGCCCAACTCGTCACCAGCCGCCTTGGAAAAGTGTAACTCCTCCATGTAAAATATACTGGCGAACCTAAACCAACACACACCCAATAATAATTCAGTCAGGCACTTAACGCCGTTTATGCTACTGCCACCATATATGGCACCGGTACTTAGGTTAGTGGCACCATGTACCTCCCAGTTCGACCACTGTCATGGTACCATTATGGTATGGTATCCCTACCTTCGAATTGTTAATTGTACCGGTACCACTTCATTCAAATTTCGTACCATAATGGTACCGTCAATATTACCACCACAGGCCCCGAACGTGGGGGTTCCACAGCGCCACGACTCTAAGTACCGGTACCATAATATGGTGTCAGTACCATAAACGGCGTTTAATAAAAAATCGTCCCTTCCAAATCATTCATTGTAATGATTGGTTTAGAATAACTGTTAAGGCAGATTTATTTATACTGCTGCCACCCGGATGGCACTGGCATTTTCTAAATAGCTACCAACCACTCGATTAAGACTTTTGTCGACGGTTAATACCAATCCGGTGGCACTTTTGCCAGTCTGCCCAAGTCTAACAGAGCAAGTTTTTGCGATTGCAGACACAAAAGTTGGCAAAATCGCCTGTAAAACAGCACTTTTTTAGCTGTATTTGAGCCCAAATTAGCGATTTTTTACGATTTCTAGACGAAAAATTGCGATTTTTTAGTCTTTTAGTGTACAACTTCCTACCGAGAATTTGGGTTCGGACCCCCAATGCCCCTCCCCCTTTCGGCGGATGACGTATTACATGTATGGACAAAAAGGTTTGGATATCGAAATGGAAAGGAGTGACTGATTTGGAAAAGTCGAAGGAAAACCAGTGAATTATACCAGTCAGTAATAGCGGACTTTAATACCAAATAGATCAAGGCAGGAACCAGGTCGTCGGAAGAAAAACGACTATCTAAAATCAATGCATCTAATGAAACTGCCATAACTAAAATAAAATGATAGGCCAACTAATTTACACGACAATTAGTTGGCAGGACGGTATCACACCACATGGATGAATTGTCCGAGCGGGGCCGTAGCCCCTGCGTTAGGCCACACACCCACATCCTGCCCTTCCTTCGCTACTAGCCTAAACACATGCTCGGTGTCAGTCTGGGCCATACATGGGCCGGGGGGTAAGGCGGTATACCCCTCCCCCTCGGCCGGCCATACCCCTCCCTCGCCCACCCAACCCCCCCTCCCGGAGGGAGAAAATTTTCACTTATTTAGGGCAAAGTAGGCGTTTTCTGGCCTTTTTTCGGGGGACCCCCCCCCCCCGAGGTCTCCAACCCCCCCTACCCCCCTCCGAATTTTCCGGCCCATGAATGGCCTGGGCGGGTCTCAGTGTTAGTTGTCCCCGTTCCCGTTTGTCCCAACACATGTGTGGTTGCTATAGTAGCTTTAGGTGCTTAGGCAGTTCCAGTCGGTTCCCATTTACCAACTCGCTGTAACAGCTTTCGGTGGCCTGTGTTGGCCTTTGTGCCGACCACCAACTCTTTGCAGCAAGAAACTTGCCCCGCCGAGTGGATGAACGCACGACGTCGCGCACAGTGGCTTTGCGGCCTAAACCACTACACCAACTGTGCCGGCCATACGTAGCTAACAGGTCGACAAAAATGACACGACATTACTCTACATACACAGTCAGGCACTTATATGGTGTCGGTACCATAAACGGCGTTAAGTGTCTGACTGCATTAAGTACTAACCTTTCTGCTCCTTAGTACCAGAGGTCAAAGCAACAATGGTTCGTCTCAAACAAAGTAATTTTGCGTGTGGCGTTAGAGCGTCTTTTAGATTAGACAGTTCCTTCCTGGCAGAGGGAATAGCGCTGCTGAAAAACGAACACACCCTATCGTCTAGTACGATCGAACAGCTCTAATCTTTGGAGACGACTAGTGATGGCACTGGTGTAAAAAAAGTCATCCGCCGAAGGGGGCTTGTGGGTCTGAGCCGAAATTTCGGGAGTGGTTGGGCACTAAAAACGCTCAAAAATCGAAAAAATCGCAATTTTTCGGCCGAAAATGTAATTTGGGCTGAAATACAGCTAAAAAGTGCTGTTTTACAGGCGATTTTTTCAATTTTTGTGTTTGAAATCGTAAAAATTGTTCCAAAAATTACTTGCCAGAAAAATCGGAGGGGGTCAGAAAAATCGACTCGGGGGGGGGGGGGGGTCCCCATCCTGGGGGTCTGGCCTAAATCGGGTGGGGTGGGGGCAAACCATCAGCCCCCTGTTACATGTATGAAAGTATAGTAATGTTCCAATAACCGAGAAACTCTTGGTTAAGTTGAAATAAGCAGAAAACGTGAAGATTGTAGTAAATTAGGTATATTAATGGCATAAAATTCGGCACCTAAGAGAAGTTGCCAAAAAATAGTGTTTTGGGATGAACAATAGCAAAAATAATATGCTTATTTTTCGACCAAAACCTGAATTAAACCGGTGTTTAAAACTATACGGTATTATAAAAATACCGTATAACGGTGCCATCCCTAGAGACGACCGTTCTGGGTCAATTGGTTGAGATTTAAGTAAAGCTTACTTACTAGAGCACCGGGTTGACATCCAGGTCCTGTGGCGTCAGAGCGTCGACTGAATTGCGCACGGCGTTGAACTCGGCGTCCTGCACCGAAAAACAGCCGCGCAACATGGACAACAACACCGAGCCCAACTGCGTGAAGAAGTAGATCTGAAAGAAACTGCATCATTCTCAGTCACACAGACAGACAGACAGACAGACAGACAGACAGACAGACAGACAGACAGACAGACAGACAGACAGAGACAGACAGACAGAGACAGACAGACAGACAGACAGACAGACAGACAGACAGACAGACAGACAGACAGACAGACAGACAGAGACAGACAGACAGACAGACAGACAGACAGACAGACAGACAGACAGACAGAGACAGACAGAGACAGACAGACAGAGACAGACAGACAGACAGAGACAGACAGACAGAGACAGACAGACAGACAGAGACAGACAGACAGACAGACAGACAGACAGACAGACAGACAGACAGACAGACAGACAGACAGACAGACAGACAGACAGACAGACAGACAGAGACAGACAGACAGAGACAGACAGACAGAGACAGACAGACAGACAGACAGACAGACAGACAGACAGACAGACAGACAGACAGAGACAGACAGACAGAGACAGACAGACAGACAGACAGACAGACAGACAGACAGACAGACAGACAGACAGAGACAGAGACAGAGACAGACAGACAGACAGACAGACAGACAGAGACAGACAGAGACAGACACAGACAGACAGACAGACAGACAGACAGACAGACAGACAGACAGACAGAGACAGACAGAGACAGACACAGACAGACAGACAGACAGACAGACAGACAGACAGACAGAGACAGACAGAGACAGACACAGACAGACAGACAGACAGACAGACAGACAGACAGACAGACCTCTGTAGATAACTTGATGCAGTCGATTTCACGGGCCTCCAGACGTCCGGAGCGCAGACGTTTTCTTCGCTTCAGGATAAGACGAAAGAGAGTGCCGAATTCGCTGCTCACCTGTTCCTAAATCGCTATTACTCTTAGAACACCTGACATTATTCAGTCAGGCACTTAACGCCGTTTATAGTACCGACACCATATAAGGTGCAGGTACCATAGATGGTACCGGTACTTAGGGTAGTGGCACCATGGTAATCCTACATTCGGCGACTGTGCTGGTACCATATATGGTACCGGCAGTCGGCACCCATGGCTATGGATAAGGGTATACATATATGGTAATACCACAGGTCACGAACGTGGGGGTACCCTTATACAGTACCGGTACCATATGGTGCCACTACCCTAGGTACCGGTACCATATGGTACCGGCACCACATATGGTGTCGGTACCGTAAACGGCGTTGAGTGCCTGACTGACCGTTACTGTTGTTGTAACTTTTTGTCGTTTCGGACTAGGAGTAGCCAACTGCTATAGAGCATGAAGAGACAGAAGGTCCGGCAGCCTCCTTAACAACAACCCTCCCCTTTGCTATCGGTGTGTGCAAGACAGCTAAGGTTTGGTCCCCATTTTCCGTTTTCCGCCCACCTCCAACTTTTTGAGCAAATTTTTGCGATTTTTTGCAATTTCAGAAACAAAAAATCAGCAGTTTTTAGCTGTATTTCAGGCCAAATTAGCGATTTTTACGATTTTTTAACAGAAAAAATTGCGATCTTTGAGCGTTTTTAGTGCCCAACCCCTCTCCCTAGAAATTGGGTTCAGACCTACGGCCGGCGGATGACCTGTTACATGTATACCCTAAACTGTCTCGGGGGGGGGGGGTGAGGAGTTTGACCGTTTTAGATAGGGGTAACCTCCAGACCCCCTAGTACATCTATGGCTGAATAAAAACCCACTTGAAAAAACTTACTCAATAATCGCAAAATCGCAATATTCTACTTAAAATTGTAAAAAAGCGCTAATTAGAGTTCAAATTAAGCTAAAAGTGCCGTTTTAGCGGCCAATTTTGGTGTCTGAAATCGGTGGCGGGCAGGGGCAGGCAGACCCCTGTTAGATGACTCAGAGGTACCGTAATAGTGAGGGCAGAGACGGAGGGCCAGTACTCCTTCCTCAGCTTCCTTGAGAAGCTGCAACAAACGGCTTCCAACTTGCTCTCCAGTCTGTAGTCATTCTCTGCAGAGAACAGAACTCTCCTACTGAACTCGCCACTCTCTGAGTCCAGCTCAGCCGAGCTCTGCTGCACTTTGCGCCAGGCACTGGTGGAGGCTGACTCCTGGTGCCGTTGGAACTTGTCCTCTGCAACGCTTTCTTATCCTTGGATTACATGCATCCTTAACCTTCCGGCTGTACATAGCGACCAAATGACCATTTGCCAGTTGGTGTGCAGCTGCAGAGCAATCAGAACATGATAGTACGATCATGTTTCATTTTCATCGAAACAACGGAAATTCAAGAGCAGGAAGACGATTCGGAATTTGGTGTGCTGCCCATTGCTCAAGGCTTCATGGATGCTTGGACGTTGAACAGACCCAAGTGCTACCTGAATCATCCCAAAATAGTGGTCAGGCTTCTGAAGAGACCATGACGATGGTCAGTGCTCTGTGCCGCCTGTCATCATTCAGTCAGAAGACACTACTGGTATGGCAAGCGCTGGCAAAAGTGCCTAAAGCTGCCATTGGTGTGCGGACTTAAGGAGTTGTTGGTTGGTTGGTTGGTTGGTTGTTGCTGCTGCTCCTGCTGCTGCTGAATAAACATCGTATGTGTAATCGTCTGTATATACGTACTATGTACTGTACGTGTATTATTGGTGTTAGCACAGTTGTTAGGGTCAAAAACTCTAACGCTCGCTGTCTGCCTCTCTCTGCTGTGTGACTGCCGTTATATTTATGCGGGTGCAAAAGGCAGGGCAACAAACAACGATTCAATCTGCTCCATCGCATTGCAGCTCTCTTGCAAAGGCAGCTCCAGTTGGTTCCCAATTACCTACTAGCCATCGCCGCTTTCTGTAGCCTGGGTTGGGCCTTGTGCCGTAAACCAACTCTTTGCAACAAGAACTTGTCTCATCGAGAGGATGAAGGTGCGTAGGGTCTGTAGCACTCGCACAGCGGCTTTGCGGCCTAAACCACTATACCAACTGTGCCGGCCTGAGATAATACGTTTGACATCTTCAAGAGCAGTGGCAAAAACCACACCGAATTCTGAACATGAGAATCGTATTCCTGCATTGGATTTCTGTTGTTTTCGGTGTATAAAACATGAATGTATCATTTCCTGTTGTTCCTGCACCACCAGAGTAAAAGGTCATTTGGCAGCCTATATTGTACCGGGCGTCGATTAAGGCGATACTAGGGATAGGACCGGTATATTATACGGTATTTCTCTTCGCTATACGGTATTATACGGCATACGGTATTTCTATACCATATAGGTTCAAACATAGAATTATTCAATTTTTGATCAGCATATATTTGCTATTTTCCATCCCAAAACACCAATTTTTGACAACTTCGCCAACTGCTATAGAGCAGGAAGGTCCAAACCTCCTCATTGCTGTCGGTGTGTGCAAGACAGCGCCGGTTTTGGTTGCCATTTATCTACTTGTCACTATTGATTTTCGATGGCTGGCCTGGGCTATGCTTTGTGTCTACAACTTCCCATCGCCTCGACAGGTTTCGAACCCACGAACACATCCCTGGGAGTGCTGTGACTGAAGGCAGCGAGCTAACCACTGAGCCAGCTTAGCGACAACTGTATAATGAGTAACTGAGAGAGGGCATCAGCTGTACCTCTGAGCAGAGTGAGCGGCTGACTAATGCACAACACATTGTAAGGAACGTCGGTCTCAGTGACGTAGGTTTCATCGAAAAGAATCTTGGCAGACTGGTACAACTGACCCTCCACTCTGCCGCTGAGAGTTAGCGAGTTGCCGGTTCCCACGATCTCCTACAATCACAACTTCAGCCGCAGCCACTGCCACCTCTTACATTTGCTTGCCAGTCTACCCTTACATGCAACGGGGGGTCCGCACCCACCCGACTTAGGCCAGCCCCCTCCGGATGGGACCCCCACCACCGAGACGATTTTTCTAGCAACTAAATTTTGAGCAAATTTCTGCGATTTTTTTGCAGTTTCAGACACAAAAATTGCCAAAATCGGCTGTTAAACAGCACTTTTTAGCTGTATTTCAGCCCAAATTAGCGATTTTTAGCCAAAAATTGCGATTTTGAGCGTTTTTTAGTGCCCAACTCCCCTCCCAAAATTTGGGCTCAGACACCCAACCCCCTCCCCCTTCGGCATCCTGAGGGGGAAGTCGCGGCCTGATGGGGAGTAGGTCAGAGCCTGAGGAGGGGGTCAACCCCCGTTCCCCATGTTCGGATGTGCTCATCCGAGTTGCTAGAGATTGTTCAGACAACATCCTTTCTTCAACCTTGCCCTTCTTTTAATCAATGATCACAACCCTTTAGTCACTTTCGATAACCTGCCATGATCGTTTAGCTGTTGAGTATAAACCAGAGATGTGCACGGGCCGAGCATGCCCGCTGAGAATTTTGGGCGGGCATGCACAAAAATTTGAAAAACAATTGAATGTAAGCAGAAAATAGAAATACACGGCGTATTTTTTGTTTAAAAATGTCAGCTTTCAGAGTTTAGCTTGATTTTAGCATTTATTTTGAAAATTCAGACCAAAATTTCAAAACTTTAGTAAGACAAGGCAAAAAAAACCGACCGGCCGGACAGGACTGGGACTGATTTTGACGCGGGCCGGCCCGAAATAGGTGCCCATGCACATCTCTAGTATAAAGCCATAATAAAATGTGCTGCTTATCACCGGTACGTACATTTCTATCAAGCTTACTTCACTCTGAGAAAGGCGTTTTCATTGTTTGAAACCCCGTACAATAATCACTAAGATCTCTAAGCCAGGCGTTTATGAAAGTTGTCGGTAGCTCTAAACAAACAGACAACTCTACCTCTCCTTCAATGTTGTAGAAGAGCCCTTCTTTCTCCGGATCTGCGTCCAACATGTGCCGACACAACAGCGACTCCGTCAGTTTGGAAGGTACCGCTGACTTCTTTGGAACCAATATCTGCAACGCACACTCTTTTCTGCCTATACACATCTACCAGGGTGACAGGACGACACAGGAGCTCTAAAAAATGTTGGCATTTAAATTCGGTGCCAAAAATTGTTGTTCCTAGTTATGTAGCTGACTCAGCTAAGCGAGCTACAGAGGCCCATCGATGTTTGTCAGCAAATGCATCAGTGTCAAAAAAATGTAAAGATTTGCTGAAAAAATTACTTGTTAGAATGATCGGTGGGGGCTCAGAAAAATGGTCTTGACGAAGAGAGGGGTCCCAACCATACATGTACTGGGGATTTGGGGTTACCCCCTGCTGGAAAGGCCAAACCCCTCCTCACCTCCCACCCCGAGAGAGGTTACGGACCCCCACCCCGATCCAAAAATACAAGTACTAGTAGTGGCTGCAATACTAACAAACTAGCTCAGAAATCACTAATTTTTAGAATAAAATTCGCTTGAAAAGCCTTTGGAAACCGAATTTGGCATGTCCACTGCTGATATTTTAGAGAAGTCGGGGTTTTTGGAAGCACTTTTGTCACATTTTGCTTGTTTTTAGCTCTAAAACGCATTTTTGCAGCTTAAAATAGCGATTTTCTGCGTCCTTACTGAGAAAAACCTGCTAAAAACGCATTGCCAGGCGTTTTGGAGCTTTTTTAAAATTTTGGACCATTCTCGACTCCCCACCTATCTGAGGAAACCCCCCTACATACACATGTATGGTCCCAACCGGGGGGACACCGTAGACCCCCATTTACATGTATGATAGGTTAGCTAGAAAAAGACCTACAGTGAGCCGTTTGCTGCCAGCGGTTTTCCAAAGCGACCTGTTGTTGCGAGAACGCAGTGCGATAAAGAACGGGTTCTCCTCCAAGTTTTCATCGTAATTATTTTCCGTCGAAACCATTCTTTCTCATTTGCAGACGTAACACAGAATCAGACCAGACCACCTGAGTTGAGTGAGCAGTGATAGTGGTAGTGAATAGAGATGCAACCGTAAAGAAAAATACCGGATACCGGATAGTTTTTCAGAATACCGGATACCGGATAATACCGGGTAATACCGGATAGTAATGATGATCAAGTTTTAATGAAATGCAGTAATTTTCAGGCTAGAAATATACTTTTTCGATGCTTTCAAGGCAGGATATGACCAAGAATATATTCGGTATGACTGATATCACGTTGAATCAGCTATATTTTCTAGATAATAGACTGCAGTTAAGTCTGAAAATGGTGCTAATCTGCATGCGAAACCAAAAATACGTTTGAAAACTGGAAAAATTTTCATGAAAATGCTATTTTTGACTATCCGGTATTATCCGGTATCCGGTATCCAAAATATAACGTAACGTAAATGTTCATAACGTTCTGACTGACTTAGAGTTTAATAAGGGTTTGGTCTTTGACCATATTCTGAAACTGTCGAAGAAAAAATCCTATGGTATTGATGGCTTTCCGCAATTTTTTATAAGAAATCTAGCTGGAGTAATATGTAAACCATTAGAAAGAATTTTTAGTTTTTCCTTTGCTATAGGTCAAGTGCCATCCCAATGGAAAATCTCAAAAATTATTCCCTTGCATAAGAAGGATTCTTTTGCTAAGGTTAAAAATTACAGGCCTATCAGTCTACTTTGTACTTGCAGTAAAGTTATGGAATCTATAATGAAAGAGAAGATTTTGAAACATTTGAAAGATAATAGTATTATTACTGATGCTCAATTTGGTTTTATTACAAAACGGTCAACAGTTACTCAATTGTTAGTGTGTCTAAATGATTGGACTAAAGCAGCAGATGACAAATATACTGTAGATATTGTCTATTTGGATATTGCCAAAGCTTTTGATTCCGTATCTCACCAAAAACTTATTAGAAAACTAAAATGTATCGGTATTGCTGGTAGTATGTTAAATTGGCTTCATGCATATCTTTCTAAGAGGAAACAATTTGTAAGTATTGAAGAAACGAGTTCATCTACACTTGAAGTTACATCAGGGGTTCCTCAGGGCAGTTTATTAGGCCCGATTTTATTTCTTATATATATCAACGATTTAGAGAAAATACTAGTCGATTCCTCCATTAAGTTATATGCTGATGATGCTAAACTTTATTTCAAGGTACCTAGAAATACTGTGAATTATGTCTTACAATCTGACCTACATAGAGTGTATGAATGGACCAATAGGATGCAGCTATCTGTGGCCCTGCATAAATGCTCGGTTTTACATTTAGGATTTGGAAACCTAAAAACTGTTTACACTGTAGGTAATACTATTCTGCCAGCAGTAGCAAATATTGTTGATTTAGGTGTTACAGTGTCTGAGGATTTAAAATTCTCAGTGCACTGCAACTCAGTAGCTACTAAGGGCTTTCGCATGGTTAATCTGATTTATAGGACTTTTAAATCCAGAGACCAAAACTTTCTTATACGCATGTACAAATGTTTTGTTCGTTCTAAAATTGAATATGCAACAGAAGTGTGGAATCCTTGTCTTTTAAAAGATATAGAACTGATTGAGCGAGTTCAGCGTCTGTTTACTAGGAGATTACCTGGTATGGAGGGGTATAGTTACATAGTTAGATTACAAATGTTAAAATTGGAATCTCTTGAAGAGCGTCGTATAGTTCGTGACCTAGTTATGGTGCACAAGATAATTTGGGGTCTGGTGGATGTTCCGGCTGATAGCTTTTTTGAATTTAAAAAATTGATGGTACTAGGGGTCATGCTTTAAAGCTGTTTATGAGTCGTTCACGTACTGATGTACGGAAATTTTATTTCTCAAATCGGGTAATTGAAAGTTGGAATAATCTTCCAGAATATTTGATATCCAATAGAAATTCAAACTCTTTTAAGAAAGGCTTAACTAATTTAGACTTCAGTAAATATTTGCGGAGCAGTTTTGTCATACAAACATGATAATAGATACTTTTCGACATCCGGGTATGTAGCCGGTCAACCGGCCCAGCTCGGATGGGTTCTGTCTCTGATGGTTGGATTTTGTTGTGTTACTAACAAATACAAATACAAAATACAAAATATGCCGGATACCGGATAGTGTTTTAGAGCAAAAAAATACCGGATTATCCGGTATATACCGGATAATACCGGATTACGGTTGCATCTCTAGTAAGGGACGGGCAAAGAAAAATGAAACTGGGCAAATACAAGCTCTAGCGATTTGTGGACCATATATATCTGTTCAGAATTTTATGACGAGCATTTTAAAAAAAAATTTGTCGCAATCGGTCCACTACAGCCAAAGTTAGGCGCTCTCAAAGTTGGAGCCACACATCGGCTCTTTTACTACGGTGCCGCGGTTTCGGCGCCCGGAAGTACTATTCCGCAGCACGCAGGCGCAGCACGGCGGGAAAAACGCGTTTTTTGAAGGTTGGCCGTAACTTTCAGTGCCGGTTGATTGTGATAACGTTCCCTACACTCTTTTTCGACAATTTAACTTCTAAATTTATTAATTAACTACTTCATTTACTTTTATTTCGACGAAAAATCAGTAAAAACGTCAGAAAAAGTTTAAAACACCAAACTTACATGTCTTACATTAACAACTAAGTCCGAGAAACTGTTCTTATCGAGTGCTAACCATGTTTATCAGGACGGCGCATCGCAAGAATTTGTTTTTAATCCTTTCGAAATCACCTGCTCAGGGAATCTTCCCGATTACGTACTCTGTTTGTCTGTGAACAAATTTTGTCGATCACTACTGAGCCAGTCTGTGGCTCCGACTTTACGAGCGCGTAACTTTGGCTGTAGTGGAGAGATTGTGACAAAATTTTTTTTAAAATGTTGGTCATTAAATTTTAAACAGATATATTTTGTCGAAAAATCACTAAAGTTTGTATCAGCCAAGTTACGATTTACGGGGCAGTAGTTGACGGATTGCGGTAAAATTTAAAAATGGATGTCAATCAAATACCGAGCAGATCCATCCAACCTGCATCTCGCTGAAATGCACTCGACTCGACATAACCGGCACTGAACATCATACAAGAACGCAATAAAATAAACACGCCGGTGTGCAGGGAAGATGGGTTCCTCTGCAGCAACCTGGGTGCTGAAAAATTTGATATGCCATCCTCCTTCCATATACTACTCTATCTCCATTTATGCACAAGTGAATCGTCTATTATCAGCAGCCATTTTAATCATCGAGTTGAGCCAAAACAGGCGTTCTCAAGCAAATCCCGGCAACAGGAACCGACCGAATTTTTTCTCATAACCTGATTTATTGCAAGTATATGATGGATTTATCAATACCTAATCTCTCTTCACGCATGTGAGGGCATGAATTCATAACAGTAGTACCATACACAAAGCAAAACATGTAACAGGTCATCTGCCGAAGGGTGATGGGGCTTGGAAGTCTGGCGCCGGCCGGGGGCTCAGAGCCAATATTCTAAGGGTCCGTGTATTAAAAACGCTCATAAATCGCAAATTTTCGGCTAAAAATCGTCAAAAATCGCTAATTTGGGCAGATTAAAAGTGCTGTTTTAGAGGGGATTTTAGCAATCTGTGTCTGAACTTATAAAAATCGCCAAAATTTGCTAAAAAATTACTTGCGAGAAGAAAATCGTCTTCGCGTTCCCAAATCGGGGAGTCTGCCTTAAGTCGGATGGGGCTGACCCCCGGGTCCCTGTTACATGCATCAACGGAATCGAAACGAACTTATTATGACAACATAACAGTTATTTAAGCAGCACTACAATCTGTGTGATCGAGTCAATCTAGACCGGTAACGTAGTCCACTGCAGTCGAATGAAGCAGAACTCAAACGAACGCCTGAAAACAAAAATCTGTCAAAATTTATCTGGTAGTATACCCAATCTGGTCGGGCAGGGCCTATACAAAATGTCATCTGCTGAAGGGAGAGAGTATCTGCTGGTCTTGTCTGAGGGTATGAGCGCAAATTCGAGGTAGAGTACCAAAAACGCTCAAAAGTTACAATTACAGCTTTTTTACAGCTAGAAAGTGCGCTTTTACAGGCAATTTCAAAAAATTTTAGTCTGGAAATTTAAACTAAAAAACCTGCAAAAGGTGTTGATTTCGGAGGAGGGGGTGGGGTGGAAAAATCGTCTTCTTTAGTTTACCTTCAGGATCCTGGAACTAGGGTTAACGCTAACCCAGGGTTAGCAAACCCGGGTTACGTGTAACCCGTATTCTCAAAGTGAGGGTAATTTCTAACCCTGGGTTAAAAGTTACCCGAGGTTTAACCCTGGGTTAGTTTTAACCCAGGGTTAGACCTAACCCCGGGTTAAATCTAACCTGTATTCTGCAGTAGCTTCTAACCCGGGTTCGACTCTAACCCGGGTTAGATTTAACTCTAACTTATCGCTAACCCTGGGTTTGCTAACCTAGGTTAGAGCTTAACCCTAGGTTTAGTAACCCAGGTTAGGGCATAACCCTGGGTTAGTAAACCCAGGTTAGATTTTAGCTTCAAGAATACGGGTTAGAAGGTCGGGTTTAGCAACCCAGGGTTTGGCTGATTAACCCAGGGTTAGTGCTCTAACCCAGGGTTAGAGTTAACCCTAGTTCCAGAATACGGCCCCAGGGGGATCTGGCGCAAGTCGGTGGGGTGGATAGACGCATGTTCCATGTATAGAAGTTTAAATACGCACCTTGTTCAGCCACCTCAAGTGTTGGGTTAACCAATATTCTCAGCTTCGATATGTTGTTAGATGGATGAAGCGGACATAGTCCAAATCATAGATGAGACCACTTTCCAAGGAATGTTAGTAGTAAGCCGCGGCTGGCTGGCCGGCAGTGACGTCACTGCCGGCCAGCCCATCTCGAGATAATCTCGGCGTCCCGAGATTAGCTCGAGACTCCGCCTCTTACGACTCCGCCCACTCACCGCCGCGGCCGCGGGAAAAAGATTTGTTCGCTTGGGGTACGAAGTTGTGGGAAAGAATTTTAGTAAAAAACCTGGGTAACCTATGCAGTACTAATGTTTACGTGTTGGCTAGATAGTCTAGCATACATGTAGGAGGGGGGGGTTTTGGGGGGGTTTAGCCCCCCCCAGGCCCGATTTTCGGCAAAAAAACCCCCCCCAGCCGAATTCTGGGGGGGGGTTTTCTGAAACCCTATTTTGGGTTACAAACTGCTAAAATTCAGGGTTTCAAGACTTATATACCGTAATTTAGCATTTCAAAAGCCCTAAATAGGGTTCCGGAACCCTAGTTAGGGTTTCAGAAACCCAAAGTAATGCCTCCGGAACCCTATTTAGGGTTTCAGAAACCCTAAATAGTGTTCCGAAACCCTGTTTTGGGTACCTGAAAGCCTAAATAGGGTTCCAGAGCCCTAATTTGGGTTTCAAAAGCCCTAAATAGGGTTCCGAAACCCTGTTTTGGGTTTCTGAAACCCTAAATAGGGTTCCGGAACCCTAATTTGGGTTTTTGAAACCCAAAGTAGGGTTCCGGAACCCTAATTTGGGTTTCTGAAACCCTAATTTGGGTTTCTGAAACCCTAATTTGGGTTTCTGAAACCCTAAATAGGGTTCCGGAACCCTACTTTGGGTTTCAAAAACCCTAAATAGGGTTCCGGAACCCTAATTTGGGTTTCTGAAACCCTAAATAGGGTTCCGGAACCCTAATTTGGGCTTCACAGAGACTAAACAGGGTTTCTGGAGGCCCAAATAGGGTTCCGGAACCCTAATTTGGGTTTCACAGAGACTAAACAGGGTTTCTGGAGGCCCAAAGTAGGGTTCCGGAACCCTAATTTGGGTTTCAAAAGCCCTAAATAGGGTTCCGGAGCCCTAATTTGGGTCTCAAAAACCCTAAACAGGGTTTCAGTGCCCTAATTTTTGTTTCAAAATCTCTAAATAGGGTTCCAGATACGCATTTTAGCTCTATTCTGTCGAGTAAAATAGAGCTTTTTTGCATGTTTTAAAGCAAAAACATGTTTTTTGCACGTTTTTAATAAAAAATAGGATTTTCTGCACATTTTAAACCAATAAATAGGGTTTTATAGGGAATTTTTGCACTTCTGACAGGATTTTTACCGGATTTTTAGTCCTCAAAACCCTGTTTTGAGCCCAAAAAAAGGTCGCTAAAACCCACTTTTGGACACCAAAAAAAGGTCGCTGAAACCCCCTTTGGAAATAGTGCTGAAACCCTATTTTGGATCTGGAAAAAACCCCCCCCAGCCGAAAACCCAGCTACATGTATGTAGTCTAGCTCTGTGCCAGCCCGAGCCGATTGAGTCACCTCGCACCTGCCGCATTCTGCCCCGCCATGCCATGTGTGTAGTGCCAACGTACGTAGTAAACTACGAGCTAGTTTTGCGCCCACATCTGTATGCCTGACCGCCTGAGTCACCTAACACTTTCTCTGCTTGTCTGCTCTGGCCGTTTAGATCGATGTGCGTTTGTGCGCTTCTTACAGATCGGACAGCCTATCTCAAGGATTCTGGCTCTCATTTACCTTCTGTCTGCTAGGGAGCTTTGGCTGCGGATTCGCAAAGTAAGTTTCCAAATTTCTGTTTTTCTCTTTTCTATTTTCCACTTTATTTCTATTTTTCAAATTTCAGTTTTCTAAAATTATTTCACCTTTCCAAATTTTGTTTTCTAAAAATTATTTCTGTTTTTCCGAATTTGTTCTGTCTTTTCAGAAATTATCTCGCGCTCCACTTCGCTACGATCAAAGTGTTGGGCAAGGCTTACAACACATAACCCAACAGCCCTCTTCAGGGCTACCAGGCGGATTTTGGGTCTCATTTCTGACTTAACTAGGAGTGAGTCCATTATCTGTTTGGTAATTGTTGGGAGCACCGGTTGTAGTAAGTATTTGTTTTCTTAGCTCTGGTGAGGAGCTACTTTTTATCTGTTTTTTTATTGATAACGTTTATTTCTTATTTCAGCAGCTACTGTTATTTTGGTCAAAACTGTTAGGGTTAAGAAATTTAGAAAACTGTCAGGTGTTTACCCAATTTCTCAAGTTAAAGTCCAAATTCCTTTCACTATAAAAGGAGTAGTTTCTGAAAATTCAGTCATTGTACTTTTTTACCTGCTCGAGAATGGCGGCGCAAGATTTGGCTGTTGAGCTAATGTTGAGTGACGAAGAGGAGGGAAAAATTGATCTGGCAGAGCTGCTCTTTACAAATGAGAAAGAGGAGAAAATAGATTTGGCAGAGTTGCTTTTTGATAGCGAGACAACTGAACAGAAAGCGGCGAAACAAGACAAGCCGGAACAGGAAAAAAGCGATAATGACGACTTGAAGGAGGCGGAGGAAAACACTGGCGATACTAAACCGGACACTTGGAAAATCAAAAAGAAGCCAATGTGTCGCAAGAAGAAACGTGTGGTTCCTATAGCTCGCAAAAATGGGCACTGCTGTGTTATAAAGATTTACCTGTAATGGTTGTGTCTGATACACGGTAAAATCGATAAGTTTATTCTGTGGCTCGCAGGCCGTATCATTTCTTGAACAAGCATTTAGCGTATACATCTCGCATTTTCGTGTTCACCTCGACGCAGCTGTCACACAGCGGGAATTGCACTATTAGTTTTCCGTTCAGCTTCAACGTCGGCATGGTTCTGGACAGTCTGAAACACGGTTCGCACATGTACGCAGAGTAGGAAAGTAGCGGCTGCACTACCTTCAGCGTTTCCAACGAGACCGGACCGGACAGAGTCGGTTTCGGTAGAGGGACCACTTTGGCTTCTTTCCACGGTTCCTCAGAGCGTTGCAGTTTCGGCAGAGGCGGCTGATCCCAGCGGGTTTTTCTCGGCGTCTGAGGGGTTGGAGGGGGTCGTTTAGCCATTTCCCCATCGACGTGCAGTGGAGGTGTGCTCAGCAGAGCCTTTCGTTCAGCGATTCGCTTTTTCACAAGTTCCAAGTCCAGAGGTGGCAACGGTTTCCATCGGCGTCTATGTAGAATACCTCGCATGTGGTTGACGAGGTTGCCTCGAGCGCGGAAGGTCCGGTTGCACGGTTTACAGTAGCAGTTTTTGTAGTCCTCCATCGTCATTCCATCGCGATCCAAGAGCTGCTGCAGAGACAAACGAGCCGCCATCTCTCACCAGTACAATAGCAACAATGAACAGAAGCTGAAAAATTCGGCTAACAGTAACTTTCAGTAGTTTGTCCGCGGACAAACTCGGATGACGTCATCGATATTGAGACAAACTCTGTTGACATCATCAATCTCGATACAGATTTGGTCCACAGACAAACTCGCTATAAAGGGGCTGAAATTTGAGGTTAGTCATTCTTGCTGTTTTGCCTACTATTGGAATGTCGCTTTTGGAAGCTATCTCTACTCTCCCTCTCCCTCAACTTCACTCCCTCGTGGACAGTGGCATCTGGAGGAACCAGCCGGCTATCTGGACAGCCATTTTCGACCGTCTGCACCAGCTCATTGTGGAAGGCGATGAACCCAGCGTCTGGTTCAACCACCCCGACTTCTGGGACGTGATCTACGGCAGTGACTTTGATGACGTAAGTGGTTTCTTTGAATTTATGGTGTTGAGATGCAGTTATTGTCCCGCCCGGTAGTCTGTTCGGAGTCTCAGCCGTTCAAATGTGTTAATTGCCTTCATTAATAGTGTAATTAGAGCGTTAGTTTCAGGAACCCTCGCTCAGCCCTCCCTCCGGCGATGGAGCCTCGGTCAGTCAGAATCAGGTGTGCTATTTACAATTTTGAACGTGTAATTAAAGCGTTAGTTTCAGGAACCCTTGGTCAGTCAACCCTCCGGCGATGGAGAAGCCTCGGTCGGTCAGTCGGAAGTAAGCTAATTATGGTTTAATTTATGCAAATAATTATCGTACATTTCAGCCAGTCAATGAGGAGGAGGACGACGAGATTTGGACGCTAGCCAGTCAGCACGGAGGTCAACCAGAGGCCCCGGAAATCGACGTAGACGCGCACGCAGACATTAGCGCCTCGCACCAAGTAGCGGTCAAACGGCTCAGAACCACCGGCACTCAGTTCGAGCTCGTCTTCAGAGACCTGGACAGCGTCAGAGATCTGCTGGAACTCATCCGCCAGACTTTTCAAGTAGGTGCTTTTTATTCTGGTAAACTGTCTGTGTCTACACAGCAGTAGTGTCTACGTACGTACGTCCCTGCCCACTGCGCGTGAGTGCTGTTGCTATAGTGTGTGCGCTCAATACGGTACAGAATTAACTGTTCAAAGAATTAAGTATTTTGTGTTGTTAGTGTTCAAACAAAAAGCCTTTCGTAATCATGTACGTATTGAGTTCTCACAGGGCGGTAAAGTGTATCGTACGTACGTGCCCGCAGCGCACAATAATAATAATTGCTGCCAGCTGTGAGGAGAAATTTCAAACAAAATCATGTATTGGTGTGTTGGTGTTTCTTTCGCAAGATTTAAAATTTCTCCTTTATGACTGCGGTATGTACGTCAGCGATTTAGTGTGTGTAATACAATCAGTCAGGGGTTTGGTGTACAGTACAGTCAGGGTGTAACAGCTGCATACAGTCAGGGATTTGGTGTCACACATACGGTTCCACGTTTTTAGCATTGATTCACTAAAAATGTGTCTAAATTTGGTGTCAGGGTGTAACAGGTACAGACATACGTCAGTCAGACGTTTGGTGTATACAGTATGTAGATCAGTAGGGTACAGTACGTACATAGGTCACTCATAGAGTGTGTGTCTATAATACAGTCAGGTATTTGGTGTCACACGTTGGGTGTTTATTAGGGATGACGTACATACTGCAGTCAGAACGTGCCCCTTTTATTGAGACAAAAAAACGTGTTTTCAGAGATTGCTGGACCGCGCCTTTGCGGATGGAGAGCCCACCGATCGCGTCGGCCTGCAGATCAACCACCCAGGCCTAGAACAACCGATTCTCATCCCATTCCGCCGCCAGAGTCAGATGTCAGTCGATAAAATCCTCAATACTGTCCAGAAGGTCCTTCAGTCTCGTCAAACGTTCTCTCTGGACTCGCAGATTTCGGTGCTCTTCACAAGAATAGCTACCCCGGCCGGCAGCGGTGGAAAACATACATTCAGAGGCAACTTCGACCAATGGTTCGCAGAGAGGACGGCAGGACACGGCAGTTGCTTCTACCAAGTTCAGAACAGAGATGAACTGTGTTTGGCCCGTGCTATCGTCATCGGAATCGCCCGGTTGGAGAAAGACGAGTCGGACCAGAAGAAGCGTGAATGGAAAAGGATAAGGGATGGTGACAGGCGTCGAGGCTACCTGCAGAGAAACAGGGCTCAAGCGTTGATGGAACGAGCCGGTTTGGCAGGGCACCAAGGCCCCTGTGACATCGAACAGCTGCAAGCGCTACAGAGAGTGGTCCCGCAGTACAAGCTGAAGTGCTGGTCGAAAGAAGCCTACTGCGCCAAGGTTTTCGAAGGAAACGTCGACTCGGACAGAGTGGTTCACCTCTTCCACTACAAACACCACTTCTGCGTCATCACCCAAATGGCAGCGTTCTTCGATTACTCCTACTGGTGCGAACAGTGCGAGAAGGCCTATGACCACAAGGAGTATCACAAGTGTTCAGCAATGTGCCGCGCCTGCCTCAGCCGACAGCCCTGCCGCTTCGAAAACTGGACCAAGTGCCAAGACTGCAACCGCCTTCTTGTCAGCCAGCAGTGTTTCGACAATCACAAGCAAGAAATGCAGGAGAACGGCAGCAAGAGAATGAAGGTGAAGAAGACGTGTGACATCCTAAAGAAGTGCACCACCTGTGGTCGTACCTTGGATGTACGCAAGAACAAGACTCACCAGTGCGGCATGTCAGAGTGCCCAGTTTGCCAGAAGCAGGTCAACCCGGTCAACCATCAATGCTACATGCCGACCATCGAAGACCCCGAAGAGGAGAAAACCCCACCCTGCTTTATTTACTTCGACTTCGAGACGACGCAAGACACGGTGGTGGGTGAGAGCGATTACGGCCATGTACTGCAGCACCAGGTCAATTGCTGCGTTTCACTCAAGGTGTGCGATCAGTGCAAGACGGCGCCCGAAGCTCCCTGTCGGCGGTGCGGCACCGACAAGTTTAAAGTCTTCCTCGGCCCTGACTCAAGAAACGCCTTCTGCAAGTACCTCTACAGCAAGGAAAACATCGGCTGTACGGCTGTTGCACACAACGCCCGTGGTTTCGACAGCCAATTTTTATTGGACTACCTACACGAACAGTCGGTGAAACCTGAACTGATCACCCGGGGCCTAGAGATCCTCAAGCTAGAAGCCGTTAAGATCAGAGTGATAGACAGTCTAAACTTTCTCCCCATGCCACTCAGCGCCATCCCTAAGGCCTTCGGTTTGACCACCTGCAAGGGCCATTTCCCCCACTTCTTCAACAAGGCTGACAACTGGGATTACGAAGGACCCCTACCCGATTCTTACTTTTATGGACCGGGCAACCTGAAGCCCAAGGATAGAGACGCGTTCTACAAGTGGTACAACAAAGAGA
The DNA here is from genome assembly GCA_030248155.1 of Sabatieria punctata. Lineage (NCBI taxonomy): Eukaryota > Metazoa > Nematoda > Chromadorea > Araeolaimida > Comesomatidae > Sabatieria > Sabatieria punctata. The sequence continues at coordinate 254,453 of JASANB010001378.1, forward strand.
AACAAGAGATGAAAGAAGAAGGGCGGCTATTCAACCTGCAGACAGAACTGATGAAGTACTGCAAGGCCGACGTACTGGTTCTGGCCCAAGGCTGTATGAAGTTCCGAGACGATTTTCTGGGCATCACTTTCATAGACCCTCTGGCTCAAGCAATCACCATCGCCTCAGCTTGCAACCTAGTTTTCCGGCGCAACTTTTTGAAGGCAGACACCATCGGCATCGTTCCAGACAAAGGCTACCGAAAAGAAGAACGGCAAAGCATCAAGGCAATCAAGTATCTGAAATGGTACTCCCGAGAGCAAGAGCTGGCGGAACGAGAACAGTACATACAACACGCACACAACCAGGGAGAATTCAGAGTCGGTCCCTACAAGGTGGATGGTTTGCTGCGCTCTGTTCACGGCCAAGACCTCAAGCAAGTCTACTCCTATCATGGCTGCGTCTATCACGGCTGCAAGAGCTGTTTCAAGGACCGGCGAAGGACTCTATTTACAGGCCTGACTGCACAAGAAGCCTATGAGCGAACTGTGGAACGAAGACTATACCTGGAGAGAGAAGGCTACCGGGTGGAAGAAGTCTGGGACTGCGAAGTGGACTCTATGCTGAAACGAGACCCCGAGATGAAGGCGTTCTTTAACTCTGTCAACCTCCCTGAACCTATGGACCCCCGAGAAGCCTTCTATGGTGGACGGACGAATGCTGCTAAGCTGTATCACAAAGTGAAAGATGGCGAAACGATGCACTACATAGATGTCTGCAGGTATAATGATTTATTGATTTTTTGTACTTAATCGATTCTGTTTCAGCCTCTATCCTTGGGTGTGCAAGAATGGCGAATTTCCTATCGGTCACCCCTCTGTGCTGACTGATGACTTCCGGCCTGTGACAGCTACCTCTCAGCCGTACAAGGGCCTGATCAAGTGCAGAGTGCTCCCGCCCAGACGTCTGCTGCACCCCGTTCTGCCACTCCGCTCCGGCGGTAAACTCTGCTTTCCTCTCTGCAAACTCTGTACGGACCTGCGCCAGTCCGAGGCCTGCCAGCACACGGAGGAGGAGCGTTCGTTTTGGGGTGCCTGGTGCACCATCGAGCTGTACAAGGCGTTGGAACTGGGCTACACAGTGCTTGACATTTCCGAAGTAAGTTATTATTTGATTGACAGTAGTACATTTCTATTTTACAGGTGTGGCACTACGAACACTGGTCCAAGTACGACGGCGTTGATTCGGAAACGGGCCTGTTCACCGAATACATCAACACCTTCCTCAAGATCAAACAGGAGGCATCGGGATGGCCGGACTGGGTCGAGACGGAGGCTGACAGAGAACGCTATGTTGAGGACTATGAGAGGACTGAAGGGATTTCACTGGACCCTGCCAAAATCGAAAAGAACGGAGCTCTCAGACAATTGGCAAAGCTGTGCCTGAACAGGTTTTTGTTTTTACTTTGCTTACTTTTCATAAACAATTTTGTTTCAGTTTTTGGGGAAAGTTCGGCCAGCGCAACAATTTGGGCCAGCTGGAGTACTTTACAGACCCAGCCAGCTACTTCGACACAGTCTGCGACCCTACCAACGAGGTATCTGCGGTGAGACTGATCAGCGAGGCCATGGTGGCCGTAAACTACAAGAAAGTGGACGATTTCGTGGAGGCTCTGCCGCACACCAATAGCGTAATCGCCGCGTATACCACCGCTCAGGCGCGCCTCAAACTCTACTCCCACATCGAACCTCTGCAGGAACGGGTTCTCTACTTTGATACTGGTAATTTACTTTTTCTTTCCTACTGGTGTCTAATTTCTTTAATTTCAGACTCCATAGTGTACCTCTCCCGGCCACAGGACGTTTACCAGCCACCGACGGGTGATTTTCTCGGCGATATGACTGACGAGTTGAGCTGCTACGGCCCCGGCAGCTACATTAGCGAATTTGTATCTGGTAAGTTTTAACTTTAACTGGCCCTCTTTAAGTTTGATTTTACTGTTTTAGGCGGCCCCAAACAGTATGGTTTACACATCTGGTCAACAAAAGAGGGCAAATTCATCGACACTGTGAAGATTCGCGGCTTCTCACTAAACGCTACCACCGCCAACCGACTGAACTTTAAAACACTCAAAAAACTAGTGCTACTCTTTATCCAATCGGGCGCCAAAGAGACGGTGGATGTGGTCATCCAGAGAATCGAAAGGACGCAAGGCCGCAAAATCGTTACTAAGACAACAAAAAAGACCTACTCTGTTGTGTACGATAAACGGGTCGTTTTGCCGAGCGGCGAAACGGTGCCGTTTGGTTACTGACTTGTGCTGAGCTGAGCTCTTATGACTTGTGCTGTCTGTCTCTGCCGAGCTGAGCTCTGATTTGTGCTGACTGTCCCTGCCGAGCTGAGTTGTGCAAGCTGTTTTTTAACTGATCTCTGTCTTTGGAGTTGTGCAGGTTGTGTGAGCTGGATTTTACTGTAATATTTTGGTGATAAATGAATACTAAGAAAATTGCATCTGTTTGCAAAAGCGACCCGAAAATAGCACCAATCTTCTGCGGTGTTTACCCTTCGGACTGCCTGCCGAAAAATCCGCCCCATCCCGCGGCTTTTGTAATTAACACAGACCCAAAATCTAAACCCGGAAAACATTGGGTTGGGCTCTACATTGACCAAGAAGGCTTCGGAGATTACTTCGATTCGTACGGCAGAGAGCCGATTCTCAAATCCTATCTGAATCAAAACTGTGTGGAATGGCAGTACAACGCTAAGCAATTGCAAACTCCACTTACCTCGGTTTGCGGACAGTACTGTATATTGTTTCTGTATTTTCGGTGCAGAGACGTTCCTCTAAAAACTATTCTCGACCAATTCAGTTCAGACTTTGTAAAGAATGACACTTTAGTTTTGAATTTTGTGAACAAGAGATTTAGTATAAATACCGAACTAATTGACATACAGTTTATTGTTGACCAGATTGCCAGAGAGTTTACGTAATGTTTCCCGGCAGTTCACTGCTGCTTTCTCTAAAGACGACTTTTTTCAATCCGTGGCAAAGTGAGGATGAAAAGGAAAAGATATTGCGCTCCGTTTTTACTGTGGCGTACTTGGACGAATTGAAAAAGAAACTTAAATGGATTATTCAAAATCGGTGTTGTGGCTGCAACTCAGACTGCGCAGGAAACTACCTACCGGAAGATAAACCGCACACGTGCACCGAGTACACCAGTCTAGAAAAAGCAATAGCCGAATACGGAGACAGAGCCGTCGCTTTAATCAGTCTAAATAATGAAGCGAGATGGCGCATTTGTCGCAGTTTCTGGGATTTCATTTACGAGTTGGAGCCCGGCAGCAGCGTCACCGACAAAGATGCGTTCCTGTTCGTTCAGAAAGACAATTTCTACCTAATTCGAACGGATGAGGTGTGGAAGAAAGAGTTTAGTGCAGCCGTGGGCAAAGTGTTTTGGTCTATTGACAAAGATTTATATTGATTTACACAGTGTAATCGAAATAAACGGTACGTTGACGATCGATACTCAGCATATTATCAAATTCGGCGTAACAAATCATTTCTATGCCTCCGGCCGGTATGTTTTCACCAAACTGTATCTCTACCGAAGTGCTTCCTTCGCGTATGAGCTGCCAGTGGACGCCATCTTGTTCATCAGGGCTTAGATCAAACACCAGTAGACAGTGAGAGTGTTTGAAATCGTACAGTGAAATGTAGTTGCCCGTATCATCTTTAGAGTTGCCCAAACTTTCATACAACTGTACATATGGTCTAACGAACTCGCTTCCATTAAAATTCATCGTAAGTGGCTCTCTAGGGTACACTACTCCCGCTGCAGACACTTTAGCCGACGTCATGGAATAATTTTTGAACAGAAACGGCGATTTCTGGTAGTTTCCGTAGAAAGCATCCGAATCGACGAACCCTATCACCAAACGCCGAGGAATTTGGCCGTTGAATAGGGTATTGGAGGGGGTTGACCTGCGTCCTTCCGCTATGTGTAGCCGTCGCATCTGAACGCGCCTAATAGGGTACTTGGCCAAATGCCGTTGTAGCGTAGCTTCCAAACCGACCTGCACCGATTTCATGACTTCCACTTTACGTATGTACCACACCATATCTTGAATCTGTAGTTTGTACTGTTGGGGTTCTGCATCAAAACACAATAGAGCAAAACTGTCAGGATTTCTGTGCAACTCTAGCTGAATTTCGGTATTGTCCAGCATTAAACGGTCTGACATTAGCACGTCTGCGTGAATAGGAGCCATCAACTCCACCACTCTGTTAGCATTAGCATTAAAGAACCAGTTACGTCTGGCCACGAAACCTTGATTGGCCACATTTTCCACCTGATTAGCCGGTCTATCCTTTTCGTACAGGGCAGCAGTGAGCTGACTGATTTTGGCGCCGTGATCGTAATTGAGTTCTGTTTCCAAGTACGCCCGATAGGCGTACATGTCAGAACTGTCGAACACTTGTTTTCCATTGATATGAATCTTTATTTGTTTGAACAGCGTTTTTCCCAACAGATTTATGGGAGCGACCACATTGGCATTTGCGATATCTGTTCCATCCGGCATTACAATTTTTAGTTTCATGTACAGATAATTCTTATTCAGTTGCAGGTAGTGGGGGTCGGCTTGAACGCAGAAACGCCAGGGCCCCGTGTCCGAGTTCGAGTTAACCAGTCTGGCTGCGTGCCAGTACCCATTCTCGATAGCGATTTGAGTGGCAGGAACAGTGAACAAGTTCAGTTCTGTCTTTGTACTAGGAATACTGAGCTGGTCGATTAGTTTAGCCATCTTACAAACCAAACAAATCTCTGACTGACGACTGACGTTTTCCTTTTATAGTTTTCTTGGCTCTCTTTTTGGCAGGAGCGGCTGTTGTTTTCCTTTTGCGAGCAACGCCCAAACCGCGACCTTTCTGGCTTCTGGTCGCTTTTCTCAGCAAATTTGTAGCAGCTTGTTTTCCTCTGGTTTTTGCAGATTGTTTCAAACTTTGTCCAGACAAAACGTCAGCGCCAATTTGTGTTGCAGTACTTAGAGCTTGTCGACCGACCGTCTTACCAACAGATTTAGCGACCGGCAGAATTGCACGGAAAATTGAACCGAATAGAGAGCCCAATCCAGCACCGCGTTGATAGGGCAGTCCGATAAAGGCTGCACCGCCGTGCTGTAGCGCTTGCTGAGTGTAATAATTGGTCCAATAGCGTTCGTTTTCAGGAGAGTAGATTGTTCTCATTTTTCTTAAAGTGCAACTTCACAATAACTTTGCCAAACGCGAATGGAATTAGCTGGCCCGTGTCACCTTTTATAGTTATTCTGACAGTCTGAAATTCTTTCTTTAGAACGGGAACGTAATGTTTTGCTACAAAATCATGGTCCACAATTTCCCCGAATTGACCTTTTGCTGGTAGTATTCTCAACAGGGGCGCTTGCACATTTCCAATTACTTGATTTTCCAACAGATCGCAGTAAACGTACAGCGCATCCACACCACCACGCATATCGATTGCGTATTTAGACAGAATTTTCCCACTGACGTATAGAGAGGTATCATCGAACTGAAACCCCATCAGGTACTGTAGGTGGTGCGATATACGTATTTTGGATATGTAATTTAGGTCGAATGCGATTTGTATACGTTTTATAGGGTGGTGAAACTTCCATTGCACTTTTTTATGAATTGTTTTCAGGTCCTCAATAAGTTGTGCAAAGAGGGCTTTCATTCTATCAGTTTTCATGTTTCTACTCACTCTTTTGCGCGCTTCCTGCGCTGCTTTTTCGGTCTGGTAAACAATTATTTCCAACAATTCGTCGATAGTGTCGTATTGGCCGGGCGGTAGGTGCACAGGTAACACCATTCTCTGTTCTTTCAATGAAATCTTTATCGTGTTTTTCTGGTAACCTTCTCTCTCATCTTTCTCATCTGTAATGTTATACCACGACTTTGGGTACTGTATTTGGGCCAATGCTGCATCCCAACCGCCAGCCAGTGACACCATATCGGGTAGTTGCACTCGAAAATCGCATGTTGTGTTTCCCACGTGTGTATTACTGGGAAGTGTTAGGTAGAACTCGCTCATTGCTGCCGTTTCTTCAGCGAAGGATTAGGCAGTAAATACCCAAAGGAACTACTGAGCAAAGCAGTCCACAGTTTTCCTTCGTCTTTATTTAGAGACAAATTCACTATGCTTGTTATGACCACTACGTAAATCAGAATAACTTGAACAAAGAAAACAATCTCCGATTTAGGCAGCTGTTTACCAAATATGTGCCACTTGTCGCCACTCGATTCCGACATCATAACTAAAACTGAACAAAAACAGCAAGCTATTTATACTGTTGCCAGTTCTTCATCAGTTATCCAACTGGTTTTTTTTTTTCATTTTTCCATTTGATTTTGTGCCACAGTTTACTGTTTCTGGTTTCAGTTTTTAGCACCGACTGAATCTCTCTGTAGGAGGGATCGATATTAGGAATAACTTGTACCAGTTCTGGCTCGCAGAAAACTCCAAAAATAGGTTCGCCGGCTACGTCTATAAGTCTGTACACCACAGGTTTTCTGCTATCCACTCTCTCAGCGATTGTGAACGTTTCTTTAGTGTAATTTGGAATGTATCCTTTTGACAGTTTGGTTTTCTCGCAGAGAATTCTAACAATGTCTCCAACTTCAAATCTGTGTTTGACACCAGGTTTCAGGTGACCGTAAAGTTTCTGCCAAACTTGCTGAGCATTCTCTTCCGTTATATCGATAGGGCGGTAGCCGGTGGTCCGATTCACACTGCGGTTTAGCGAATCGATTAATTTTGGCAAAATTTCAATGTAGCGCAATGTTTTCATTCTGGTAAAGTAGCGCCACAGCCGGGTTTTGAAAGTACGTACAAAACGTTCAGCAAATGCAGCTTTCACATCGGGGTTGTTGGCATTAAAGTACTGTATGTCTTGTAGCTGTAGGAAATCCTGAAACACTTTACCAACGTATTCGCGCCCTCTGTCGGTGCACAGACGCCATGGTTTTCTGCCCGACTCTCGAAAGATTGTTTCAAATGCTTTCTTGACTTCCTCTGGTGTTTTTCGTTTAATCGGAATCGCCCAGGCGTAACGACTTAGTACATCGATTACCACCACAACGAACGAATAATTACTGTTGTACTTTTTCAGACGAGAGAGATCGGCTAAATCCGACTGCCAATCAACGTCCAAACCAGCTGTAATTATTTTGTTTTTCGGGTATCTTCTTCTGGCCGGTTTGTGTAGTGTATAAGTGTCCTGACGCGATAGAAATTCTTGAACATCTTTCAGTTTAATTTTATTTGAACGTTTCTTAGCTTCTTTGTACACAGCTTGCGCCCCAGCAAAACACGCGGGACTGTCGAGATTATAGAACACATTGCGCAAAATACTTTCCATTCTTACCACTTCACCCAATCACCGAGTTTCTTAGGAGGGCCGGCCTGTCTCTGCCCTTTACGTTTGGCAATAGGAGTTACAGTAGCAAACAATTGTTGCACGGCCGGCGAAAACGTCTTTTTAGCTTTGTCACTCGCCCGACCACCACTCTCTGGACCGGCACTTGCGCCCTTCGGGGTGGAAAACTGTGGTTCTTGTCTCAGTCTGGCAGGTTCGGCTAGCGCCTCTCTCGGGACGTTTCCCGCTTGCAGTACATTAGCAAATTGCTGCCAACCTGGGGGGTACATTCTGTTGCGTCTCGGACGTACAAAATCGTGAACCAAATCAGTTATGTTGCTGTTTTCAAGAACAGTTCCATTCAGTACCAACTGTCCTTTGTCATCCCAAGCAATATCGGGGCTGCGTTTAATGTGGTGTAATAGAATTTTACCTTTATTCTTGACATTTCTCGGCAAACCATCTATAATATCTTCCAAATTAAGGGTTGTGGGAGGGACACTTAGAGAGACAGGTTTTTGCAACTCCTCTTTGACAGTACCGTACTGATGACGCATCTGAGTGAACTGTTTGTGTTTTACGTCGGCTGGCAAATTTGGATTGTGCAAAACAGTGGTCATGTCCTGATCTAGCTGGTTTAGGTAATTGACTCCCGGATTAAGTTGCTGTTGCGCTAACAACGTATTCAGCAGTTGTGGCGGTACCAAAGCCATTTTTCTAGCCATTACTTACGCAACGCTTCTCCCAGTAGTGTTGCCGCGATGGTCAAAACGGGCGCCAATACGGCCGGTAGGAAACCACCCTTTTGAACCAAAAGTTTCTTCTTCTTCTCAACTTTATCCTTTTTGTTCGCCAGCTTACGCAGAATGTTTTTGTATTTGGACAATTGTGTTTTCTGCTTAGACGACAGACGCACGGTACCTCGTAGAATATTATCGATTACTTCACAGATGCAAATTATTAGGTCATTCGAAGAAGTTTTCAGAATAGCTTTTCTCTGATTCGGAGGAGCTTTGCGCAGAACGCGCAGAAAGTCAATATTTCGTTTCAGTCTGGCAGACATTTATAGTTTTGGGAGATAGGCGTAAGTAATTTCGTTGGGGAAAATGTTTGTTCTTAGTCTGAACTCGTCGGAGCTTTCGGGCGTCAAGTCGACCACCAAATATCCGTACGGCTGACTGCAGGCATCTTTATAGCTTTCCAGAAAGTATTTATGCTGTCCGGGGTACAGGTGACGAGCCAAAGTAGAAATTTGCAACTGGTCGGACGGGCACTTTAGCAACACCAAATAATGACTATTAATTCTCGACGTTCTCAAGCCTGTGAAAAATAGGTTTTGCAGAATGCTTAGCACAGACACGTTCCAGTGGTGAGAGCCCCGAGTGAACAACTTTGTGTTTTCCTGATTTTTGGCGCACTCTTGCATCAAATCGTCCAGTACAACCAGCTTAGGTTGATTTTGCGTCCGTTTCAGCTCTTTTATATCCGGCAGTCCTTCGCAGAACTCGAGTTCTGGTATACTGTTCAATTCCTGATAACTTGGCTGCCACTCGCTATAGCAAAAGATAACTTTTTCCGGTTTTGGCACAATCAAAGTTCCAAAGTTGCGTAAGAATTTTTTCGCCCACTCTGTTTTACCGCTTTTTGTCGGGCCGCAAATACAGCAAGTAAACGGGTGTTGCCACTCCATGTTTTTAATTCAGCTTTCCAAATACACTTATATATCATTTGGCATTGTGTTTTTTCAATAAATCGCACATACTGTCCATAAAGTTTTTCAGGTCTTTGATACTGATGACGGCGATCGGGGCGTCGGGAGTGTTGTCGTTGACCACCTGGAGTTCGAACTTCTCGTCGGTTTTCTCAGTCTTCTTCTCCTTGCGCACGAACTGGAGGCGGAAACCTCGGGGGGTGGTATGGATGACCTCGGGCTGGGCGACCTCCTGGCTCTTGCCGACGCGGGTTAGCGATTTGCGGAACGTCTCCATCTCCGGAGCGAGCAGCCAGCAGTAGAAGCGTCGTTTGTCCTGGCCGGAAGGGGGCGTCTGTTGCAGGTGAAGCGTCCGACTGGTGATTTCGTTGGGTCAGCTGAAATAGGTAAGTACAACATGTTTTCTCCCACAAATTCTGAGGGGGCAATTTAAATTTCCCGCCAAAATGAAACCCAAATTCTGAGGGAGGTAGTGTCGAAATCTGGTAATTTTCCCACCAAAATCAAACCCTAATTCTGAGGGGGGCGCGGCGTTTCGCCGAGCTAATGTTTTTGCCGGCGAGGCGGTGAGTGGGCGGAGTCGTAAGGGGCAGAGTCTCGAGATAAGCTTAACGTATAGGGCGGAGGCTTATCTCGAGACGCGCTGGGGCAGGTGACGTTGTGACGTCACCCACCCCAGCGTACCGCACCTTACTACTGGCCTCATCTGGAAAAAAACAAGAGGGGGATGCACAGTTCGGCATGAAAGTTCAACTCATTTCGTAATTTTTTAGATAAAAATGGTTGACATCACAGACTTTTAGCTAAATTATTGTTTGCATGTTCAAATTAGTTCTCTCTAATGTGGTTAGTTCTACTTAGCCGTTTGGTAGACCTGTCCTAGTTTTACAAACTAAAAAATTTTGAATTTGAAAAATGTCAGTTGAGATTTCCATTCTTTGCGAGCTGAGTTCAGAGTCTCAAGCCATTCATCTCCATTCTGCAAGTGGAAAGAGACGCTTTGATCTCTGTAAAGTACAGATTTACAGTATAAACTTGCCTCAATAGTTTATATTTTAGATTTTTTATTTTTTATTTGATGAAAAATTAGTAAAAACATGGCGACTATCCTAAACACAGAAATCCCAGTCTGCTTGGCTGTTTTGTGATGTTCATTGTGTCACATTAGTATTATAACGGGCGTTACGCGCGGGCGCGCTTACACAATTTTTGTTAAGAGTTTGTTTTGGCCAAGTCCTAGCCTGCTCGCCTTCTGTAGATTGGAGTCATACATGTAGCAGGGGGGTCTGGGGGGTCTGCCCCCCACCCTACATTGGCCAGACCCCCCCCAGCTGGGGACCCCACCCCCCCCTCCGAGACGATTTCACCGACCCCCCCCCCCTCCGATTTTTCTGGCAAGTAAATTTTTAAGCAAATTTTTGCAATTTTTTACAATTTCACACACAAAAATTGCCAAAATCGCCTGCAAAACAGCACTTTTTAGCTGCATTTCAGCCCAAATTAGCGATTTTTGGCAATTCTTAGCCAAAAAATTGCGATTTTTTCGATTTTTGAGCGTTTTTTAGTGCCCCACCCCCGCCCCCAAAATTTTGGCACAGACCCCCCCCCCCAACCCCCCTCCCCCCATCGGCGGATGACCTGTTACATGTATGATTGGAGTTATGCCCTTCCGAAATGAACTGACCCGAATTTTCAGACGTCAGTTGGTTAGAAAAATGACATAAATTAGCTATTTTTAGCTTGAGTTTTTTTCCGCGATTTATGTTTTTTTCCGACCCTTAGGAAAAAAACCGGTTTTTTTCCGGAAAAAACGGAAAAAAACACCGGAAAAAAACACACCTCACATCCCTGGTCCATATCAAGATTCGATAACCTGCAAACGTTGGGAAACATCCGATTAAGGGTTAGTGAGATATTTATGTTCAAAATTGACGTCTGAAAATTCGGGTCCATTGATTTCGGAAGGGCATAACTCGGGGCTGTAGAAAACTAGCAGGCTTGGACGTAGCCAAATCAAACTCTTAGCAATAAGTAATAATCGTGCCAAAAATCTTTTCATTCGGTTGAAAAATGACAGAATGGCGGCCATTTGAAGTTACTAAAAAACTCGAAAAAAGGCCAAGCGGTCTGTCAGCGGCCAACACTGTATTTGAATAGTTTAACGTTCTTCAGAACATAAGTACAGTATGACTGCATAAAAAGTCCGCGACACCTTTGACAAAAATATGCAAACTGAAAATATGCAAAATTTTGATATCAGTATCATTTGCATATGACTATTGCATATTGGAATTTTGCATGCATATGATATTGCATATGCATATATGCATGCCAAAAACCATGCATATATGCATTGTTTGATATTGCATATTGCATATATGCGTCCAACCGTAGCCCAGACCAAAAAAAACCTAGTGCAAATTGTGATTTCCCACCAGATGATCAAAGACGGAGCGACTTTCAGAGATTACAAGCTTTGCGCACATGCGCTTTATACACATTCAACAAAACAATGTGTATTTTTGTGTATATTTGTGTATTTGTATTCTGCTAAAATGTCAATTTTTTGATAGATTTTGAGCCAGAAATGCTAGGAAAATCAGATGTCTCAATGTCCGCTGTTTGAAACCTTAGATAGCTTTGGAATGGAGTTACTTGAGGCTATTCTAAGGCTTTTTGAGAATATCTACTCTCCATTGATGCAGTAAAAACATCTAAATCTTCGAATTTTGTTGCATACTTTATCGAATTTTGCTAATCAAATACACATACACAAAAATACACATTTTGAGTACTGTTTGTGTATGGTAATGTGTATCAGAATTTTCAATGTGTATGTGTATGTGTATACACATTGTAAAAACAATGTGTATTTTTGTGTATGGTAAATGTGTATGTGTATACACAAACAACAGTACAAGTGACAGGACTTGTTACAAAAATCACAGTGGAAGGGCTGGTCTTGGTCCGTGGAAAGACTAGAACCGGTCACTGGTGCGGTGGGCTTGGGCTTGGACAAGAGATAAATAAGAGAGCGGCTGATGGAACGACCATCTACTGGAGCTGCCAGCAGCGAGGAGACGGATGCAAGGCACGCCTCATCACTCGGGATGGACAGGTCTGTTCTGCCTTTTGCGTTTTTAAACCCTAAACAGTGGTAGAACCTGTTGGTTGTTTTTGAAGGGAATAGGCAATCGTAAAAGTTCTGCAATTTAGCTAAAAAGGCGGACACACAGCAAGTGATGATTATATGTAATGAAGAGTTGAGTTTGAATTGAAATCAGTAGTGTTAAAATTAGTGTTTTAGATGTTTCCAATCGCTCTCTGGAATGTGCACGAACGGGTGATTCACGGTCTGGCCAGGACGAACAACTCGGTCGAAGCGTTCCATCGACACCTGAAATGTCTTCTAACGATGAGTCACCCGACCATCTGGACTCTGATCGAAGGTACCAGGGTTGTTTCTTTCGCGGAAAAATACCACAAGGAAACTTTTTGGGTGAAAACGCAAAACGGTAGTGAGTTCGAATTCGAAACCGGCTGAAGCAATGGCCATAAAACCAATCCAAAGTCCAAATATCCAAAGTACAAGTACTGTTACCGTATACCACCAGCAAACTTTTTGGGTGAAAATGCTATATGAAGCATGTGTCTATTGAGTCAATAGAGCTTATGAGCAATGGTAAAGAAAATAAAACTTACCGGTACAGGTTTGCAACGGTCGCAGCAGTTGCGGGACGGCCTGATTGAACAGCAGCTCGCCGGTGTTCCTCCTCTGCCCACCAAACCCAAATACCGGCTGTTGAACGAGCGCTACGATACGATCGTCAACAGATAAACCAGAATAAGCTCGACTTTCTGCGCGCTATCTCGCACGACCTGCGTTATTAGTCGTGCTATGTGTATCCTATGTCATATCGTCATCTATGTCGTATGGTCATTTCCATCTTTCGCGAAAAACTTTCAATTTTGTGCCTTACTTTACCATGACTTCCGGTTTGTGATTTTAATATTCTTACTTTGTATTTTATTTATGCCTTCATGTGTATTGTGCCTTTTCTACTATGTATATTCGTGTCCGTGTATTGCAGTTTTCATAGTATTGTTGTGATTCGTTGCAATGGCCCTATAATACCTTTACGTTGAGAGTTGTTGTTGAGTTTGAGAGTTCTTGCTAAGTAGTTTCGAATAAATTCTATGAACTTATGATAAAAATAAAAAAATGGTGGCTTGAAAAAAATTTAAATAAAAATGGTGGTTTTGAAAATGGTGTTTTCGCCGAATGGTGGCTTTAGTACTTCGCCGAATGGTGTTCGCCGAATAGTGGCGCACCGAAATTTTCAAATCCTGAGTGTGGTGTAGCGGCGGCTGACAGGGGTTAAAGGAATGGTAAAGAAAAAGTCCGATTTTTACTAAAATTAAGGTTTTTAGGTTAATTTTTCGCTAAAATAAGTTAAAATAACCTATTCTGACCTCATTTCCACCTAATCTAGGCATACTTTTATCATAATTCTTCGAGCTAAAATAGTGCACTACTGTTATTTCGGTATGGGATTTTCAGGAATCGGTTCGGTATGGGTAGGTATTTTTCGGCATACCCGGGAATCGGTTCGGTATAGGTAGGTATTCGCAAAAATACCGGTATACCGGTATTTATTCGGTATTTCCTGAAAACGTTTTACAAAGTCAAAACAGTGAATCTCCTAAGTCCAAGGCAGAAGATTTAGTAATTTCTAAGGTCAGAGGCCAGAAAGCTCAAAAGCAATTTGATTTCCAGTATTGCTGGAATGTTCTGGAATTAATTTTAGTGTGACTAGAATGAAAATCGCGTGAAATGCAAAAAAAAGTGAGTTAAAAATGTTTTCATTGTACTGTATTTTTAAAACCTTCTAGTGTACAGTTGTTGTTGTTGTTGTTTTTGAAACTTTTTGTTCTTTTGGACTAGGGGTAGCCAACTGCTATAGAGCAGGAAGAGACACAAGGTCCGGCAGCCTCCTTAACAACAACCCTCCCCTTTTGCTGTCGGTGGGTGCAAGACAGCGCCGGTTTGATCCTCATTTATCTACTTGCCATTGGTGACTTTCGACGGCCTGGGTTGGGCTTTGTGTCGACTACTTCCAATCGCCTCGATAGGTTTCGAACCCACAAACACACCGCTTCCACGGGTGCCAGGGCCGCCGTGACACACGGGATAGCGTAAACTACCCATGGCCAAGAGGCGCCAAACTACAGTGTATAGACCTAACGAGCAGTGACAAAGTGTGGGGCTATTTGTGTGAATTTTATTGATTGAAATTACTGTACATTAATGTACAGGGTGTCCCAAAAAACTGACAACATTTCTTTTTGCTGCCATTTTCGCAAATTTTGACCAAATTGTCTGAAATTTGAAATATAAGTGCCAAAAAAGTGGGAATTTTATGTGTTAAATTTTGGTGCATCAGGAGTGACCAAATCCTGAGAAATACAACAATATATAAAATTGAGAAATTTCAATTAAATGTAGAAACAGCATCAAAAATGGAAACTTTTCTTTTTGCTGTATCTTCTTCAATTTTTGTCGGAATTGGATGAAATTTTGAACATATGCGCAGATATTTTGTAGGTCAAAAGTTCTGTCATTAATCAGTCCATATCGCTAGTACTTGGAAATTAAAGAAAATCAGCGTTTTTACTGCAGCAAAATGAAGAACGTGCAAACTCTGAGAACTAAGGAATACGAACACCATCCAGATGACCTCCCTTGAGTTAATACACTGCTGCAACCGTTTCCCATAAGCATCATAAACATTTCTTAGCATGTTTGGGGTGACAGACTGAATTACGCTTACAGGAGCTTCATTACAGCAAAGTGGCAGCAAATGTTGTCGTTGTATTGTGATCGGGATTTTTTATGTCAAGAGCTGGGCTGGGTTAATGCGCCAAGTTTTGATCTACAAATCAACCGGTTATTCTGCGCATATATTCAAAATTTCATACAATTCGGACCAAAATTAAAGAAGATACAGCAAAAAGAAAAGTTTTCATTTTTGATGCTGTTTCTACATTTAATTGAAATTTCTCAATTTTATATATTTTTGAATTTCTCAGGACTGGGTCAATCCTGATGCACCAAATTTTAACACATAAAATTCCCACCTTTTTGGTATTTATGTTTCATATTTCAGACAATTTGGTCAAAAATTGCGAAAATGGCAGGAAAAAGAAATGTTGTCATTTTTTTGGGACACCCTGTAGGTCTTAGACATACTGATTTGGTTAATAAGGAGCATTATGAAGTGAAGAGAGGCCAAAACTACCCTAAAACGTTCTAATAGCAAAGCGGGTAGCGTCAAAGCAGAACAAAAATCCTTTAAATTCGATATTTTGGAAGGATATTGCCAGTAGAATGAGCTTCTGCATGTCAGTACAAGTAACATTGCAAAGAAAACGTTGTGATAAATGGGAATTTTCCGTAAAATTACACTAAACTGGACAAAAAATACCGATTCCCAAATACCCGGGTATTCCCAAAATAATCGGTATACCGGGTATGAGTATTTGTTAAAATGCCCGGAATCGGTAGGTATTTATTGGGTAGGTAATCGCAAAAATACCCATTTTTCGGTATGGGTTCGGTATACCCAATCAACAGTATAGTGCACCCATGTCAGGAGTGGTTACTGGTGGCGACAACTTCGCTGCCCGCTCTTGTCAAGAAAGCAGGGCTACTGTGACTCAAGTATTATCTACCGAACCACCAAAAGGCATTTTACAACAGACGAGCGAGTGGGACGAGCCGTTAACTATCGCCGACGCAACGACCTTTCGAAACTAGAACGACTTAAGATTTTCGGGGCACTAACTACCGCATTCCTAACCCACTTAGGCACTACTTAACCACCTATTCTTTTGTACCACAGTCAGTTCTCTTACTATACTCAATAAAACTTTTGTCATACTTGCACTCCGACCTACCGTAGTCCCTCTCCGGCAGTCCCTCCAGTCACATTTGGCATCCCAGCGACGGGAGTCGTCCACTCTACCGTGTTTGGATTAGAAGTCCAAATAAATACCATACCACCACCATTTAAACTTTTCAACTTCGATCTCCAGCTCTCCATCCATTATCTACAAACCAAAAACTATGAATGGCTACCAATGGGTCAACCACTCAAACAAACACTCACGAAACTAACGAACCACCTTCCTCGCAACAGCGCGAACTACGCCATGACACCAGAAGGGCCCTGGAAATATTACCGGGACTTGTATCGTCCCTTACACAAGCCATACGACTCACCCAGAACGCCAACCTCTCAGTGGCGGCACTAATGGACCGTATTACCGAATTAGACAAAGGTAAAAAGGCTGCTTTCCTTCTCCAGAACCATGCAAATATCCAAAGCTGCTCTGGGAGAGGCACCAGTGAAATGACGTTTGATGAATGGAAAAGCCACTACGACCGGGCATGCGTTTCGCTCCGCATCGCACCAGCACCAGACCACGCCCCTTCAGCCATCAGGTACCAAGATGTGACTACTGCGACAAAATCGGTCATACACGCTGGACCTGCAATCCCTGGGCGGCGCAACTTCAGCAGCCTTATTGGCCCAGTGCGCGAGGTTACGGTGGCCAAAGACAAACATTTAATCGGTCGCGTTTTAATGACCCAGGTAACGGATGTAACCCCAGATTCAACGGCAATAGGGAACAATCAATACGTTGATGAGTGGGAGGAGTAGCTCCTCTGGGTCTAGTCTGGCTTCATCTTCGTTGAGCCCAGGAAAGAAATTCTTGTCTGCATCAGTGGAGGGCTTGAGGTAGGGTTGCCAATCCTCCTCTTGGGGCGTAGAGCATGGGCAGGATAGATGGTCCAACTGCTGAGGACATGAGGGATGGGATAGTCAGCGCGGGCCACAAGTTGGACCAAATCGCCAGTGCCTACTCGATTGAAGGGTTCCCTTCCCTGTTGGCGTTAGGGTCTTCTAATGAGCTGATTGGAAGGATGGCCATAGTCTCTTCGTTGTTGAGTGAGAACTTGACATGGCGGTTCCCATTCACGAACTTGACCAGTCCGTGGGTAGAAGACACTTCAGCTTCATCTGGGATGTATTCAAAGCTGGCAGCGCGCCATTTGTGGGTCCCATCTGGGCGCCGCATCATCGTGACCACAGTGGTTGCAACTTGTTGGCGTGTGAACTGGTTAGTCAATGGGGCGTTGACAGGTGGAAGGAAGGTGGTGATCGGTTGATACTGACCAATCTGGAGGAATTCTTTTGGTACTTGACAGCGAGAAGGATGCGTCACCTAAATGCAATGGTGATCTCTAGGGCGAAACCGGAAGTCTGCTCCAGCTCACCTCAACTGACTAGTTCGACCTTCTTCCGGGAGTTCCGTCAAGATCAGCGTGTCAGTTTCCACTCGTTCCACTTCAGCACTAACCTTGCAGAGCTGGCGACGAACATGTGTGGCCGTTGCCTTGTACAGCTGGCATCCATGCTTCATATCGGCAGTCACAAACGTCATTGTGACTTGCACAAGCTAACCAGTTTGGAGTGGTCGGTCGTCTGGCTCAAAGGTGTTTGTGTTGTAGCAGTCCATGCTACAAGGGTAGGCCTCAGGCGTTGTGGGGAGTTCAAAACAAAGCCGGGTTTCGCGAAAGGGTGGGTATGGTGATGGATTTCTTGTCGAGGGTGCATAATCTAAACTCTGCAATTTCTCAATTGCTAGATTATCTTCTTTCTTCAGTAATTTTCAATTCACAGACTTTCAGGAATGACAGTTCTCCGCAGGTGATGCTTCCTACTGCTCCGCACCGATTCACAATTTATGTGACGCCTGTTCTAAGTTATTGCGGCGATTGTAAACTAGTTTTTCAGGTCGCAGTGGGTCCAAGTTCTACGGCCATTAATTATTCTGGTAAGATAATAGATTCTGACGGCCTGATACGATTTGACGGGCGGCGTATGCTTCCAGGTCAACATTCCTTTTTGCCACGTCTTTTTGCTCAAAGCAAAACTCGGCTAGACTTTTTTCCCTGCGTAATAAACTACTTGTCGTTTTTTTGTTGAAAATATTCTATATTTAACAAAATACATGCGAAAAATGCGCTTTGGGTTGCTTTTATTATATAAACGGTTCTTAGCGGGTTGTAAGCGATTTTGAAACCCCCCCCCCTTATTTGTTTGGCTCAGACCTCATCCCCTTCG
Organism: Sabatieria punctata; assembly: GCA_030248155.1. Classification (NCBI taxonomy): domain Eukaryota; kingdom Metazoa; phylum Nematoda; class Chromadorea; order Araeolaimida; family Comesomatidae; genus Sabatieria; species Sabatieria punctata. Next base: position 272,750 of record JASANB010001378.1, read on the forward strand.
TTACATGACCTGTTACATCTATGTTTGGGAGTAAATTCCATACGTATTCATATCACTATTATAGAAAAAAATCTTTGTGACAAGTTAGATTCTTGTTTGTTTGTTTGTTTATTTATGAGTTCAACTGTCCTTTCGGACAGCTCAGGACACCCCTCGCTCTTTTCAGAGCCCTTCAATGGGGTAGCCCTGTCTACAAACAACCCTCCCCTTTGCTGCCATTGGGTGCAACGGCAGCGCCGGTTCGGTTCCCATTTACCTACTGGCCATCACCGGCTTTCGGCGGTCTGGGTTGGGCTTTACGTCGACTACTTCCAGTCGCTTCGACCGGTTTCGAACCCACAAACAACCGCTCTCACGGATGCCGGGGCCGCCGTGACACACGGGATAGCGTAAACTATCCATGGCCAAGACGCGACTTGTAATGGCTGTTTGGAATACCGTTTTGGGTTTACCTATGTGGCTTAAACAAACAGGCCCAGTATTTACAATTCTCAAGAGTGGTTGAAAGAGCAAACAGTAGGTTTCCCTCTCGATTCGGATGGGGACATGTTTAGCCAATTAGCATATATGCGGCGGGCCGTTGCTCTCTTCGGTCAGTGTTACTGAAGCGCCGCTTGTGAACGGTAGTGCTCCAGTCGTCAGCCTCCTCTCCTCTCGCCTACCGCCTCTCGCTGTCCGGCTTCAGTCGTTCAGGCCCTGAAAGGGTGGAACCTAAGGTTGGTCCGAAAGGGTGGTCGTCATCTGCTCAGTCAAGTAAGTCATTGGTTTCCCGTTATACCGTCGTAACCATCAATACGCCCGCCCGCACGCCTTCCTTTTGGCCCACCAATAGCGAGACCACCTGTCCGCTTGTACGCGTACTCATCCTTAAGTGAGATAGCAATACTTAAGCCTGTCACAAGTCAGCAGTTCTTGGTTACTCTTGCATCCGGCCGGTGTCTCGTGAGTTAATTCAGTTGTGTTGAGTAGTGGCGTGGTACGGCTGCCTCAGTCAATCCTAACACAAACCTAGCATAGTCTATCCCGCCCTACACCTAACACTCCTGAACCCAACCAAACATTACAATACGGTCCCGGTTCTATATATACATGGTACTGGTATCTAGTCTAATGGCGCCATATATGGTACCCTCACATTCAGCCACTGTAGTTGCACCGTATATGGTGATTACCCCTACCTTGGCATTAGTTCCAGAAATCTGTACCGGTACCATGTATGGTACCACTTCACTCAGATTTTTTACCATACGGGCACCACGCTCATTTCAGAAAGCACGTCTTAGAACGCCACTGGTCGTTGCGGGACGCCTTGTGGTTCTGTGCTGCACGCCTTCTTCAGACCAGCCACGTATACGAGCTGGCGCTTAGGTGGGGCGCCCGCGCCACTGTTTTCGATCCTATGATGGACACTGTGAAAATTAACGTTGTCTTAGTTGCTCTGTGCAATGTTGGACAGACGGCGATGAACGCGAACGACCCTAAAGATCAAAGGTATATTTTTATTATTTTTTCGCATGACTCAAAAGTGTACTTACATAGCAGTTTTAGTGGTAATGTAGTGCTGTACGCCAATCACTCTGTGCCTGAACTAACGGTTGGCGTCCATTTTTGACTCATGATTCGCGCTTGCATAATATTTGTTTTAGACGTGGATTCGAGGTGGTCATCGAATCCAGCAGTCGAGGTGACACCATCCTAACAGCATTTCTGCCTAACGAGCCAAAGAATGACCATCGTAACACCGATCGGTCACCTGACTGCCTTAACAGCTTGTTCAGTAAGTGTTTTTTTTCTTATGTCTAACTACAGGGTGTCTCAAAAAATGATCACATTTCTTTTTACTTCCATTTCCGCAAATGTTGATCAAATAGGCTGAAATTTGGACTATAGGTGCCAAAGTTCGGGGAATTTTATGTGTTAAAGTTTGGTGCACTAGGCTTGACTCATTCCCGAGAAATTTAAAAAAAAGTGAAATTTGTTAAATCAATAGTGAAAGCCGGTCACCGAAAAAATGATCACATTTCTTTTCACCGCCATTTCCGTAAATTTGGCCAAATGCGCTGAAATTTGGATTATAGCTGCTAAAATTCGGGGAATTTTATGTGTTAAAGTTTGGTGCAGTAGGCTTGGCTAATTCTCGAGAAATTTCAAAAAAAGTGAAATTCGGTAATTTTAATAGCGAAAGCCGGTCACCGAAAAAAACGTTACATTACATTATCGCCTAAACTCTAACGATAGCGTTGGAGTTCATGCGTCAACTTTTTACACACGAATTACCCTGGACTTCTGCGTTTACACTCCAAATTTCATCCAATTCCGACAAAAATTAGAAAAGATACAGGAAAAGGAAATGTTTACATTCTTTGTGACCGGCCTTTCTATTGAAATTACCAAATTTCACTTTTTTTTGAAATTTGTCGGGAATGAGTCAACCCTAGTGCACCAAACTTTAACACATAAAATTCCCAGAATTGTTCCACCTATGGTCCAAATTTCAGCCTATTTGGTCAAAATTTGCGGAAATGGCAGTAAAAAGAAATGTGATCATTTTTTCGGTGACCGGATTTCACTATTGAAATTACCAAATTTCACTTTTTTAAAATTTCTCGGGAATGAGTCAAGTCTAGTGCACCAAACTTTAACACATAAAATTTCCCGAATTTTGGCAGCTATGTTCCAAATTTCAGCCTGTTTGGTCAAAATTTGCGGAAATGGCAGTTAAAAGAAATGTGATCATTTTTTTGAGACACCCTGTATTTCAAACCTGTTGTCAATTGTTATTAGTCCAATGTGTCTTTGTCTGCATCCCTAGTGTAGTGGTGTAGTGCAGACGGGCTAGTACACATTAAGGGTTCGAATTCCAGAAGCGTTGTATGTTTACATGCCGTTTTCTCTATTCAGGAGAGCGGTACAGTTGCTCCAATGAATTATGGATAGCGAAGGCTGGAAAAGGTTTGGCATCTTCAACTAAACGCTGTTGGCTGAAATGGGTAAGCTTCTTCTTTATAAAATCTGTCTGTTCTTTTTAGGCTTGTATTTTGGCAAGGAAATCTAAGGCAAAATGTAAGCTGTGGTTCCGGTGCTAAAAACTAATAATTACTGGCAATTCTGGGCAGCCTAGAAACTGTTATAATGTTCTACTCGTTAGCTGGATATGATAGCGGTCTTTCCAATATAACGTATCGAGAACAGAAGGACTCGAAAGAGGATTGCCATACCGTTATATTGAGCAACCATCGTTACAATGAGCAGCTACGTGTAACAAGCTTATGTAAACAAAAAATCATTTGTAAATTGAGCAAAAGTACGTGACTACCCGGTCGGTGACATTCCGCGAGCAGAGCTATCACCGGGCCAAGTCAAGACAGCATTTGAGGAGATTGACCATTTCTTAAATACAAAGAAGAGTAAGACTGGTATGATGAATAAGAAGATTTGTAGTACAAATTTTGTACCATGGAGAATACCTTTACAAATCGCCAGGCATATGCAGGGTGCGCCAAAAAAAACAACCCAGCAGATTTTTCGCTGTAGCAAGCAACCATAAATCTCAACCGATTTGAATGAATCCTTATTTAAATGAAAGATAAATAAATTCTTGAAAGATTGATGTAACGTTTATTATGATAGCCTGCTTAGTTCCTGAGGTATTTGTCCTCAAACTCAAAACAGAGATTTTGGCAGTGAACAAAAGGGATTTTTTATTATTCCGCTGCACTTCGTAATATTACGGATTCCTGCTACTGCTGAGGGCTATTGGAGGCTTTACTGGTGGCACATAAACGCGGTTCACTTCAACAGTAGTGTCATCAGCCCCTCAGCAGTAGGAATCTGCTATATTATGAAGTGCAACGGAATCGCTCTTGTTCTTTGCCAAAACAAATTCAACTAAAATCATGTAAGCAAATAACTTATCTCAAATACAATTTGAGACAAATACAGTTTGTTGTTGCACTTCTTTAAGCTGAGAGAAAGTCTTGCCATTGTCTGAGTGAAGGCCATACATGTAACAGCTCCGGGCCGACCTGGGGGGAGGGCGGTTAGGGGTGGTATCCTCAGGTGGGGGGTCAAGGGGGGTTTCGCCCTGACGGGGGGTCCAAAATTTCAAAAGGCTCCAAAACGCCTGGAAATGCCTTTTTAGCACTATTTTTTCCGTAGGTACACTAAAAATCGCTATTTTGAGCTGCCAAATAGCGTTTTCGAGCTAAAAACAAGCAACAAATGACAAAAAAGGCTTCCAAAAACACAGATTTTTCTTAAATATCAGCAGTGGAATCGCCAAATTCGGTTTTCAAAGGCTTGTCAAGCGAATTTTAGGCCAAAAATTAGTCATTTCTGAGCCAGTTTGTTAGTACTGGAAGCCGCTACTAGTACTTATATTTTTCAGTTAGGGGGTCCCTTAACCTGTCTCGGGGGGGGGTGAGCGGGGTTGGCCTTTCTAGCAGGGGGTAACCCCTAAACCCCCCCTAGTACATGTATGGTGAAGGGAAGTAAAATGTGATTCACATATCCCGCCAGATTTCGCAAACTCAGAACTTTTTTTATTTGTGGACCGAATCGGCTGATTTTTTAATATGATGTCTGGACACACTTCGCATTTTAATGTTTCAAATTTCAACCAATTCCATGCATTACGTCACTAGTTATGCACTTCAACATGGTAGTCACTGTTTTCAATCACTTTCTGCAGCCGCTGGTGGTATTCCACCCTCCACGCTGGTTGGTGGACGCTTTTTCGAATCTTGTTGGACAGACTGCCCTCTTCGATCAGCCATTCATGCCACCAGCGGATGCTGGTATCTCTTGGAGGCTCGCGTTCTATCCCAATTTGCAGGCGGAACAATCTCAGTGCTTTTGGTCCACTCAAACTGCACAATGCATTTTGTACGTTCCTTCACCGAAAAAGCTATCACAACTGCTAAAAATGTCGGTTTGTGTTGAAAAGTGAATAAAGCGTCAACCCACTATGGTTTAAGAATCTTTTCAACACTCAAACACTAGCCTAATCGCGTACAAGCCAAATATATTTAGGGCCAATGTTGGAAATTTCAGTCTGCGGTAGAATTGCCCATTTTCAGCCATTTCGTGATGAAATAAGCTGAAATTTTAAACAGTAAAATGCGAAGTATATCCACATATCATACCCAAAAATGAGCCGATTCGGTCCACCAACAAAAAAGTTCTGAGCTTGCGAAACCCGGCGGGATATGTGAATCACCCTGTATATCAAGTGCACACTTGTCCAGTACACTGTCACAGTAAAATGCGAAGTATATCCACATATCATAAGGCCGCCACGGGTGAGCTGTTTTATCCGGTTGCTGCTCGTGTGTGGAATGCTTTACCACCTTCTGTGCCTGTGCTTGGTTTGTTCGCATTTGAAAAGTTTTTAGACTCTTCTGAATTTCGTAATCTATGTGTGAATTTTAACCTCAGTTGTTTTATGTGACTTTTATTTATGTTTTTATTTGTTTAAGCCTTGTCCTACCCAGTGGCTGCTTTACAGTAGTGTCGGGTTTTAACTAGTGGACGATAAAGTTTCAAAGTTTTTCAAAGTTTCAAAGTCCCCAGCCTCAAATGGAACCATTATAGTTACCATGCCTGCTGAGTCAAGCCGTTTGCCGCAGGCTAGGATTAGTGTCTGTTGTTTATGGGCCAATAAATCTCTGATCCTAATCTGGGGCCGATTTATAAAGAGGTTCCCTTTGTTCATTCATTACCAATAGAACGCCAATCTTAACCCAAACCAAACTTAGAAGGATCCCTGGAACTATTTGCCTTGTGTGCTGCTGATGGAACTGCGTGACATTTGCCGCAGTGGCCACTCATCTCCCTTCTTAGGCACACATAGCTGATATAGCTTTCTTGGTGTCTATCTGTTCCCAGATGCAGTGGATAAAGGAGATTCTTATCCACCTTGGTACCAACAATGTCAACGGCAAAGATGACAACCGAGCTGGACCAACTGAAGTCAAGAACGTACTGAGAAAGGTGACTGATGCCGCACTGAGAAGGAGACCAGAGTCCTGCTTCATATTGAGTGGTTGCGCAAAGTTTGGTGCACCAGCTTTTACTATATCCTGCGTTATTCAGTTGGCATATATGGAGATTGCAATTGTAGATGATGGAATTGTAAAGATGAACTTGGTTGGTGTAGTTGATCCAACAATTCTGAAAAACTTTGCAAGTAAAGGATTGTACTTGGAGATGCAGGACAAGCCAATTAACTTTGAACCAGCAATGTATTTGTATAATTCTTTTGTGGTTGAAATGGATATGGACTTGTATGATTTGTATTTATGATTGTTGAGAGAGGTTGGCAGATTGATGCCAGAAACTGAATGCAAAGTTGTTATAGCTGCGTTATTTGATAAGGTAGAAATGGAGAAATCTATTGTCGAGAAATGGCGTCCTGAAATGCAGATCCAGCAGTTAAAGATTCACGTTAGTTTTAAAGATTCAGGTTCAAAGGCAGAGATTGTGCTGTTTGTTTGTTTATGAGTTCCACTGTCCTTTCGGAGTCACTTCCTTAGTCTTGTGCACGCCGTTGATAAATTTGTTTTATATTGATTGGAACGTTCTTTACTACCAATTTCAAACGTCTACCTCGCGAAGAAGCGACCAACCGATCGGTATCGGGCGTAGTACGGCTCTGACGCTTTAGGAAAATATTTTTGAATTGGACACGTTTGCATACTTTGAACAAAGACGTAAGTAAACAAAGTATAAACTTCAATTGCTTCTTTCACTGGTGGAATAGTCAATACTAAATCTGCACTAGCTAGCATAGCCAGTGCTCCACCACACGAATGGCCAGTAAATGTGGCAGTGTATAGCGGGAATTAATTGATATTTCATATACAGTTGGTCTTAACGGTTGTCAGACAACATTGAGGGATTCATAGACCGTATTGCTCACCTTCCTACCAATCAGAGTCAGTTGGAAAGCGGTCACTTTCGGTTCTAGCCGCACCACAGAACGCCACGATTACGGCATTGACAGGTATTCTTGTTGTACCAACCTAGCGCATGGATGAGAAATAATTTTTGAAACTTGCTCATTTCCAATTCCTGTAGACACTGGCCTGGCAGACTTTGATAAGATGTTGCAGCAAATTGTAGATTTAATAAGGACAACGCGCAGGTACATTCCCATTCGCATTTGGCACTTCTAGCGCTGTATTTGACTTTACCAGGAGCATTGACCACTGCGTCTTCCAGCTTGTGTCTTCAGGTTAAGTATTGCATGGCTCTACTGTAGCCATGAGTGACGAAATGTAAAAGACAAAAGAGTTTATTTTTGCTGTTCTTCTGGGGTCCTTCTTCTTCTATCCCTTTCATCTAGTCTTTCTAAGATTGGGAATGCTCCAGGACCAGAAGCGAGCTTCTGTAAACATGTAGCTGGACAGGCCAGGAATGAACCGCTGCAGTTGAGTTTCAGTGATAACTGGAGCCACCTTTTGTTCATTGTACGGTTCAACAATTCGAGATGCTTCAGCCGCCTGCTGCATGATGACCTGTAGAGTTTGTATTCTGCATGCAGAGTCACCAGAATTTCTTTGGGCATTGAAATACGCACGCAGCTCCAAGTTGTTGGTTGAGGGCAGAATGTGGTATGGCACATTGTACTGCAGACGCAATCAGAGAAACTCATCAAACCCTGCCAAGTTGATGTCCAAAGTGGTAGCTGTAGGACAAGTGCAATAACATAGGCGCGCTCAATTGCTAGAACACAGCACCGCATCGATTAATCTGGGTGCAACCTGCCAACCTATGCTGGTCTCGCCTATTAAACTATGGGAGCCTGGCTTGAAGGCGCAATTAGTAGTTGGTGGTCATTGGACTGTCCTAAACAGCAGCTGCCTGCTGTGCCGTCCCAGTTGGTGTTTTGGTTTGCGCCGCGAAGCAATCGGCTCTACGTACGCATGTTGTGTCGTCAGCAATCACTACAGACTATGAAACAGTTTACAAGAATACGGCTTTCTTTACCCGTGTATATTCATGCGTCTAAAACCTTACTACGTTTTCAATCCAAACAACTGCAGTGCTCCGACACGTGAGTAAAATTGTAAACAGACAAAGAATGTGATAATCCTAAACATTGCAGTTGAAGGAAAATCAGACCTAAACCTATCTTGCTAGGATGAGTTTTTTATACTCGAAATAAACAACACCAATGGCCGACACAGGGACTTGACTACGTTTTTATCTGACTAATACTTCTTTATGCCTCTGATAATATAATGAGCAATGGTTTGTTTGTTAGAAGTCGGTTTTTCGGTTAATTTTATATATATTTATATTAATATTTATAATAAAATTTCGAAACAGGCGCTTTCATGACAGAATCGTAGGCTATATATAACACTATATAGCAACTTTTAGACTTCACAAAAAGTCAGCAGGCCGCCCAAAAGAAATCTGTGCGAGTCGGACGTTGCGATGCCGAAGATTGCAGTAATGCAGTGCTATTGGCCAAATGGGGATGTTTCGGGTTACTAGCAGCTCGTTGGTGCCACGGCGGAGTGAAGCAGAGTTCATTTCTCCGGCGACAACCATTCTAAAAGGTTACCGGCCGAAGGAAAAAGAACTACTGAAACCAAACTTCTCAAAAACCAATCGGTCTCACTCTACAGGCTGCTTTAGCACACCGGAGGTGCTGGGCAGTTGGCAGAGGGAGCTTCTCACTTGTTTACATAAGTCAACCACACATGCCACTATGCATCAATTATTGACGCACTCCGATTCCAGAGTATATCTGGGTGTTCTAATTTACTGTAGACATAGCGTTTCTTCTTCAGTCCAAATCATCCGAGCAATGGTACCAAAAGTACCTGAGCCCACTGCAGTTTAGCAAAGAAACTCTTACTTGTGCTTGATAGGATGAGTTAACAGGAGTTGGCACAGTGATGGTCACACCGATCGGACAAATGCTTATGCCGGGTTTTTAGTTTTAATTCATTATTTAATGCTAGGATTACAAAACAAGAATGCACATTTTTTAGATGATGAATATGGTTCAAGCTTAATGTCGATTCTATGAGCAAGGGACTGAATGAGTGACTCCAACAACGTTTTTTGCAATTCTGCTTATGCATTTGTTTTCTTGTATATTTGTTCTTTTTTTCTCTGCAGTTCAAACGGGACATTTACTAAATACACATTGGTTTTCAGAACAAATTCGGTTCTGATGCCTGCGTTGGAAAAATGGAGGGGCTCCCAAACATGAGCTTTGTTTACCAGTGTCACATGTGTTCATCACTAGCCGCAACGCTTTTATCCTAAGCTATAAGCACTCTGTTTACTAATAATATTAATGTAATAATATTGCGTAATGAAATTCAAATGCGTATGCGTATGCGTATAGGGCACGCTCCGCAGGTACTGTTATTTTACTAGTGGATTTTTATTTTACTATTTACTAAATTTACTACAAATTGAGCCCTTCAATTTAATTTTAATTTTTGTTTTACTACCAAGCAGCTCCGATTTTACTAATTTTTGTTTTACTATTAATTTTACTCATTTTACTACTATTTTACTATGATTTTACTAGTCACAAGGTGCAATTTTGCATCAATTATGCCAAAATCTATTGAATAAATGATGTTGGTGCCAAACAGTTCCTGAATTTGATCATGATATGAGGTTTTCCAGAACTTTAAAGGCAAAATGTGTGAAACTTGAGTCACGAAAGTGCACCCACACATCTTTTAGTGCAAAATTGATCAAGATTTTGGCTGAAATTTACCAAAAACTAGTAAAATAGTAGTAAAATTTCTATTTTACTATTGACCAGATTTGGTAATTTAATTTAATTTTTACTTTACTATTGGCTCATAATTTTACTTTTTACTATTATTTTACTACTAGTAAAATAGTACTAGTATTACTAATTTTTGTTTTACTATACTATAGTAAAATAACAGTATCCGCAGGGCCTGTTTTAAAAACATAAAAATACCCCTAGGGGTACGCATCAATATAGGCACGCTCCGGAGGGCCTGTTTTCCAAAAATATAAAAATACCCCTAGAGACGCATCAGTACAGGGCACGCTCCGGAGGGCCTATTTTCCAAATATAAAAATACCCCTAGGGGTGCGCATCAGTATAGGGCACGTTCCGGAGTCGTACAGTCATATGAAACTTAATTAATATGTATCTAATCCTTTTCTGACCTTCCTGATTTTTCCCCCAACTACACCTAACCCAAATTTTTTTCTGAAAACGAAAATTTGACAAAAGTTTCTTAAAGCAGTCTAAAAGTACTCTAAAACCCCCAATTTTTAGGTGAGAATTCCGAGTATGAAGCGAGAAATTAGACTTTGAAATTTTGGTCCCATAGTTAAGTGGACCGATTTTCGGAAGGCTATATCTCAGGACAGGAGCGTCAGATCCACTAATCCTTTGCAGCTGAATTGGGTCTGAATAGGGCAAAGGGCCAAAACGCGATCTGACCAGAGACTGACTCTTAATTCTTTCCAGACTAGTACAGTATTAGTCAAACTGCAATGCCTTATTTTGAAATCACACACTAAGACTGCATTTTCAAGATTAGAACGGAGAATCACGAAGTTAAGACTTAGTACAAAACGTTAGTCAGAGAAAACACGATCAAACGTACATAATACAAAACGTTAGTCAGAGAACACACATGATCAAACGTCACTTATTACTAAAAAGTCGCACATCCGACCTGGTGCTGTGAGTTAAAGCCCGGCTTTTTCTCGGTTTTCTGAAGGTGGTCGCAACTTTGTTGCGCCACCACATCATCACGGCCGAATTAGACTATAACATTATACAAACTAAAGAAGAAATGCACCGAAATCTACCTACCTTGGCCGGCGTGCTCACGTCATCGTCAACGCCAACGCCAACCGACGCCGGCCCTCCGAGGTTTCGGCCGTAGAGACTGTTGTTTGTGGTGGGGAGGACCTGATTGGCTCAAAGGAGCAAAATCGGTCTGGCCCGAAAATCGGAGACTCTCCATAACAATCGATGAAGATCTGGTAGAACCAGAACAGGTAGACGATGCTCTTCTAACTGTCCCAATTGAGCCACCAGGTGATATTGAAGGGTGTCCGTGTGACTGCTTGGGTTGTTTGTGCAATCAAAGTCTGCAAAATGTACAAACGAAGACAGAAATTACGCAGCCATTCAGCGAAAGACTTGGTAAAACGCGTACCGGGTCTAGACGCCGAAGAAGTGGAATCGGCTACTCAGTTAGGGAGCGTCGGTAAATGTTCTGTTCCGCCGGCCAAAGGCCAGCGGCCAACAAGTGATGGCCGGAGCTGTCAAAGATGTAAGTTAACCTTTGACGCCCTCTGAATAGCAGCTCCCTGCCTTTAGCCGTTGCATTGCGTAATTATCAACAGACCGATTTAAGAGAGGGGCCAGCGACCAGCAGATGCCTATTCTCTTCTGCCTGCTGCCTGTCACCTATCTAATTACGTACACCTACACCAGCGGCCGGGCCGGGCCGGGCGAGGGTTGGCCGGCGGAACGGTGTAAGTGCAATCCGCCTACCGGTGCTTTCCGCCTACTCAGTAAAGAGGTGCTATCCGCCGACCACTAGGTGCTATCCGCCAACCACTAAGGTGCCTTGCGCCCACTTTTCGGTGCGATTCGCCTACTCGGGTCTGATTAGAGTGACAGACCAGTTTTGAATGCAGGCGTAGTGCGCAATTAGCCTAAATATGACCAAGAGGGCTGCCTGGGGATAGGACACCACCCCTACGCAGGTCAAATTTGAGTGACATGTAACAGTGACTTCTAAATAAGACAAAGAGGGAAAGTAAGAGTGGCTGAGAGGCCCGGCCGGCCGCCCAATAAAAAAGTTAAAAAGGCGACCGCGCAGGTTTCTTTTGTGGTCACTGGGATAAGAATGGAGGCGGCTGACTTTGGACCGGCCGAGTTCGGCAAATCCAAAATGGATACTAAATGTTTGAAATTTGTTAGTCGTGTGCATGAAAACCACCGTGTTTACCGGTTTCAACTGCGATGTCGAAAGGCGACTGGATCAGAGTACTGGGTGTGCGGTCACTGCCGACAGCTCAATGAAAAGGAATATCGAAACGCCGCTGTGACTGTGAGTTCAATTTGTATTCATACTGTATCATAAAATCAAAACCTATATAATTTCTATGGGCCAGCTGCTTTGTCAACCATCTGAACGAACGAATCGCTCGCTACTTGGACCATTTGAGCTACTGTCTTGGAGTGGATAAGCACTTTGGCATGGCCAATGAGCAGAAGATTTTTGATGATCCCTGGTTTTTGTTCTCAGAATTGACTGACTGATGTTCATTATTTCGTTGTGCTATACGTAGGTAGTATTATTTGTTGTGTATAGCGCTAATAGAAAGGATAACTATTAGTTCTCTTTAATTACCTTGGCGGCGGACAGCACTTGAGTAGGCGGATAGCACCTAATAGGTAGGCGGATTGCACCTAATTAGTCGGCGCACTGGGCTGGCCACTAATTGGGGTCAAATAGTGGGCGGATAGCACCTCAACCGGCGGAACAGACATTTACCGACGCTCCCTTATGGCTGAGATGGGTGCAACGGTCAGTGTTTGCGCAGGAACTTAAGGCACTGAACGCGAATCCGCCGGCAAAGGCCCCTCCTTTAGTCAGACGGTTAGGATTAGCATGTTGATAATGATATTTAGCCAAACTATCAGATCTCTAAATCTAAAACTTTCTCCTACTAAGACCAAATACATTGTATTCGGTCTTCATCCAACTCCTCGAAAACTTCCAAGGTCACTCTCATTGGATGGGCTGGACATTGAGCAAGTCGAATGCCATCGATATCTTGGTGTATTGATTGATCGCCGATTGTCGTTTGTTCAGCAAACTCAAAACGTCTGTGTACAGGCTAAGAGGGCTCTAGAGAGTTCAACCGACAAATGACTGCAAACATGCAATGTATCGGAAGCTAACAACGCAACAACAGCCTATGTATCGAGATCGGAAGCAGATTCTAAACTGTCATCAAGGGAAATGTCAACGTCAGAATCGGTGTTCTCAACAGTATTCTCTATGGATGGTCGTTTCAGAAGGCAAAGAATATGTTAGGTTAAAATGAAAAAGCTGTAGGGCACGTAGGCTTCCTGTGCTTTGTAGCCGACCAGCGAAGTACCAACACCACTTTATTCTCCCGGGCACAAACAACTCTTACTAACGCATCAGACCCTTATATAGCGGGCCATATAGTCATACGTCCGTCGGCGCGCAGGCCGCCGGAAATACCATCACCTGAGTAATACATCCCAAGCCACTAACTCTATTGCAGTGAGCGACAAAGGGACACAAACATGCAGACTGATCTGGCATAGCGGCGCGGCGCTGGTTAAATAGACGGCCGACCGGCCTGCCAGTTAGGACGATCACGTATTGCAACAAGGGTTGACTGATCTGATTAATCACCGTTGATAATATCAGAATAGCTCTTGAAACGTGCGCACATACGCGGCTCGCTAACGCGCCGATGTTATAATAGTCGTCAATCTAATTTGCTATATGATAAATTTGGAACGTTTGTTATCATTAAATGGACTTTTTCGGATTTGCAGACATTGAGCGCAGAGATAGTAGACCGACGATTTCATAACTTGAAAGGAAGAACATGCGCACATGGACTGAAAATTGATCTTCAGAGCAGTTGCAGATAGGAATAGGATGCTTAGATGCCACTCGGAAAAGATTAACTGATTAACTCCACAGTCAGAGAAGTTTCTACAGTCCATGTTTTGAAACAAATTATGCTCTACATGTAACAAACTTAAGTAAACACACGGTTACTGGAAGGCATTATACTATAAGCAAAAATTTATGAACTATAAGTGGACAGAGAGTTTGTAGTCTACAGTCAAGATTGTTTTGCTAGCACATGTCTTGCCACGTGTCTGGTTCAGATAGACGGCTGTATCAAATGGAATGTTTATTACTCCAAGGGCCGAATTATGAATCGTGATTTGCATCTTGAGCAAACGTCGAAACGAAAAGGAACAAAAAAGTGACAGCCAAGAAGCGACGACGAACGATGAGAGTTAGTTTGTCGAGCCAAAACTGGAAAGTAAGTCTCTAAATGTATTCTGTACTGTTTGTATGTGTTCCAAAGTTGCATATTGCTTTCTTTCTTCATACATCATCAAAAACATGAACGTATCTGAGCTCTTTAATGGGCAGTAAACAGAAGTTCGGCTACAGAACTTGTACCATTCATGCACATGCTACAGTAGTTAATATGCTGTACGAGAACTACTTTTTCAACTGTTTCATGTGGCCGAGAAGCTTACTTCTATAGCCTGCCACTTTGTTCCAATTCTCTACCGAATAGAACTTGAAAACATGGGACACCTCCTGCCGTCAGCATGAAACAGGTGGCTGCGTCACGCAACATGTCCTTTAATAAAGATTATGTTGAGAATACAGACCTATGTAGCCTCTGTCTCATAAATTTTGGCCAGATAAGGGTTACACCGGCTTTACTTACCTTATGCCATTTCATGAAATAGTGATGTTTGACCGAAACAAGTATCATTGGTTATTGCAGCAGTTCACCATTTCGACAACTATATTCGACACAAACACTGACAGACAATAGAGACAGCACGTTTCAGAGTAGGCCGGTATCGAATTTCGAAAGTATACTGTAGTAATTATAATTGCCATCGCATTAGCAAGTCTGTTGATCTATGTTTGGCTTTGGAGTCGGCATTAAAGATATAAGCCAAGCTTTGTTAGTCACTACGTAATTGAAAAGGTCGGCCAAGACTTTGACTTCGACTAGTAGTCATAACAAGACTAACCCAGGTTCACATAGTACCTTTGTCATGGCATGAATTCACTCATTCAGAGCATCGATTCATAGAGAGGAAAAGGTGTCTTTCGGCGTGCATTCGCGGCTGCTTGAGAAGAGCCGGACAGTGGCTTTTGAGCTTTGCTCTCAGCGCAAAACTCACTTCTTAGTGCCTGCCTTTATGGACTTGTCAACTAAATCTATGCACCTATTTTGTGCTATAAACTAGATGTGCAAGCTCACCATCCCAGTCTGTCTCTTTCGAAATCGTTGTCCACGAGTTGTTCACATTAAACGTCTTTGTGATCAGGGCTGTTTGTTTTCCGGAAAAAACTCAAGCCGGTTTTTTCAGTTCTTTTCCGGTTTTTTTCCAAAAGATATTTTCCGAGATGACAGAAAAAAATTTTAACAATCGCTTTTTATTGCAGAATTCAACGAAATAGCGTGAGTTTTATTACGAAATTCACTAATTTCATCTTTTAGAGTAGTAATTTGATTTTAAAACAACAAAAATACCATAACAAAAGTTGCCTGAAAATGGTACCCGTATTTTTTTGCCAAAAGCAGCTAAGTTATGCCAGGAAAATGCTTGTAAGGCTTCTATTAACGTAAATTCAAAGCATTCGAAGCGAATTAAACCAGTTATCGTGCCTATTTCCTTTCAAAACTTGTTTGAGTTTTCTAAGGCATTTTAGGTTTTTTCCGAGCCCCTAGGAAAAAACCGGTTTTTTTTCCAAAAAAAAACGAAAAGAACCGAGGGAAAAAACCGACCCAACAGCCCTGTTTATGATCTTTGAGCTTCGGATTTAAAATGTGAGGGTAAGGATTGACAAGCTCTATCAATTTCTCGGTTTCTTCCAACCATTCCAACATGTTTTCGGCCTAAACAAGCAACGGAAATGAAACGGCAACCCAAATGCAACGGAATTCTTATTTCAGATGAAAAAAGTTTAGCACAACGCAATCCTTAATTCGTGGCTATTTCTTATTTTGTAGCATGCTGGCTGATCGATCTAATCTCGGCAGGAAATTTGTGAAACAGTAGAAAGCTGATGGTTTGGGCTCCAATGCCTCTGATGAGAAGCGGATCAAAGCGGCACAGAAAGCCGCCGGCGCTGATGCTGACCGCGCTCGTAATAAACCGAAGTTCCGATCAAAGCATCCAAGTTCGCAGTCGTCCGTTCGTACGCCCGGGCGCTACGGCGCCTTCCTTCCGTCTCCATATCACGTCAACACGTCCACGCTCAGCTTCCGTCGTCGGTTCAAAGCTTGCTTCAAATGCGGCTCCCTGTCGCACTTCCAGCGGGACTCTGAAACAGGCCGTAGCATCGCCGGCCGCTCCAGCGGCTGAGCCTTCTGCTCTTATTCAATTGGATTCTGTGTCACAAGGTGATCCTGTTTTCACTTTTTCTTAGGTCGAATTTCTAGATTCGATTTCTTATCCAGCTTTTGCTTGCCTCTCCCTTAGGGGGCGTGCAAAAATTACATAATGGCATGAGGGGGAGGGGGTTCGCCAAAATATTACTAATCATTACGGTGGGGCGAGGAGGGGCTGCCGACTTCATTGCATAATATTTTTAAAGTGCTATTTTGCACTGAGTGTACGATGAAAAAACCAAAAACCGAAAAAAACGCCTATTGTGTTAAAACTGGATCTGCACCCTAAACATGGTGCACCCGTCGCTCTCGCACTGAGGTCCGGACTCCAGAGGCCGCTTTAAAGCGCTTGTTGGGAGCTATCATCAGGCGATGATAGGTGTTCTTGCTACTATAATCCAGCCCACCAACACCAAACTCCACCGAAGGCTTCACGTTTTCCAACCGCGCACATCACAGTTGTATCGCGCTTCTGCGCCGCTCGAGATTTTATGCTGTTTTTTGTGTAGAGATGAAACTCAATGTTGGCTATGTGGCTGCACACGGCTTGAAGTTGGCCAGTAGTACCTCCAACATCGCCTATGCCACCGCTCTAGCCACCTGGGGACCGTTGGTGTGGCACATCTTGTCCCACAATCAAAAGAATATATTCAAAACTGCTGCCCAAGTCGCTGGAGCTGAGGGCTTTCACAGCGTTCACACTGTTTGGGAACTCGTGCACGCCATTCAAACCTCGTTAACTAATGACGAATTGTCAACTTGGATGGAAAGCGAATTGGTTATATTTTTCATAATCTTCTGTATTGATGATAGTTAATGATGTTTTTGCTTGAACCTTAGGCTCAGTATGTAATTATTTCAAACCGAGATGTCAAGCTTCTGCTGCATTTTATTTTATAAACATGTCTGTCCTCTGTTAGTATGGTGTTGCCACCAAGAGAAACGTTAGCATGAAACTTGTTTACTTACAGAAAACACGCGTCCGTACTCACAAACAAATTACAGAGAGTGATAAGGAAAAGGCGCACTGCCGAATCTTGTGGGAGCTGTCAGACTTATTTGGTATTTTGGTTAAGAGTTGGCGTAGTTGCTCCCACAATTTTCTAGGGTCGGCCCGGCCGTTTTGTTTGGCAGTCTCTGCCATCTCTAACATACTATTTACATATGATAATATTTCCACCGGTATAGAAACTGTGACTAGAGTGCTGGGCTTGCTGCTTTACGACACTTCTTAAAGGCGTCCCAGAGACCTGCCCAGAATCACATTGTCTGAGTACCCGTCAAACAAGCCGAGCCTTTTGGCTTCGCCCAAAAGTTCAGTCATTATAGGACAGCTCTGCAAAGTTGTAGCGCAGGCGGGCGCCAAACTGGACCTGTTGTACAGTTCATTCTTGCCCTTATTTGTTGCATTGTTGGGCGGTGGTGTTGGTGTGTGGGTGGGAGGCTTTGGAGGAGGGCAAGCTGTGCTGAGACCAGGAGCCCGCTGTAGTCAGGGTCGTTTGCGGTCCATCTCCTCTTGCTCCTCTTGCTCTTTGGCTATCGCCTCATGGCCGTCCACTTTGTCTGGGTGCTTCTGTCGCATCAGACGGCGGTATCCACTGTTTACCGACATGCTGTGATAGTTAGTAGCAGAGTTGAGAACTGCTTCTTCTGAAGCCAGGAGAGGAAGTTGCCGAGGGATGGGTGGGATCACCAAAATCTGTGGTTCAACACTTCCGTCAGCATGATTGGTCACACATTTCGGAAACATACCGGATTTTGTGGTTGCACACGAATGAGGTACCATGTTCTTCGAGGCCTGTGGTCAAGTGGCTATGTCAAACAAGAGATGGAAACTTTTCGAGTCAGTGAATTAGAGTGCCACCAAATGGACCGGTGGAAAATGCTTATTTCGTCTTAGACAGACAGTCTACAACAATAATAATAAAAACCTTTTACATGTAATTATTTTGAAACTGTTATTATTTTGTCAGAGAGACAACAATAATATTAAGAAATGATGAACCAACAACTTGAACAGGGAGAAAAAGATTTCTCTCAATCGGAAGAATTAACGGACCATGCTAAAATGGTTTAAAATGGAAGTCATCCATAGAAACCGTCGCACAGTTCAGAAGGAAAAAAACAGACTTACCAGTGGGTAGAGAAACCAGTTCCTCCAGAGAAACCGGATTTTGACACCTGTAAAAGAGCGTCAGTTTGCTTCAATTTACACTCTCTTCTACTACCTTTATCTGTGCTGTGTCTACCAATAATCTGCTACATCACAGCGCTTGCGAGGCCGGTGGCGAGTCTGAGAACCTTCAGAATGCTCTCCAGCCAGAATGGTTTCGTCGCTGCCAGGGCCAGAGCTGCAGTGGAAAAAGTTTTGTTCAGGTCATTTCATGGAGCGTGTCCTCTGTATGTTCTCGAACGTGTGTACAATGGTGTCATTTTGCCTCAGTTGCTCTACGCTATTGAAATTTGGTTTCCTGCTGCAAAGAGATGGCGCACAAAAGATGGTCCAAAAATTCTTTCTTCAACAGTACCATAATAACTTTGTGCGCTCCTACTCTGATCTGTTACAGTTGTATAACCGCAGTGCTACTTGCAGTATTAGTCCCATCTGGTTTGTTGCCGCCCGTAGATCTGTCTCTCTGTTTTATCTGTATTACCACGGGTTTCGTCACTGTGATCTGAGCTTTTTGAGAGGGCCTGAACGTCGTAGTCTTAGAAATTCTCACGAGTTTTATGTTGGTATAACTGCTAGGACGGTTACCACTAGCTCTACGTTTTTCCCTTCCGTGGCTCGTTTATGGAACGCTCTTCCTGCTTCTGTTCCTAGTCTTGGTTTTAACGCTTTTGTCTGTTATTTGACGTCGTCTGAGTTCGTAGGGTTGCTGCGCAATCTTTCTGACACGTTTTATGTTCACAACTGTAAATTTTGTTGTCCGTCTGCGTGTTACGAGTTTTAATTTGTACATACTGTATGTTTTTTTTCTTTGCCGCTCGTTTACTGGTTTTACTGGTGTAGAGCAGACGGCATAAACATTGATAAAAAAAACTGAGATGAAAGACGGTTCCGTACTTGCAGTCGCCTTTATGTACCAGCCTGTTAACGACTGCCCGGATTGGAGACAAGCAACAGCGACCGGGGGTCCGGCGATCTGGGATTCGATGACGGCGACCCGCAAGGACAGTTCAAAACTGCCGCTGAAGTGGTGAGGGCGAGTGGACATATTAAGGACCAATTATGGCTCGGTCTGGTGGAGGGCGCGGAGATGTTCCTCCTTCCGAGCGAGATCGAAGTATTGAAGGCCCATCAGGGCATCAACAATTGATATTTCTATACTTACAGTACAGTTTATTCTCGTATATAGCATATACCATGCAAGCACAGTAAACAGCCGAGAAATAGAAATGAATAGAAACTTGTCTATGGATGACTTCCATATTAAACCATTTTAGCATGGTCCGATAATTCTTCCGATTACATAGCATAAAAAGAGTTTGTTTACAGAAATTTCTCAATTTTACATCATGGGTATGTTATATCTTTGTATATCGAATAAGGTACCCCAAATTTGACTTTTGACCCCTCGTAATTTGCATATTAGGCTGAGTTGGGGGCTGATAGCTGGTACACGTTGGCTTCCCCTAAGGTACATCATTTATGCAAATTTTGAGCAAAATCGGAGAGGTCGACCTATTTTTGTGCATAGGGAGGGTTGCCTGATTCAGACATCGACTCTTAATTTTGATTATTTGTTCTCAGCTCGGTTCCTGTGGTTGATCCTTAGTTAGTTGGATAAAAGTTGGGTTCGTCTTATTACTGTACACTTTTGCACTCAATACATATACTGTATCCATGCATTCACCAGATTTTAACGAATCGCGCTCACCGACACCCTATTTGTATGTACAGGCAGCTCTTAGGCATTCAGCGTTGGTTAAAATGACTACCTAGATAGTTGAGTGCCTAATCTCTATGTTATAGTACTCATCGTTGTGTAATAAAACCGGTATTTGTGTGTAAACCAGTATTTGGTTGGGAGGGGCAAACGGTTCTCCTCAAACGGTTTGGGTGCTATTCGGCGAACACCATTTGGCGAAGCACCATTCGGAGAAGGCACCATTTGGCGAAGCACTATTCGGCAAAGTACAAAAGCTACCATTCGGCGAAGCCACCAGTCGGCGAAGCACTATTCGGCGAAGTACAAAAGCTACCATTCGGCGCAGCACTATTCGCCCGGCATGAATGACCTGGCGGCTTAGCTCATTGGTCAGAATTTATGAATGAGCGGCCCGCATGAATGACCTGGCCGCTTAGAGCCATTGGCAGTCGTTGGTTGGGCTCATATCTCATTCATCTGTCTATTATCCCTTAATTGCTTGTAATGGCGGGCCAAGTGCGCAGGCAGCGTAACCGTGTGACCTTTACTCATGAGGGGTTCGTGTACCAGGTCCACAAGAGAGCGGCTGATGGAACGACCATCTACTGGAGATGCCAGCAGCGAGGAGATGGATGCAAGGCACGCCTCATCACTCGGGATGGACAGGTCTGTTCTGCCTTTTGCGTTTTTAAACCCTAAACAGTGGTAGAACCTGTTGGTTGTTTTTGAAGGGAATAGGCAATCGTAAAAGTTCTGCAATTTAGCTAAAAAGGCGGACACACAGCAAGTGATGATTATATGTAATGAAGAGTTGAGTTTGAATTGAAATCGGTAGTGTTAAAATTAGTGTTTTAGTGTGTTGCGCGTAGGTTTAATCAGCAGCTGCACCGAGGACGTTTGGAAGTATGCTGAGCGCACGCGCCCCAGGGCTTGTAAGCGTGTCTCTCTGCCCGGGTCAGCCAGCCTGTCCTATTGTATTCGGGTAATTGCCACGGGTCAGGCTCCCCCGCCCATTCATTCTATTCTTTTGTCTAAAATTGGAAAGCGAAAATTGCGGCATCTTGCTGCCCCGCCCCGTTTTTGCTGACTTTTAACTGTAAATTTAAGGCTGACCGCGTTGACGTCGCTCGCAATAACATCCACGTACCCGATGGAGCACAGTTAGAAGTGGCTCGCGCTCGCACCCAGTTGAAGCGTCTGGCGAACAGCACCCGTGCAGGTCCGACAGCCATCACGGCGCAGGTGCACGCCGGTGTCACTCTGGCGGCTGCACGTCGGCTGCCGTCGTTGAATGCCTGCAAAGAATTGTGCGAAAGGTGCACAAAGTTGCAGCGGCTGCACCTGTCCTTCCAACTTGACGGTTGTTTGCTTTGCTGAGGTGTGCAATCGCACACAGGCGAGCGGAACTCAATCTGGCAATCGAATCTTCTCAATGCAAACTAACGTTCGAATTCAGTCCGTTCAGCTGGTTTTGAACTCACGTTGACAGTGACAGTGAACATCAATTAAAATTCCCAAAATTTTCAGAAACGGCGCCACTCACCCTTTGGTGTACGCTCTTCTTCCCAACAAAAGAGAGGAAACGTACCGCTACTTTTTGGCTCAGGTGAAAGCGCTTCAGCCCGGTCTCAATCCACGTCACATCATGACCGATTTTGAACTCGCAGCCATCAACGCTTTCGCAGCCGAGTTTCCGAACGCGCTGCTTCTTCCATCTCGGTCAGAGTCACTGGCGTCGCATCTGGACTCTGATCGAAGGTACCAGGGTTGTTTCTTTCCCGGAAAAATACCACAAGGAAACTTTTTGGGCGAAAACGCAGTGAGTTCGTATTCGAAACCGGCTGAAGCAATGGCCATAAAACCAATCCAAAGTCAAAATATCCAAAGTACAAGTACTGTTACCGTATATCACCAGCAAACTTTTTGGGTGAAAATGCTATATGAAGCATGTGTCTATTGAGTCAATAGAGCTTATGAGCAATGGTAGAGAAAATAAAACTTTGGTTTGCAGGTTTGCAACGGTCGCAGCAGTTGCGGGACGGCCTGATTGAACAGCAGCTCGCCGGTGTTCCTCCTCCGCCCACCAAACCCAAACACCTAAAAACATGTCTGTCTTTTTATAAAACTTCTATGACTATAATAACATTCTTATACCTGACTATCGTGGGCCCCATAGCTGATGGCTCGAACCGGGAGGTGGGGGTGACGCGTTCCGTCCCAGTTCTTACGCATCCAGGTGGTGTACTCGCTTTCTGGATCGAAACCGAGGTGGGCTCCAATCGCTTTCAAGCCCCACCAGGACTCACTGGGGTCGCTGAAGTCTGGTTGCGTAAAGCTCTGCCGGACCAGGGCAGAAATCTCTATGAAACCTGAAAGATTAAACCATACTATTAAACAAAAATCCAAATTAAAAAATATACCCGCCGTGGTCATCGACGATACTCCAGGGTACAGAGGGTTTTTCAGGGCGGCCAGATCCTCCTCCATAGCCTGTCCGACTTTCATTATTTTGGCGTCGGCGAAGATGCTGACAATCCGCTAGAATAAAAAAAGTTAGGATTTCCTGTGGACAGGGATAACTCGCACCAGTGGAATGGGGCAGAGAGTTGGGCGAATCACCAGCGTAGCCCCGATGGCGTTCGAAAGTTGTACCATCACCAGTCCCCCTTTGATTCTGTCCGCTGGCCCGCCTCTCTCCGTATCGAAACCGACCAAGCCGGTTTGCAAAACCACCCATAGGAACTCCTCTATGTAGCGCTCGTGGAGTTCCTCATCACCCGGGTTTTCCAGAACACACAAGCGCCTCAGGTGGCCCAATGACCGGTAGAAAAAATTTGCTGACTATCGGTATTTAAGTGCGTTTTATCAACCAGCGACCCTGGGTATGTAAACATGGAAGTCTCCAGTCTGGAGAGTGAACTCTTTGCAAAAAGGTGGTCACGACCGCTAGTTATCTGTGTTTTTACAACCAAGCGACACCTGGTTATCTGTGTTTTTACAACCAAGCGACTCTGCTAGTTAAACAGGGAACTTTCCAGTCAGGCAGGGGTAACACGCACACAGATTTTTTAATCTTTTAATTTGTCTCTACTTTAAAACCTTCCGTTGCAACAGTTTTTTTAAACGTACAGTACGTACATGCACGAAAGTAAGAGGCACGCATTTAAGATGCATTTTGCGAGAAAGTCAGCTTTGGTGCCGAAGAGAGGGGGCAAGCAGGGCCATCTCACGGATCTGGCTGATATTTATATCTATTAAAATAGAGCACAGTCGAAGACCAACGGTGCATGCCCGGCCACCAGCAACCCCCTAGAACCGGAGCTACACCCCCTCAAAGTTGGGTCGGCAGCAATTTTCGGGCTCATTTTAATAGCTCTGACACCCTCCATTCAAACGATCACCTTTCATTCGTTTCTTAAGCTAGGATCCCGACTCGCATATGGTTTTCTAGCTGGCCCAATGGCCTTTCATTTTCTGGTACTCCCGTTTCCAGATCGTAGCTGGTTACCGAGATATTCGCCGAAAACTGCGAAATTTCCACAAAATGCCACTCCGTTTTTTTTCGAAAACTCTTTATAACTTTTTTTGCAAAGGCCCTGCCAAGCTAATGTTTTAACAAAAGTTAGGCATGAGTTGGCCAAACAAAATGAGCGCCCCAAAGTGTGCGGTTAGGGGGGGGGAGGGGGGGGTGTTTTGGCCTCTCAAAGGTGTTCGAAAAAAATTTTTTTCTGCAAAGCTTAGTTGTTAGCATACTGTTATATGCAGTTTTCTGTGCTGAGTTCGAAAATGCATTCAGTTTAGCTAGATTCGCTCTGGATCGGGAGAAATTGGCGTCCAAAGTTGAGAACAACCCTTTTTCTTGACTGGCACTACTCGCTAGTATGACCATTAACCGCGGTGCAATGCAGTTTTTCTTACGTAGTTTTTGCTGCTGATTCCGAAAATAACTTTATTTTTGCTCTACGTTGCACACTTTTGAAGATATCGGCATTTTTATGATTTGGGAACAAAACGGCTGCACTTGCTATAACATGCTCGTTTGAAAGGTGACTCAATTCAGTCGCATCTAGGGTACAGAGCCATAAAAATTTGTATCACCTAATGCAGTTTTTCCCGCTGATTACGAAAATGACATCTGTTTTTCAATCTGACTGCTCCTGAGCTACTTATGTAATTTTTATGCCCTGGTACTCAGACAATAAGTTATCTGTCAAATCTGGACATAATATGGTATCTATCTGGTGCAGTTTTCTCCGCTGATTCAGAATATTATCATATTTTTGCGCTACGGCCACTCTGTCGCAAGTTATGGACCTCCAAGGTTTCATTAAGAAACATGCCGTAAGAAGCCGTAATCCTAAAATAAATGTTCAGCATTCATGCATTTCTGAAATGAACCTTTTGTCAGTCAATAGCGTACCCGACCTATTTTGACCCGCTGAGTTCAAAAATGGCGTTTGTTTTTCTCTACTGCTGTTCAATTTTGAGATATTACTGATCAAACAAAATTTGCATTAATATTCATATATCTCCAAAACGAGTAACTATAGATTAAAACAAACGCCATTTTTGAACTCAGCGGGTCAAAATAGGTCGGGTACACTATTGACTGACAAAAGGTTCATTTCAGAAATGCACGAATGCTGAACATTTATTTTAGGATTACAGCTTCTCACGGCATGTTTCTTAATGAAACTTTCGAGGTCCATAACTTGCGACACAGTGGTCGTAGCGCAAAAATATGATAATATTCTGAATCAGCGGAGAAAACTGCACCAGATAGATAGCATATTATGTCCAGATTTGACAGATAACTTATTGTCTGAGTACCAGGGCATAAAAGTTGCATAAGTAGCTCAGGAGCAGTCAGATTGAAAAACAGATGTCATTTTCGTAATCAGCGGGAAAAACTGCATTAGGTGATATAAATTTTTATGGCTCTGTACCCTAGATGCGACAGAATTGAGTCACCTTTCAAACGAGCATGTTATAGCAAGTGCAGCCGTTTTGTTCCCAAATCATAAAAATGCCGATATCTTCAAAAGTAGGCAACGTAGAGCAAAAATAAAGTTATTTTCGGAATCAGAAGCAAAAACTACGTAAGAAAAACTGCATTGCACCGCGGTTAATGGTCATACTAGCGAGTAGTGCCAGTCAAGAAAAAGGGTTGGTCTCAAATTTGGACGCCAATTTCTCCCGATCCAGAGCGAATCTAGCTAAACTGAATGCATTTTCGAACTCAGCACACAAAACTGCATATAACAGTATGCTAACAACTAAGCTTTGCAGAAAAAAATTTTTTTCGAACACCTTTGAGAGGCCAAAACACCCCCCCCTCCCCCCCCCTAACCGCACACTTTGGGGCGCTCATTTTGTTTGGCCAACTCATGCCTAACTTTTGTTAAAACATTAGCTTGGCAGGGCCTTTGCAAAAAAAGTTATAAAGAGTTTTCGAAAAAAAACGGAGTGGCATTTTGTGGAAATTTCGCAGTTTTCGGCGAATATCTCGGTAACCAGCTATGATCTGGAAACGGGAGTACCAGAAAATGAAAGGCCATTGGGCCAGCTAGAAAACCATATGCGAGTCGGGATCCTAGCTTAAGAAACGAATGAAAGGTGATCGTTTGAATGGAGGGTGTCAGAGCTATTAAAATGAGCCCGAAAATTGCTGCCGACCCAACTTTGAGGGGGTGTAGCTCCGGTTCTAGGGGGTTGCTGGTGGCCGGGCATGCACCGTTGGTCTTCGACTGTGCTCTATTTTAATAGATATAAATATCAGCCAGATCCGTGAGATGGCCCTGCTTGCCCCCTCAAAGCTGACTTTCTCGCAAAATGCATCTTAAATACGTATGTAAAAAATTCTAGTTTCCTCGATTGTGTGACGTCATAAAAATGGTGCGTTTGTGTTTGGTGTTGGTTTTCTCCATCTCTGCTCTCTTCTACCGGTTTCCCATGGCTCGAAACCCCAACAGGTTTTGCGCCGTTTGTCACTGCAAAGTTTGGGATCGGTCGGCTACCTGCTCCAACCCATTTCCGTCGAAAATGACCCTACTCGCTTTGCCAAAATTCTTGGAGGAAATCACTCTTACCTGTGGGGATTTTAATGGTTTTAACATTATATCCAGTCAAAAAAACATGAAACCTAACCTCCAAATCAGCTCGACTTGCAACGGTAATTAATATATTCTTAGACCTACGTACGTACTGTACAACAATTAACTTATACACGATTGGAACTTTATCCAAAACACCACCCTTCCGCTCAATCCCACCTCCATCACCACTCCTACACTCCTACCGGTACCACCTCCACCAGTAGCTCTAAAACCATCGTTATTATCGACAAAAGTTGGTAAGAAGAGCTGTTGGGGCTTTTGGTTACTATCGTTAGCTATGCCTTGACTCAGGTGGGAGTATATTTAAAAAGAAAACCAAAACAATTCCAAACTTTCTATATTTAGGTCATTATTTACGCTCGTAAACACAAACTGTACCCTCTGTATGGCTTTACGGTTCTCCTGAAAAAGCTCTGGCGTAGACGCCTCGCAAGCGCCAGCAATGTTACTCTTGTTTCGTATCGACCGCTCTTACCCGAGTCGGACTCGGTCTTGCACATCTGAACAACATACAGTTTAGGCGCCAGATACGTATGCACTGGCCGAGTCAGACTCTTTTCTTCTATTCAGTTTTGCTTTTGTTTTGTTTTTGTTATTGATATTTTGTTTTGTTTTGTTTTGTTCTCTTCGTTTATTATTATATTTTGTTTTTGTTTTTTTTTTTCGTTTTTTTTTTGTTATTGATATTTTATGTTTTGTTTCGTTTTGTTTTTCTTTTATAAAAATATTTCAGATTGACACAAACCAAACCAAACCAAACCAAACCAAACACCCTTCTTCCCCGAAGCAACAACAACAACAACAACAACAATGACCAAACAAGAAAACATAACTAACACCCCCCCACACACTTAATATCAAAAAAAATTTTTTTGAAAGTAGGAAAAAATTTTTTCTCTTCTCAAAAATACAAAAAAAATTTTTTCTCTTTTCGAAAAATAGAAAATTTTCTTTTTCTTTTTTAAAAAATATTTCTTTCCATTTTCGAAAAATAGAAAAATTTTTTTCGAAAAGAGAAAAAAATTTTTCGAAAATAGAAAAAAATTTTTCTCTTTTCGAAAAATAGAAAGAAAAAGTGCGTCCAAAAGTACTGGGACCCTATACTACTTAAGGCCCTGCTTTTTCTCGGTTTTCTGAAGGTGCTCGCAAAATTATTGCGCCACCATAACTTCCAGGCCGATTTACACTATAACATTATACAAACTAAAGGCCGGGCAGCGTGATCTGAGCTTTGGCCGACCTCGCTTCCCAAATGTCAGTTTACAATAGCGCCGCGCCGGGAAGCCTCACACACCGTAATTATGCAGTTGATGTGCATGTTTACACCAATTGGCACTAGTTTTTTTTACTACGGACGCCATCAAAATTATGCATCCTTTACCCCACGTCAACAACGTGGTTCTCAACTGTATACACCTATGCCGGTGATCAAAGCATGATCAAACAGTTACAAAGAAGAGGAGCAGATGAGACGCAAGTACTGTGGGAAACATATATGTTTTATGTATATGTTTTAAAACCTAAATATGTCTGTTTTTGGGAAAACATATATGTTTATGTTTCTCAATATGTTTGCATGTCAAATATGTTTTGTATTTATATGTTTTGAGGCCAATATGTTTCTGGAAACATATACATATTTTTGCTATAGGAATTCATGATTTCAAGACTTTTGGTTGCTGTTTGACAGTAAACTTTTCTAAAATCTGACTTTCACTTAAACTTATTGAATCTGAGTATGCTATCTAAATTGTTGCAAACCGTTTTAAATAGGAAATTCAGAATCTCAAGTTTGAATTATCGAAAATAAGACAAAATATCAGTGAATAAGCGACTTTTACACAAATATGTTTTATGTTTAAAAATATGTGCATATTCAATTTTCAGAAACATATAACCATATGTGTTATTTATATGTTTGATTGGCGAAAAACATATATGTATAGTTATATTAATATGTTTTAAAAATTTCGATATTTTCCCACTGTAGACGCAAGGCTGATAGGGGTCATCCAGAAAAAAGGAAGCATTCGGATTCGGATAACAATTCACAAAGCGACACAGGAGCTGGAGCTTTGAGAGTGATGGAAGCAGCCAGAATTATCGCTAAAAAAGCCATATTCAGCAAAAGAATGAACAAGTTGCTGATAGCTAACCTGTAAACTGCTGCCCCGGTTCAAGATTTTCTTGTCCTTCTTCATCATAGGCGTTCATTTGGGTTGTCACGTCTTGCCACAGTCGTTCCTTCAACTTTGTGTTTCAATATTGTTTGAGGCTACTTCGCCATAGCTGCTTGTAAGCTTCGACGGCGCCAACAACCTAATTTTCTGCTCAACAGACAATCTTTTTCGAACTTCATCCAAATTTTCAGCTGACTGAGCGC
Organism: Sabatieria punctata; assembly: GCA_030248155.1. Classification (NCBI taxonomy): domain Eukaryota; kingdom Metazoa; phylum Nematoda; class Chromadorea; order Araeolaimida; family Comesomatidae; genus Sabatieria; species Sabatieria punctata. The sequence goes on from JASANB010001378.1 coordinate 301,306, forward strand.
TCCCCTCCATAATACTGATTGTTTCATACCAAAACAATATTATTTACACATTTCTACCACTGCAAACTCAACATAAAAATAGTTTAACTACATTTTTGTCGCACGCGGAAAGATCTCGTGTGGCGTTTGAGCGCGTTTCATACTTCAGATGAGTTTTTCCACAGAAAAGTCGTGACTTCGCCTGTTCCTTCTTGTCTTCACTTTCTCATAGACATTCAGCGGTTATCTGGAGTTCAGGGGACTAAAAGCTAGTTCCACAGTCTTCAGACTGCACTGTTGAGTGCGATACATACGACATGTGGCAACAAGTAACAACTATAATAAGCGATTTAAGAGCGTCGCACCACTGGCACTGGAAATTATAAAGTGCGCGTCACTGGCGAATCTAAGCAGACTTATGTACCGACTTAAGAACACGATTTAAAATAATTAAACAATAGAACAGAAGCGATGGCGCTCCTTCCTTCACATAAATTCCAGAGGCCCGAACCACAACGGCCCAACGCGGACAGAAAACAGGGTACGCACACACTAGTCCTCGTCAGTACCTATAGGTGTATGTACTAAGTAGCGGAAAGCGGCCGATCAATAGCCTAACCCTACACTAGACTGGCCGGCCAGTCCAAAGTGACTCTGGTTTAATTGAATTGGACGTGAGAGCGTAGCTGATTGATCATATCATAGGCCTTCTCCATTTTTGGTGTCGGAACTGCAAAAAATTACCAGAAGGAATGACTAGTATATAGTGTCAATGCAGGTGTATTGAAGTTGGCGCTTCCGTGTGGGAGCCGTATTTTACCGCAAAATAACTCTGTTTTTCGTAATTTTTCGTGTTTAAAGTTGCCTTTTGCTCAAGTTTTGTTGATAACTCAGTCTGCTATCCTGTGAGAGTGCGAGTTGGCTGGTAAAGGACTTCTCTGAGGTAGTGTCGTTTATATTGCTAGCGTCGTCGCTCTATACACATACAGTGTAACTAAGATTGAATTTCACATATTAGGCATTTGATGCAATTTTAGCACCAATGCCTGTGGTGCTATCTTAACAAGGACAGCTTGGCCAGTGGTCAGGTGTATCACAACCGAACCGAACACCCAAACCCGCGTTCTAAGAGTGAGATGGAGTCTTCAGCTGCTCTATATCTGGCAGCGCGCAGCATGTTATCAGAAGCTGCTAAAGTGGTTCTGGCTCAGTCAATGTTCAGAGTCACCAAAGAGCCCTTGTTCTCCATTTCTACGGAGCAATCTGCAAGACCGAAACTCCATTGCATCTTGGGGCTGTCTGAGAAGCTCTTCACGCTGATAGAAAGCATCGCTATGGAGCTGGACCTGGGAGAGTTTGGTAAGCACAAATTTTATTAAATTTGTCATGAATGCTATATTAAGATAACTTATCAAGTTATGGTTTCATCGATGATGGAGCCGTTTTCTCTGAAACTCTACGCGTTAAAAAATGTACAAGTTACAAGAATACAAGTCGATGAAACCTCCTTGAAGAGAAAGCAGGAGCTAAAGAGGGCTCTAGATGCTCTCACTACTGTTCGATTGGAGCTCAAAGAAAAGCAGCGTCAGTTGCAGCAGTACGAATTCTTACTGCTTTCAATGAATCGAGAAGGCTGTCACAAAGACCCCTGCCTTCACAGGGAAAACGTGTTTTGAGATACGGTTATTGCGATGTGCTAACGTACAGTTACAGACTGTCAGTTATAGACGTACTGTCTATTTCAGTCATGTTAATTAATCGGTTGGAAATTAGTGTTTATAACGAGACTAAGGACTTTCAGTTTGATGTTGTTAAATTTGTTTTTGCGAACCGTCCATAAACGACGTCGTTCCAGAAGGGGGAGGGGGGTCGGCTGAAATGCGACGATAGACGACGCACTAGGAGGGGGAGGGGGTTAGCAAAAAACGACGTCGCTTGTTTCGGAATTTTAGGGAACTTTGAATGTATTATTTTCGATTTATGTACATTCTGTCAAAGATTTCTACATTCAAAAAAGCTTCCCAGAGTGCTGAAGGGATCTATTCAATTCATTGTACAGTATGGCAACAAGAAAAATGACAGTACTGCATCTGCTGCACTTTTATCGGGGGGGGGGGGGGGTAAACGTAAAACGACGTCGCCTAGGGGGAGGGGTTCCCCAGAAACGACGCAAGGCGATTTTGGGGGGAGGGGGGTCAGAAAAATCAGGATTTTGGAAGGACGTAGTTTATGGACGGCCCCTATGGTAAATGTGTATGTGTATAGACAAACAACACTACTGGTATAAGGTGCCGGTGCCATATATGGACGTGTAGAAAATTACTTGAGTGTAATAAATAGTACTGTATGTTGTGTGTACATAAAAATATAATCTGAAATGCGTGAGTATGCTGTCTACATAACGAACGTCTAGAACTCACAGACACAATAGATAAAACTAAACTGATTCAGAAATCCAGAAATTCGCTTTTGTTGGCCAGTTTCAACTAAGGGAGCACTAATGTGAACGGAGTTAGGGCCCCGCATTAGGCATGCCGATTGCATTACCTAGGGGGCCAGTCGCTCTTTGCAACGTGTGCATCAGTGGTGCTGATACTGTACCGGATCAATGTGTTCTTTTAGAAATATTCACCTGATTACATAATTTGATTACACAAGCAACATTCTCACCTTGTCACAGAACATGTCGCAGGCCTGTTCATAAACTGATCTCTTATTCCAATGTGTAGTATAGGAGGAAATGCATATACTCGCACGGAACACTATAGATTGTAATACAGAGCAGCGGTTGGAAGCGAAAATTCTGCATTATGCCTTTGTTATTTATCCATGGCTGACTAAATTAGCTCAGAAAAGATACCTAGCTATACTAAGCTAATTGTAGCCATAATTAGTTCTAAGTTACCCCCTTAGCCTAGTATGGCCTTGTAGCCATACTCGGCTATATAGCCAAAGATAAAGAGCCCTCGGCTATATGCTTAAATTTCCCAAAAGAAAAGAGATTTTGTTGGTGTTGCCCATATTGGTGACGTGAATACCATTTATGGTATTTTGATAAGAATTTTTCAGGGGATGATGCACACATGTAATAGGGGGGTCTGCCCCCCAACCCGACTTAGGCCAGACGCCCCCGGATGCCCCCCCCAAGACGATTTCGCCGACCCCCCCCCCCCCTCCGATTTTCTGGCAAGTAAATTTTTGGGCAAATTTTCGCAATTTTTTAGAATTTCAGACACAAAAATTGCCAAAATCGCCTGCAAAACAGCAGTTTTTAGCTTTATTTCAGCCCAAATTAGCGGCGATTTTTAGCCCAAAAATTGCGATTTTTGAGCGTTATTTAGTGCCCTTCCCCCTCCCAAAATTTTGGCTCAGACCCCCCCCGGCCGGCGCCAGACCCCCTCAACCCCCCTCCCCCATCGACGGATGACCTGTTACATGCATGGGATGATGTGTCTACAAAAGTCTAGGGTCTTGTGTGACTTTCAGCCGAATGTCCTCATTAAGTTTTACAGAGTTATCGGCCTTGGGCAAAGGCGGAAGTCAGCAAACAGCTATTAAGGCAGAGAGAACGCCGTTACATTAGCTCACGGTAACAATCCGAATCAAGTCACAAAGCAGTGTCTGTGGCTGGTGCTGGACTACGTACGGTAAATAATCCGGCCAGGACCACCAATAACGTGACCAGGTTACTGTATTGGATTTTACCCAGTCGCCATCTCGATATCATGAAACAGGTCCCGACACGGTGTTTCCTACAAATACTTTTTTAAAAACATAACATACTACATACAGTAGGTACCGTATTTTAACTGATATAATCCAAGATCTCTCCCCTCCCATCCAAGACCCATGATCTCTCCGTTTTTTCTTCATTAATCTACACATGGGTTGTATGGTATAAACCCCTCGACAAATACCTGGACTTGTCTGGCAATATGCTAGCCCGACCAAAGGAGTGACCAGTCAGGTCCCAATGACTGCGAGTGTTTGGTGTTAAGGTTGTCCTCTCCGAATACACCGAATGTAGATCACCAGTAGAAGAAAAGCGAATAGAAAGAAACATGACCAGTCCACCTCCTCCACGTGCTCCATAACCAAAACTGGTCCACTCTAAAAGGATATGTAGATCGCTTCCCTACTAGTATTCGCGAACTGTACATAGTATTTTTGGTTAAACTACAATCTTTAAAAAATGATGGGGGATAGGTCCGAGAATCACCGATATTTTAATTAATTGTTTTGAATAGCAATTTTAAGATGGTATTTTTAACAAGAAGGTATAGTATACCGACGGCGAGAGTATGTGTTGCCAGTTTCTCAGTCGGGTAGACTTTAGCATCGACCACCATCTCCATCGGTTCTGTAGTTTTGAACAATAATCTTAGGCAGCTTTTCTATAAAGGTGCTAAATACAGGGAACCTGTTCCTATTAACTGGAAGATTAATAAGGAAGTGGCTTTAAACACTTGTGCACAATATCTTATTAAGTCTAAATGTCATACAAACTGTCCTGAAATTATGGATTATAGAAAACTTTTTGAAAAAATTATTGATAATCGAATTGGGTTTTTTATTAGAAATACAAGACATACAGATATATCTCAATTGTCAAAGCAATATGAAGTTAAAGCAGAGCTAGAAAGATTGCAAAATAAAAATTGAAAGAATTGTGTATATAACCCATCCGTCTAGTATTGTATGGTCATTGTTTTGTTAGTGTATTTATGTACAATAAACTCCTTCAATATACAGGGTGTGCCAAAAAAAAACAACCCAGCAGAGTTTTTGCTGTAGCAACCGCAAATCTCAACCGATTTGAATGAATCCTTTTTTAAATGAAAGATAAATAAATTCTTGAAAGATTGATGTACCGTTTATTAAGATAGCCTGCTTAGTTCCTGAGATATTTGCCCTCAAAGTCAAAACAGAGATTTTGGCAATGAACAAGAGTGATAAAGAACAACCCAGCAGATTTTTTACTTTTGCAACCATGAATCTGAACCGATTTCAATGAACCCTTTTTTTAATGAAAGATTGATAAATTCTTCAAAGATTGGTGCAATTTTTATTGAGATTCACAGTTTAGTTCTTGAGATATTTGCCTTCTAAGTCGAAACAGATTTTTGGCAAAGAACAAGAGCGATTCCGTTGCATTTCATAATAAAGCAGATTCCTACTGCTGGGGCTAATGATACTTTAGTGCTGAAGTAAACCGAGCTTCTGTGTCACCTGTAAAGCCTCCAAGAACCCTTAGCAGTAGCAGGAATCCGATTTATTACGAAGTGCAGTGGAATAATAGAAAATCGCTCTTGTTCACTGCCAAAATCACTGTTTTGATTTTGAGAGCCAATATCTCAGGAACTAAGCAGAGTACATTAATGAAAATTTCAGCAATCTTTTAAAAATTTATTTATCTTTCATTTAAAAAAGGATTTATTCAAATCGGTTGAGATTTGCGGTTGCTACAGCCAAAAATCTGCTGGGTTGTTTTTTTTTGGCACACCCTGTATAATTGTTTCAGCTGATAAAGCTGCAAATAATTTAATTTTTATTTGTAAAAAATACTATTTGTTGGTATTATGTAAAGAACTTGGGATTACATATTCTAACAATAACTTTACAGTTTTAGGCAATGCAGTGTATAAACCATATAATTTATCTCAGATACAAGTTATTAAAAGACACGAAAAGTTGGTTGCTAAAATACCAAATTTGAAGTGGAATAATGAAAATGAAACCTTGCCAATAATTTTTGCTACACCTAAACTTCACAAAAATCCATATAAATTTCGGTTTATTGCTGGAGCTAGCAAATCTTCTACTAAGCCTCTTGCAGTTTTGTTACATAAAATACTGGGTCACTTTAAGCAACATTTTCAAGCTTACTGTCGTACAGTTAAAGAACGGAATGGGATTAATTGCTACTGGTCTATTAATAGCAGTCTTGAATTATTAAATGTAATTAAGAATTACAAAAATAAGATCCATACAGTTGTTTCTGCTGATCTTAGTACCTTGTTTACTAGTTTGCCACATAACTTGATAGCTGAAAACCTATCTTACCTAACAAGGCTTTGTTTTAAACATGCCAATAAACGTTAAATTGTTGTAGGTTTTAATAAAATTTATTATGCAGAGACAGCAAATTGAAATAGACAGTGTATTTTGGATGAGATCGAAGTAAAGTTGCTTATCGATACAGTTTTGAATGAAAATTATGTTTGTTTTGGTGATCTGTTATTTAAGCAAATTTGTGGTGTACCTATGGGTTCTAATGCAAGTCCTATGATTGCAGACTTAGCTTTGAGTGTAATTGGATACAGATTTTTAATAAAACCAGAAAACAGAGATATGGCCAAGAAGATTGGTTGGACATTTAGATATATTGATGATTTATTATGTATCAATTGTGGTCAGTTTATGGAATATGCTAAAAAGGTGTATCCAAATTCTTTACCTTTGGAAGAGAGCTCACAATCTCGTACGTCAGTTAATTTTTTGGATTTACATATTAGAGCTGAAGGAATACTAAATATTAATGTCTATGATAAGACTAAACATTTTGGATTTAGTATGGTTAAGTTTGTCCTTGCTAGTAGCAATGTACATTCCAATTTAGGGCTTCGAGTCTAGTTTACTCAACTTATCAGATTTGTTAGAATTTGCAGTGATTTACATAATTTTTTGGTTAATACTAAAGAAATTACGAAGGTGCTTTGCCAAAATGGTTTAAAAAAGAACAATTGCTATGTACGTTATTTAAATTTGCTACCAAATATCGTTCAGCATTAGTTAAATTTGGTATTCTTGACAAGTTACATGTTGTGGCTATAGCAAACAAAATATTTACCTGAAGGGCTTTTTAGCCTCCAGCCTTTTTGGCTGGTAGTTTGTCGCAGTCTTTAGGGCTGCGTTGCTTTCCTTGCATCAGGCAAGGAGGGTTCCTTCCAGCTCTGGCTGGATTTTTTTCTTTTTCTATTTTGTTTTGTTTTTCCCGCTTTTTAGGATCTGAATTACAGGTAGGTTTTGTTTTGGCAGGACGCAAACTGGACATTGGCTGACAAGGTGGCACGTGCGGTCAGAGGTCAATCGATATCAGACTTTTTCCTTTAGCGCTACCTGCTGCGGCTCCTGTGTAATAGTGGACGCGGCTAGTGCTTTATTTTGTCCTTGCTCTCTGTTGGTCTGGCCTTTGGCTGCTATGATACGAAGCAGGACTATTAGGCGACGCCGATTAGGCGATGCCGATTAGGCGACGCCGATTAGGCGATTTAGCGATACTATTAGGCGACGGTACTATTAGGCGACAAGAATAATTTTTTCTGTAAATCCGTGCGGCAACATAGGTTACCACTAAAACATTGCAGAACAATGCAAACAGCACAACAGCAATTAAAACAAAGCATAACAAAAATAGCAAACCAATTTCAAGGACTCATTTAAAAAATAAGTGCAACACCATGGATGGATAAATTCCAACTCACTGAGCGTTCATTAAGTAGAGTATCGGGATTTCTGCGCATGTCGTCATACATGGGCCGCGGGGGGGGGGGTTCGGGGGTTTTTGCCCACACCCCAACTTGGGCTCAACCCGCCAAACGACCCCACCCACCCACCTGAATCCGACTTTTGTTCCTGACCCACACGCCAAAATCGCCGCGACCCCCAAACCGGCAGGCCTACCCCAAAATTTTCGAATTTTGACTACCGCCAACCCATTTTTCCGGCCCATGTATGCATGTCGCAGAACCTTTATAAAGCGCCAGATGGATGGACGCGCCGCATCAAATTCTCGCTGCGAAACTCTGTGAGCTGCTTCCGCAAAGTTATTGGTGAGATCGTCTGCATCCAGTGTGTTAATAAACATAGCAACCGGAAAAATAGGTGGCCGACCCGACGGCCGCTCGCGTTCTCGACCCAAGCTGGGGAATAAGGGCAAATGCCAGAATCTGAGTTAGAAACAGTCAGGGCCCGTGAATATAACCTTGCTTAGCTATAAGTTCACGAGTTATAAGATTAACGAGACATGATTTTAGTGCCACTTAGCCATGCATAGTTAAAAATAGTGCATTTAGGCTTACAGCTGAATATGGCCCTTGGCCTTGACCCTTGAGTGATTCGGAGGGGACGCCTAATTGGTAGCGATCGATCGGAAATCCGGTTCCGGTTCCGGTTCCGACCGGAACTGGCGGTTCCTGTTCCGGTCCGGTTCCGGTGAAAAAGGGTACCGGAACCGGAACTTTTTTATTCACTATTTTTGATGGATATTCAGTTACATCAAGTATTATTGCGTCTGTTTAATAAAGTGCGCAGCTCAGTGGGGGCAGTAGAATTTGCATGAATGGGGAGAAATTATGCAGTTTTCCATGTTATGCATCATTAGAAGTGCCTCTAAAGACAATTTTCGGTGAAATTATGCAGGTACAGGCAGTGTTTAAAGCTGTATTGTTGTTTTCGAACAGGTTTCTCAACTGACTTAAGGTGCAAAAGTGGAAAATTTGTTGTAAGTATCTGTACTAGCATGCTGGACCCATTTAAGACGATTTTCAAAAAAAAATTTTTTTTTAAATTTTCAAAAAAAAAGCAAAAATTTTTGGCCTTCAAAAAAATCTTTCTTAACAACTGTGCCTTTAAGGCAGCTAAAAACATCTCCGAAGGTGACAGATCAAAGCTGAAACCTGAAAATGTTGAAAAGCTTCTCTTTCTGAAGTACAATTTGCGTGCTCTTGACTACTGTTATTGAAAAGTCTGTATTCTGTTGTTGATTTGAACTTCTGCTGATGTTTATAACAGGAATTTGTACACGACGTGCCTATAAATACGTTTCTATAAATTTTGGACCGAATATTGAAAAAGTTCCGGTTCCGGCCGGCACTTGGTGGTTCCGGTTCCGGCGAAAATTTTGGTTCCGGTCGATCGCTACTAATTGGTACTATTATCTATTAATGTTTTTTTTGTCGCCTAATAGTACCGTCGCCCAATCGGCATCGCCCAATCGGCATCGCCTAATCGGCATCGCCTAATAGTAGCGTACCGGCTATGATACCAGTCAAAGGTAGTCACTTGTTTCTAAATGTATAGATGGTTTGTTTTAGAACAATAAGCTATGGCGGAGGAGCCTGTCACTAAAAGACCAAGAATGTGTTTGATGATGCTTTTACCTACTGATATTGTGACGCTATGTGCTTTTTTCATTAAAATAAGCCATTCTAAGCTCATTTACACCTAACCAGGCATATTTTTATCATAATTTTTTATGCAAAATTCTTCCAAAAAATTCCTGAGGGGGGTAGCGGCCGGCTAAGGGGGGATGGTCAGAGCCTGAGGGGGCAACCCACCCTCGGCTCCTCCCTTTCCCTATGTCTGGCTACTGGTATCATGACGAATTATTTAAATATAGCAGTGGAGCTGAATGCGACTGGAAGTGCTTGTCAAATGCTTATTGATCTAAATATCCACAGACCTTCAATTCAAGACGTTGTCGTCAAAGTCATTGACCTCCTTCGTCAAGTAGTCGATGCTATTTCGAGCCGCGCATGCTTTCAAAATTTTGTTCGCTTAACCAATACGTGAGCAAGGAAAAAATTTAATTGTTTACATAATGGCATTACACATGGCAACTTCAGAGTTCTCATCAATTCAGTCTAACTCTGAAATAATCATCAAACCCGACCAAGCATTAACTGAGTGCAACTGGCTCTTTGATTGTCTGAGCTGCGGCTGGTATTGTTGCTCTCTGTTGAAGGAGCCTTATCATTATTGAGTTCCTCCTGTTCCTCACTATTGTCTTCTGCCTCCTCATCAAGGTAGCTGCTGGGTGAAGACTCGAGAGAAAATGACAGCAGCTTTTAGGTCCGTATGTTGGTGTCCAGTTATTCCTTGATATATTTGGATTTGGCGGTGAGGAAGATCACAACACATATAGACATGTTGGTTTTGACTTGCTTTGCTAGTGATGGTGGCGTTGTTTAACGATTAATGCAGTGGTCCAAACATACTTTTGTGCATTGCGTAATAACCGTTTAACTTGACCAACTAGAGAAAATGTGTACTATGTACTACTACTAACTAATATACTATACTACTAACAGTATTGTACAGTACGTATGTACACGTGCGAATGTTTGGAACCCTTCGCATGGAAGTACACTGGTACGGCTTTTTATTGTTATGGCCACCACGCATTCACGATCAATTAATCAGCGTGCTGAGCATGCAGCCTGTTCGCAGAGGCGCCGATAGTCAGGTGTGGACATAACTAATCACACTGGGGCACTTGAATGTTCCAAAGTGTTCGCCTACCTACACTCCTTTCACTCCAATACAGTGTACTGTAAGAAAAGTCCGTTCATTGTAAGAAGCGAGACAACAGCTTCCTACTGTTGCTAAGTAAATTTATTTTAAATATAATTAAATTATAATTTACTTACCACATGCCCAGAGAAATATAATTAAATTAAAATTTACTTACCATATCTGAGAAAAATTTAATTTAATTATAATTTACTTACCATATTTAATTAAATTAAGTACATTAAGTATATTTAAAATAGGCCTGATTTTGGCGTCTAACACCTTCAGCTTTGCTTCCTCCAAGCAAGGATGCTATAACAGTTAGCTAGAATGAAAACCAAACAAGGGGGTCACAGGTTAAGTCAACAACAGACTCGGACCAAAGGGGCTGAGGGTGAGGGGGGTTTACCCAACTCAGGCTCTGAATTACCGCCCCTCCGGCTACCACTACCCCTTATAGATTTTTTTAAGAAAAAAGTTTGCCTAGGTTAGGTGTGAATGAGCTCAGACTACCTTATTTCAACCTATTTAAACGAAAAATAAGCCAAAAACCTTAAATCTAGCGAAAAATCGGACTTTTTGGTTTACCATTCTCTCAACCACCCATTAGCCGCCGCTACCCCCTCCAGCCAGCCCCCTCAAAATTTGAAATTGAATCACCCCTCAGCCGAAATGATAGCCCATGTCTGTCAACAGTAATAATGACAGTTCATCAGAATTAAAAACTCAATCTCAAGAGGCTTTCCAGCCAATTTCTGCTTGCGTCCACAACAGATAAAGCCTGTAAGACTGAACATATGCTATCGCACAGCAAAACTGCTGAAAAGTACCTAATATCCACACTTAGCTTCGTGGATAAATTGGAGTAGTTTGTTTTGTGGCAGATTAAGAGAAACAAGCGCAAAGACGAAAGGCGGTTTTGCGGGCGGGAGGAAAGTTGTAGTGTAACTACGTATGGCTTGCTATTGAAAGGTATAGACACCGGCAGACACTCACGCAGCACCTGTATGCTGCCAAAAAGGTTCAGCAATAGCTAGGCTTGTGTAAGTAAATTAAGCATATTTTAAGTAAATTAAGTAAATTATTTTTGGTAAGTATAATTTACAAATTATAATTATAATTAACTTTTCCTGTTTTCGTAGAAATTTAATTTAATTTTAATTTACTTACCAAATAATTTACTTGTATTAGTAAATTTCTAAAAAATATAATTATAATTATAATTATAATTTACTTAGCAACAGTACAGCTTCCCCGCACAGCGATTTTAACCAATACTATGTTGGCCCACCAGTGGAAAACTATGCATTTTTTTAGCATTCTGTGTGACAAATTTTACATTAAGTCATTGACAATAACTTTATACTAATTCTGTCATTGGGACAATCAAGTGCCATCTTTGTCGGCTTCTGGAGTTGGCTCTGCAACGTGCGCTGTAAGAATAAGTAGTCTATGCTACCACATTCTAGGTTTACCTGGTACAAGACAGTCGTGAATGTCTTGCAAATCTAAATCAGTGGTTGTGGCAGTTTGTTGGCACCTCTGTCGGTCAATCAGCACAAAATAGCTGTTGCGAGTGCACCGCTGTCCTGCACCCTCATATTGGAAATAAATTTGTGCCTTCACGTTTTTCAGCTATTTCTGTTGGACGTTTTCTCCTTTCACAATATTCGGAAAGTTCCATGCTATCACAGAGCCGCTTCTGTCAAACTAAAAACACCATACTTATTATAATTCAAATGAACAAAGTAATGTATAGGTGAATTTACTTTCAAGTTTCAAGTTTTACTCGCATAAAACACGGTAAACTTGCGAGAACAGAGAAGATTACATAACAGTCATAAAACGACCACTCACAACCTGTTCAAAGAAATCATTAGAACGACAGAATGATTCAAACTCGCGCGCATTACCATAAACTATGTGTGCAGGAAGGGCATTCCAGATATTAATACAAGAATGCAAAAACGACTGAAAAACGGACTGGCAGATTTGCAAATTGTGAGAATTTACTGGGATTTATATTTACATCTACAGAGTGCATGTGCTTACAGTTGTTATGTAAACAATTCACTGCTACCATACAATTGGTGGTATTTTTTCTATGTCATTGAATTCACAAACAACGGGCGACCCACCCATTCTATGATGGCCTGTGAATACCTTGCTGAGCAAATCTTTGGCCCAGTCCACAGAAACATTCACAAACTTTGCAATCTTCAAAGGGGTGTTGTGAGAAATCCTAGCAGGACCATTTGGCGGCGAGATGTTTCCGATGCTATCAAATTTTTCGCTGACCAGACACCAAATTCCCTGACTTTTTTTAAATTCCCTGACTTTTCCATTACTCAATGACTTTGCAGGTCCGCATGAACCCTGTGCTAGATCCGCACCACGGATCTGACGAAAAATAAAGCCACCAAAAGTAACAAATGTTTAATCAATAACCTCTTCTATGCGGCATTTAACATTGGATTTTTCCAACACAGAATGCTTAGCGTAAAGTTCATAAAGCTCCAGGTAGTTCAACCCATAGAAGTTGTTGTGTCGTCTCAGCCAGCACTTGAAGTCATTGATCTTTCTCCAACGTGGCATGCTATAGGAGCGGCTTCGGTGCAATGGCAGATCCAGTTGGTTCTCATTTTACCTACTCGTAACCAGCTTTCGGTAGCCTGGGTGGAGCGTTGTGCCGACGACCAACTCTTTGCAGCAAGAAACTTGCCGCGCCGAGAGGATGAACCAATACAACCGCTAGGGATGCAGGGGCCGCCGTGACTCAGAGGCAGCGAGCTACCCACTGAGCCAACGACGCGGCAAAGTACCCTTCGACTGACACTGTTTAGAGCCAAGACAATAAAATCAAATCAAATAATAATTCCACATCCTAGCAAACTATAAATTCATGTGCAGGTGTTGTACTACTGTTGGAAAGTTCAGGGTTGAAAAATAGGTTCAGGTTCAAGTCAAAGCCAACATCGAAATTTCAGGTTCAAGTCCATCTTCTAAAAACCTGGACAATAGGTTCAGGTTCAAGTCCACCGATATCTCCAAAAACTGTAGATATTTTGATATTTTGCGCTGCTTGCAACTTTTCTGAGCTATAAGCCTTTCTACTGGCAGAAAAACATACATCAGACTTTACAGGGCAGTGTACTTTCGTTTTATGACAGTTTCAGTTTGAAAATAGGTATAAAATCATGAAATCTTTAAAATTTTGTGCAATCCAACCGAAAATTTTACATAGTTTGCCTAAAAATTGCAGTTGAAATTTGAACCTGTTCAGAAAGTCCAATAAAATGGAACAGGTTCAACTCCGGCTGAAATAAAATAGGTTAAGGTTCAGGTTAAAGTCAACAAATTTCAGGTTAAAAACCTATTAATAGATCCAGGTTCAGTCGGACTTGCCAACAGTATGTTGTACATTTAAAATGTATTCAAACAGAGAAGTGAAGTTACATAGTGTTCTTCACTACTAATCTTATATGTAAGTACTGTCATACGTTTAACCATCAGTGTGCGGTAGGTAGACTGCAGTCTGTAGTACGTACGTAGTTGGCTAGTTGCTGCGCAGTTATAAAACCCTCAGCAGCTACAGTAATTCAGCCAAAAAACATACCCACATTTCATTCCTTCCTTTTGGTGTGAAGTCAGATTTCAAAAATACGAATGCAATTCCAATCGAACAAACACAGAATTAAAATTTGCATTGCATACAGTTCATTTATAATTTTTTCCGCGATATGCGATTGCTACTACCTACTAGCGATTTTTGAAGAAAAACGAAAATTAATTTACGTTTGGCTGGAATCTTATTCGTTACGACGTTACGGAAATTAATTTACGTAACGCGTTACAGCAAGAAATTGGCCGTTTTAATTTCCGTAACACGTTACGATTACGGAATTTAAAATCTGGTAAAACAGAAATAACGTGTACGCAAATTACCGATTTTAATTTACGTTGCCCATCCCTACATGTGTATAGTGAGTAATGTGTGGAAGGAGGGCTAGCTAGCTGACTATATGCGTGCGCAATAAACGTAAAACTAATTCTCTGGTCGCTTTCCGTATGTGTAGGAGTAAAAGCAGGCATGGGCGACCATTTTTAATAATTCGCGCTACGACAACGAAAATATGCTAAAAGGGCCGATAGCATGACCGCATAGGACAATTCAGACAAAAAACCGCATTCGATTTCATTAGAAATTAGAAAAATGCGATTTAATGACAGCCGCCTGCGAAGGACTTTTCTATCGCGCACTTGGTACCATTTATATTATGGGCAATATATTTGAATAACTCGCGCTACAAGAAAAAGTTTGTGCTAAAACGGCGATAGCATGACCGGATGCGATAAATTACGCAAAAAACCGCACTTGATTTCATGAAGAATTAGAGAAATTCGTGTTAAAACAGTTTTTGTGTGAGCCGCGCAGTTTAGTAATTAGCATTTGGTCGCACGTTTGAACTGGGACTGATTTTCTGTGGCGGGATTTACGAAGATGCAACCCACTTGATTGTTTAAAATCTACTAGAAGGCCGTGAATATCCGTAACACAGCTAAATTAATGCGAAAAAGTATGATTGCAAGCGTTGCACAAAATAAAATACTGAAATGGGAAAAATTTAGGGTTACAGAAACTTCAACAACGTTTGTGGGGTTAACGATAAACAGCAGAGAGCCAATTCTTGTATCATTCGAAAGCCTGGAGTCTACTGTACTCAGAACCGATTGAAACCCTTTCGCCAAATTCATCGTTTTATCACAACAATCAGGAACACGAAAAAAATCCACGAAAAAGCCGATTTTCAGTAGTTAAGAAAGAATTCAATTTGTGGGGAGCGCGTCAAACTGCGTTAAGAAAAAGAGTGGTGTTATATAGGTAACAAGTTACGCTGATTTCAAATCCGAGTGAAACCAATTTAAATAAACTCTCCTTTCAACAGAAAATGGACGTTGAAAAACGACGAATTCAGTTTTTGAGAAAAAATGCCCTTTAACAGCTGAATTATGGTTCAAAATACATCTTATTCGATAGCTCGTACTCTGTTTCATATATATGTACATCACTTCATCAATAACCGAACATAAAAAAAGAATTTGCGCTTGAAGTTGCGAAAACCGTGTTCGGACCATATTTTGCCCGTATTTTTGTATTTTCTAGTAAAAGATCCCGAGTGCCCACGCCCGCCAGTGCCCTTACATTGGAGGTTACACCGAGATAGTTTTCTGTTTTGTCCCTGTAAAACGAAATGGCCGAATTTGACAGCGCGCCGAGTGTCAATGCCATGACAACGGATGAAGCCGTAAATTATTGCGTCGCCGCCCGGTAGAGATTAGCCGTTTGCGTGCCTGTTGCACAACCAGGAGGGACAACGTGTCTCTCTCCAAGCAGAAAAGGACGAAATGAAGCAAAGACTAAACCCACAACGTACACACAGTTTTGGAGAAACTCGTCGATGAGAGCTGATCTGTTTCTGTACGTGTGTACTTGGAAATCAGAACATCAAGAGTGATAAACATTTGGTTTCTCCACTTTTCATATCATATGATTACATAACGACTAATGGTGTCATCATGCATGTAACAGCTCCGGGCCAACCTGAGGGAAGGGGGTAGGGGGTTTCCTCAGGTGGGGGGTCGAGGGTGGTTCCGCCCAAAGGAAGGGCCAAAATTTCTAAAAGCTCCAAAACGCCTGGAAATGCGTTTTTAGCACGTATTTTTTCCGTAAGGACGCTAAAAATCGCTATTTTAAGCTGCCAAGTAGCGCTTTAGAGCTAAGAAACAAGCAAAAAATAACAAAAAGGACTTCGAAAAACACCGATTTCTCTTAAATATCAGCAGTGGAAACGCGAAATTCGGTTTCTAATAGCTTTTCAAGCGAAAATTTAGGCTAAACTAAGTGATTTCTGACCCAGTTTGTTACTACTGGGAGCCGCTACTACTTGAATTTTTGGGTCGGGGGTCCCTTAACCTGTCTCGGGGGGCGTGAGGGGGTTGGCCTTTCCAGCAGGGGGTAACCCCCATCCCCTAGTACATGTATGGGTGTCATTATCACGTCTTGTCTGACCGCTTATTATTTAAGCCGCGCAATACACACAGCTGTCTATTATCCTACGTGTTAGCGGTGTTGTCATATAGGGGTCCCAGAATTGCAGCAGAATTCTGGGGATTAGACCAGAATTGCAGTTGCCAACCAGAATTCTGCGCCAGGTTCAGGCTGGGGGCACCAGAATTGCGGTCAGCGTCAGCTGTTGCCAGAGCGCGGCCAGAATTGCGGCGGCACAGAGAGGGCACAAGTGCCGGTCAAGTGTCAAGCTATCTTAATGGTTCTTAGCACCTGACCGGAAGCACGAGGCACACTGCAAAAGCGCCTTAGCATTAGCGGTGAGAAACCAGCCAAATGCATCGCAAAACAGCAGACCTTGCACCAGAGTCACAGATCTGTTTTCGCATCGTTCGATCAGGGAATAATGTCTAATGATTGGCTGTATATTCCATCTAGAAGAACGCCGGAAAAAAATATGTGCCTGAGCGTAGTGTATTCCCCTATGTCGGCTTTGTTGTTTTATCCTTCTGGCAGTACTCCGGAAAAGGATCGTGTTTTGCCACCGCTGGATCTCAGTTTTCCTACCCCAGTTACATCAAAGTGGTCTTTACATGAGCGATTTTCGGACTTTAGCTCAGCTCAGCTGTATTTCTGACCCGGAGTGACTGTGCATATCGACGTACAGGTCGACTGAATGACTCGGCACACTCGCAAAAACAAAATGAGCATAAACCGCTGGGGCTTTGCTTTAATGGTTGAATGGCTTTGTTAAGGTAGCGCTCTGTTATAATCGGACTCAGATGGTGCTCTGGTGTTTTGGTTTGTTATTTGATGCCTCGGAACAGACAGGCACTGCTAACCAGAGTCTCTAATTCGTTACGTCACAGGCGGATTAGCCTGACGGCTGGGTCAACACATGTCAGATTTTGATTGATCAGCTCTGGCCAGCTAAACCAGAATTCTGGGTCACGTGACCAGAATTACGGCTGGCCTCTGCCAGAATTCTAACCAGAATTCTGCCGCAATCCTGGGACCCCTATATGACAACACCCCTTACAGAGACTTGGGCTAACGTTGCGTGAATGACGCTGTCTTTGAGTGAGTGAGTGAATGAGTGCTTTTGCAAATGGTTATATTGTTGTGTTGTGACAGACGCTGGCAAGGAGGCGAGGTGCTCCTTTCCTTACATCCCTCTCACGCAGAATTTTGCTTTGGTATTAAGTAAAGGTGATGGTCTTGAAGCTATTTGCGTTGACTGCTTCCTAATTGGCTGGACGGTTAGACTGGTTGTTGTTTATCAAAAACCATTGGTTTACATAATGCAACCAACCACTTAATTGATTTTCGAAAATTCCATTAGTCCAGGGATGTGAGGTGGGAAAAAAACACCGGAAAAAAACTGTTTTTTTCCGGAAAAAAACCGGTTTTTTTCCTAAGGGTCGGAAAAAAACATAAATCGCGGAAAAAAACTCAAGCTAAAAATAGCTAATTTACGTCATTTTTCGTTTAAAAAATGGACTTTTGCTATGTATAATAGGCCATGCTGACTCAAAACTGTTAGAAAAACAACAAAAAAGACCAAATTTGGCATGAAAAAACAAAAATGCAAACTGCTGTAAGAAAATTTGCATATAGGGTTATTTATGGAACCTGTCAGGCACAGTTTCATGCCTGTTTCGTGATTTATATCGATGTAACACGTGTATTTCTGGTCTAACAAGACTGAGGAAGGCGCTAGAAAGCGTTAGGAATCATAAAACCAGCCTAGGATACTCAGAACTTGGGCTGGAGTTTTTTTCCGCGATTTAGGAAAAAAACCGGAAAAAAACAGGCCGAGGTTTTTTTCGGAAAAATATACAACCCTGCATTAGTCAAACAGCTTCCCCCCCGCACAATGATAATATGCTGGCCCACGCGTGGAAAACAATGCATTTTTAGAGCATTCTGTGTGACAAATTTTACATTAAGTCATTGACAATAACTTTATACTAATTTTGTCATTGGGACAATCAAGTGCCATCTTTGTCGGCTTCTGCAGTGGGCTCTGAAAGCTGTTATGTAAGGATAACTAGTCTGTGCTACAACATTCTAGCTTTACCTGGTACAAGACAGTCGTCAATGTCTTGCAAATCTAAATCAGTGGTTATTGCAGTTTGTTGGCACCTCTGTCGGTCGATGAGCCGAAAATAACTGTCGCGAGGGCACCGCTGTCCTGCACCTCACATTGGGAACGTGAAGGCACAATTTTCAGCTATTTCTTTTGGATGTTTTCTCCTTTCCCAATATTCGGAAAGTTCCATGCTATCACAGAGTCGCTTCCATCAAACTAAAAACACTATACTTGTATGTGTGTACCATGTTCTACTTCACGTTATACTACATGTTCTATCTAGCTCGTTCTAGCTTCTAGTTCTAGCAGCGGCGTATTAAGCTATTAAACAATCAAGTAGCGCCGTAAAGACAGAGAGGCTCCGACCAATTGATTGATTTCGGCTGATTATATAAGTGGCTATTTGCGTCACCGCTCAGCGCCCTTTAATTGTTTTGCTAATACAGTTGTGCCTCGTTAATATGGTCACATCGGGACAAGGCCCAAATGGCCATATTATCGAAATAGCTATATTAACAGATCATAAATCACTCTGTTTTCCATTGTAGGCGGACGAATAGGTACACTAGCTAGCTGGCCATATGTAGCGTATATTTGTTGATGTGTGTATAGACTGTTGTACTACAGCTGTCTTCGCTCTACTTCTTGCATGCTCTAATGGCGGCTCCAGCCAGCCCGCTGACCTCTTCTTTCTCTGTCTCCCTCTAAAAGCCTTCACAGGTGTTTCTCATCTATGGCCTTTAAAAGGGCCACGCTGTCCTCTTTCGCTAGAGTCTGGCTTGTATGTAGCGCTCTGCGCGGCATAAACAATCTACCGAATCGGAGTGCTACATTTGGCATCCCCGGCGGGAGTCAGTGTGCACCCAGCCAGCCTTCTCTCTCTCCACAGCCTTATTTCTTTCCCTCTCTCGGCACATCCTTTGAAGCTGCCTGAATGTTGTGCTAATCTGGGCGCTAAAACGAGTACAATTGCCCTGCTCACCACCTTGGAACTCTGAAAATAAACCTGGCCAGGTTCTGAACCCATATTGGGTCTATTATTGTTCGGAACGTTCCAAGGCTTCTATGATTATGCTCCGTGTGCGCTAATGAGCACAAATTGATTGAAAGTTGCCTCTTGAGCAATGGCTGCCAGAGATTATGTCTCCGCAGCATTTTGAATCGGAGCTTGCGCCCTAAGCCGTGCTATTGATTACTGCTCGCGAGCCTGTACTGAGCGAGACGTGAGTTGCACCGAATTTACAAATTTGTGGCCACTGTGCTTATATTGCTTTCATGAATGAGTGAGCGGGATGACCGTGCAACCACGCGAAATTTAACGGATTTAGCACGAAATTTGAATGCTGCACAACACGTAATTTTGGAACGAATGGATGGTTTACAGGCAGTTACTGACCGACTGGAGGGTTTTGCTGAAAATGTTCAGCAACAACTTGCCGCTGCTGGTGATCTGAATGCTGCTCGCAATCAGTTAGCGCCTAATCAACTGACCGGTTTTGGTGCTATTTCACCTGTTCTTACCACTTTCTCTGGCGCTGAGTGGAATGCACGTTTTAATGACTGGTTTAGGCAGTTTGAAACTGTTGCGCAGGCTTGTAATTGGGCAGATGATAGAAAATTGCGCACACTTCCAGTCTATTTGATCGGACCAGCTAGAGATTTCGTTAAAAGTTTGCCGCAGGCAACTAGAGCTAATTATGGTTTACTGACTCAAGCCCTGCGTGAGCATTATACGCCTCCTCAAAATGAGCAACTGCGAACTGATGAAATGCTTTCGCGCAGACAGCACGCAAATGAATCTGTTGAGCATTATGCCTACGAACTTTTGCGCTTAGTGCGTGAGGCTAATGTACTTCCACCTGAACCTGTTGGTGTGGCTGCGGCAGTGCCTGCTGAAATGCCCGAAATCGTAGCAAAACGAATGGCTTTTCGGCTTTTTGTCAGAGGCCTGCTTCCATATATTAAAATTAGTGTTGAGGATAAAGACCCCACTGACTTTGACGAAGCTTTGCGGCTTGCAAAGCGTTTTGAGTGCCGCGTGCAGGTTGAAAAACAGCATCAGGCTGCAACAATGTCACCTACAGCCAGCACACAACTATCTGCCGCTACTGTGCCTGCTGCCACAGCTCAGGTTTGCCCAACTGCCCCTACTTCTGTTGAACAGCTCGCTGCACGGCTGAATGCTGCCTTGGGTGAAGACCTATTAGAACCTTCTGCTAGGCGCGGGTTTTTTTGGCGCGGTCACTGGCCTTACCAGACACGATTTAACCGTTTTCACAACAGTTCTGGTTTCAGAGAGATGGGCGATTCTGAGTTGGACCGTGTGGTTCAGGATGCAGTCCGACGTGCCCTGCACGTTCAATCCAGTCGTTCTACCTGGCACGACCGTCAGAGCGGCTATCAGAGAGACGATGGCCGACAAGGCAGTTTTCGCCGAGGAGATGGTCATCGCGGCAGTTTTCGCAGAGAGTATGGCCAGCGAGGCGGCTATCAGCGCCAGTACCCGGATCGAAACCAGAATCAGAGCGGTTATGGCCGTGGCAATGATGAAGGGGGACCCCCTACCTGGTCAGCATATCCGCCGCTACAGTGGCCTTAATAATTTGTGCGGGAAAACCGGTTTGTGGCGATATTTCATCATTGATTAGCGCATTTTACGCTATTACGTCATTAACGCATGCGCATTTTCCGCTATGACATCATCAACGCATTTTGGTAGAAGTCATTCGAATAATCGATGTCGAAATACCGCCCCAAACCGGTTTTCCCGCTCAAATTTTGTTAGGATGCTGCAGGGTAGGATATTCTGACCTGGTAGGGGGTCCTTTTTCTATGTGTAAGAACGCCGGGTACCGGGTCCATCTTCCGTTTTATTCAGCGCACCCACAATATGTGTACTGTATCCCCCGAATAAGGTATACTTTATACAATTAACACATGCGGTTGGCTAGTTGGGCATTGAGTAACTGTCTAATTTTAACGTTTTAGTAAACTGGTATCAGCCTATTTTGGCATTGTACCTGTGCTCTGTCACGTGACATCTTTAGCTGATACGTAATCATAAATACTTACAACTGAAGTACATGCATCATTTAATTCTGTTTAAATAACATATATATATTTCAAAAGTGAGATGTCATTTTTTAAATCAAAATGGAATTTAGGCTCAAAAGTTGGGTCAAATATATACTTTTAGGCGCAATTCTCTGTATTTCAATTCTTGTAGTATCACTCGATCAATGCTATTGTGCCAAAGGTGTGTGCAATGTCACTACTTATCAAACGTTCCAGATTAATCAGTGTGATAGCTATATTGTTTTGAATACACATAGCCAGGTCGGAAGAATATACTGGACTCGGTCAGATTTACAAGGATTCAAATATGTCATGAGCTATTTACTCGATTTGCCCCGAATTTGTCATGATAATTGTTCATTTAGTACATATAAGTTTTATTACTTAGATTATAAATTCATAATTAATGAAACAGAAATATTGCAAGTGTATTTTAATAATAAAAGTGTTAGTGTTAGAGATACGATATTATTTTACAGATCATTAGTTTAGTCGTTGGCCCAACGCTTTTACGCGTTAGTTAATTCTACCACATGCTGACAAAAGTATTCCGTGTACAGATTAGTCGTCGTTGCAATGTAGAGAATGCGTGATGTGTGTAATACAGGAAGTCTCAGTGTCTTTGTGATTAACGCTTGGTTAGGCTGTCTTCGCGGAGATCTTTTATCGTCTATCACTTCTCGCCATTCTCTTTTTTAAAAACTGTTCAACACAGGTTTTTTCGCCCACATAGAATGTATACTTTGTACATGTTTTAAATTTGCAGACGTATTTGATCAGGTTCTGAATTAGGATACACATCCTCAAATACATCTAGTGTTCTACTTTATCTGTATATAAACCACCACTCTTGAAACACAATCACTCTGTTCTCCAAGATGAAACCGAACGGTTATGTGATTGCAATCGCCCTTGTGTACCAACGTGTTAACAACCGCCCAGATTGGAGACAAGCAACTGCGACCTGGGGTCCGGCGATCTGGGATTCGATGACGGCGACCCAGCAGGGACAGTTCAAAACTGCCGCTCAAGTGGTGAGGGCAGGCGGACACAATATCGTGCAAGGATGGCTGGGTCTGGTGGAGACCGTGGAAATGTGCCTCCTTCCAAGCGAGATGGAGATGTTGAAGGCCCATCTGCTGGGCATCAACAATTAATAACTTCAGTTCAACATCCCTCATGTCTGTGGCTGGCTGTTTGGCCACCTAACTCATCTGTGCCTGACTATTGTACATGCCAAAACCGGCCTTCAACATATCACACATATAGTTTTGATAAATGATGTGTTTTTAAGAATGTATAGCTTTCTACACTGTAATGTATAAGATTTCGCATGTGTATCAGTTTTATGCAAATAAAAAGCGGTCTAAGACACCCTTATCTCACACGGTCATCTGAACCCAAAGCGCTTACGTGAAAAGCTTTTACACAGCGAAGTTTCTCTGCGGCCGCTCGTCATGTACTACATTATTTCGTTAATTTTTTTAATTTCCTGCTGCAACTCTTCTTGCGTATTGAAGAGTAGGAAAACAGTACTTCGTTGCAGCAGCTATATTGACGATACCGATTTGGAAGTGGACAAGGTAGGCATGCGTTCTTGTTTGCTAACGCAGTAAAATCCATTCATTCAAGGCACGGATAAAGAAAATGATTTTTTCCAACGTAAATTGGAACTGCATACTCGGCCAGTACTCTCTGGATTCGTTTGACAAGCTTGAAAAAGTGATGCTGCTTCGTTCTTCCAAGCTCTGTCTGTGTTTTTGTCGGTTAGCGGGCATAAAAGGTTGTCCGAGCATCACTCCGTGCAAAGGTAGGTTTCAGGTGTTTATTAATTTCATAACGTATTTGAACGTTTGAAAGTCAAGTCCAGTCACTTTGAGAACATAGTCGTTGCAGAACATTTTTTTAAATGTCAACATTAAAAAATATACAACAGCTGTTGTATGGCTTTTTTTACATAATCAATAAACAGTTTAGCTTGAAACAATATAGCTTGAAAATATTCTAAAATTGTAGCTTCTCATACAAAGTGTATAGAATCTAACAGGTTTTAGCCTCACTCACA